>CAJVGC010000001.1:56254194-56302450 GCA_910822075.1 Senecio squalidus | reverse complement strand
GATTGAAAGCTATTTCCGGGAAATTACGGTCAAGGTGGTCGGGGCCGTATATCGTGCTAGATGATTCCCCTACGGTACGGTGGAGATTGCCAACGGAAAAGGGCGAGAGTTTTAAAGTGAATGGGCATCGTTAAAGAAATATTATGCCGATGGACGTGACAACCAGTTTGATCTATTTGGAGACGACGAGACGAGGAGCTCGATCTCCATGAACGTGACGGTTAAACAAACATGGTTTGAGTCGAGCTTAACGACTCATCACTAACAAATAGCGCTTACGGGAGACAACCCGTTTCTTTTCCCTTTCCTTTATTTTTATTTTTATTTTGTTCAGAAAATTATAAAGAAAATACAAAAAAATCAGAAAAACAACAAAAACCAAAAATATATGTACACTACGCGTTTTTTCTCTTTTAATTTTTGATTTTTTGTTTCAGGTCACCTTAGATCATCATATGAGAGCTACTAAACATATCGGACACCAGGTTAGATCGTGCTAAATCACCGAACGAAAAAACAATTTTTTTGGAACAGAAAGATTTAGCCGACGGCTAAAATTTGGAATGAAAAATTGGCCGGCGGCTAAAAGTCAGCCGACGGCTAAATATTTCCAGCCGCCGGCTGAAAACCCAGGTTTTGAAAAGAATAATATAAATCTTTTTTTCTTTCTCATTCACATCCACACACACACACTCTTATCTTTAACCGGCGGCTGAGCATTTTGGTTCACCTTTTTGTCAATTTTCTTCCATTTTTCATTTCAATTCCCCTAATTCAAAGACCAAGGTATGGATTATTCACTCCTCTTTCTTGTTTTTCTTTGATTTTTCATGAAGAACACCATTTGGGGGTTTCGAAAATCCGAGATTGTTAGTGCTTAATTTTACAATTAATTGATAGGATTCATTCCTTAGATGATTTGTATGCTTAGGTTTAGTTCAATTTACTATTTCCTTGGTTTAATTTTGCTTAGAGGTTGTTGAAATTTGGGGATTTTTGCTAGGACTATTGGTAACTTGGTTTAATTCAATTTGTTAGTAGGATTTATTGATTGTTACTACTTATTAGTTACATTGAGTTTAAAAATCAAAGTTCCATGTTTTAATTGACGAAAAGGGGTTGGTTGTTTATGTGAGTATGGACTTGATGATTGAATTTTTGGTGGAATTTAGTTATTAACATGTGAAGTGGATTGTAGATTAAGGTACTGATTTAACATATTCAGCGAGATTTTTGTGTGCAACTTGGTGGTTTGCATGTTATTTTTGATAGGGTGTTTAAACAGCAACTAGAACGGTTAACAGCAATGAATAAACTGACCAGGAATTTTAGCCGGCGGCTGAAATTAGCCAGCCGGCGGCTCCCTTTCAGCCGGCGGCTGAATTCAGCCAGCCGGCGGCTAAAACCTGCTGTGTTAAATTTTATTGCTTTCTGTTTCGGCTTGTTTTTGCGATCCTCTATTTTCTCGCACTGTTTTATATGACTAATATGGTTGTTCTAACTTGGTTTATGCAGACTATGGCACAGGAGGTCCCCCCTCACTTTCCTCTTTATAACATCGATCACCCATACCTTCAAGTAAACGAAGTAAGGCGCGGACTCACGTATCAACAGAGGCAAGACATCCAGACTAAGTTAAACAACATGCGACAATATCCGGTCTTTGCCCCTAGCGGTATTGATTGGGATTTCTTAGCCGAAGTTCTCCCACACGATTCCCGTTATCCATCGGGAGCTGCTGAGATTTTGGGTATGTTGGAATTTAATTATCAGGGATTTCGCTGTAGAGCCTGGGAGCGGTTGTTTTCTATTCACGAGCCGGTCCACATAGAGGCTACATATGAGTTCTACGCATCCTTTACTTTCAACCACTCTGACCCCAACCCTAACCACAAGACAGTACAGTTTTTACTAGGGGGTGAGGTTAGGAGGTTGACATTAGCGGAGTTTGGGCAGGCACTTGGATTGTTTGATGCTGCTGATCGTGCACACCCGGATTTTGCTGAGTTTATGGATGCGGGAGTTAAAACCCCGGACTATCGTGAAAACGCGGCAATTTGGGCCGCCATTGCTAGCGGAGAGTACACCTCCCGCCCCTCCTATACACAGATTAGGGACCCGAAGGTTCGGGCTATTTTTGCTATGGTCTGTTTGTTTATGATTGGCAGGAAATCTGGCATGGAAAAATGCCATAAGGAGGAGCTTTTCTGGCTAGGATGCATTGTTCAGAAGAGGGCCGTTAACGTACCCTATGTCTTGGCTAGATGGATGTCCAACATACTGAAGGGCGTACGCACCGGCAGTGTGATTCGGGGAGGTCACTTTGTTAGCGCTATTGGTAGACGCTTGGCCTTCCAGGGAGCGGGATTTGATACTTGTACCACGTTGACACCAGGGATGCGTCTGTTTGGGGCAGCTTGGTTTAAGTCATCAGGTTTAGTGAGCAGGTTTGTTTCCCCAGGAGGTGAGGTGACTTACAGATGGGTACCCATTCGAGGGGTTGATGGTGTTGATGAGTCGGATGATGAGGAGCAGCCGCCAGGTTACGAGGATGTTCCACCACCAGTTCAGGAGGAGGGCCCACCGGGTCAGGGGTTCGATTTTTCAGCTCAGATGGCTGCTTTGACATCTAGCATGGGGCAGATGTCATCACGGTTCGATTCATTTGCGGACCGTATGGAGGATCGTTACTGCGATCTCAGCCACGACATCACCTATATCCGCAACCAGGTGGGGCACATGCAGTCGGAGTTTGACAGTAGGAACCGTTATCAGGACGAGGTTTTGTACCAGTACCATGAGCGTGCAGGTGTTAGTTATCAGGCCTATGACGGATCTTATCACTCGTTTGGTAGTTCCACTCCGATGGATCAGGACCAGCCATCTTCCTCCACCTATGCGGATCGCCACCACCTGTGGTCCTCTCAGCCTTACCAGTACTATCCTCCTACCGAGGACCAGAGACAGCAGGACGAGGAGGAGCGGAGAGCCGCTTGGAGCAGACAGGGCCGATGGCCCGATATGTGATGATTTTTGGTTATGTTGTGTATTTTAAGACTATGTCTATTTTTATTTTTATTTCGTATGGATTATTTGTTTGAGATTTTTGTATTTGAATTATGTATTTCTTTTTATTATTTACTTGTGGTGCTTAATATGTGTGCATGTGTTTCCCATTTTAGAATATCTACCATTTTAGTGGAAGTAATGCCAAAAATCTGAATTTTCAAAGGAAGCTATGCAGATTTTTTGAGGACGTTAAGCTTTTACAACCATACATTCTTTCCATTGCAATTTCCTTTCACAGCATTCGACATTTAAATGGGGGAGTCTTTTCTATTCCTTTCTTTTTTTCTTTTTGCACTTAATTGCTGAATTTTTTTACAATGAGGACATTGTATTGTTTAAGTGTGGGGAAGGGGTTAGGATTGAATCTATTTGTCCTTAGGAACAATTTGTGCGAAAATTTAAAAATTTTTGACATATTTTTCGTAATTAGTTTTAACTAGTTGCATAACTAGGCACACCTACCCATTACAATTTTTTGTGAGGATTTGAGCCATTATAGCATACATTTTATATGCTTTTATCTTCATTTGTTATGAGTGTGCCGGTGACTTGTAGACTTTAGAACTTGACACTGTATACGCTTCGAGGCTATGAATGAGCATAAGTTTTTACTTATTAGTAACTAGGAAAGAGGCAAAAGAATTAGGATTGTTAAACAGTTGATTGGCCTATTCGTTTCTTATAGTCGATAACTACACTGGTTATTTGACTCACACTACCTATCGAGCACTCATTTTTAGTGTTTTTTACGTTTAGATACCATATTTGCGCCAAACCTTTTTCTTTTATCACCTTTCCAGATATATTCCATAAATTGAGCCTAATGTATAAGTCGTTTAATCCAGATATTTTTGTTGAAAATTCCCTCTTTCTTAACTTGATTGATTATTAGATGGAATGTTATATATGATGGCGTGGAGTTGTTTAATTTGCTTAAGTTCACGAAGGAAGTTACAGGTGGATATAAGTTAAGAATTATTCAGGATTTTGATGGACCTTTTGAGCGGTGTCTTTAATATAAAAAAAAATAAATAAATAAAACAGAAAAAAAATATATATTTATTAAAGCCCGTACTAGGTAGCCAATAATTGTTGAAGTTATTTGACGAAATTTGCGAGAAATAAAAATTCTCAATTGAAGCGTTGAAGAATTAAGACGAAGTTTGGTCTTAGAAGTTTCATCAGAGTGAGCCATTAGGGATAATCAATCGAGTTTTGAAAGTAATATAATTTTTGACTAAAATATTTGGATTTGTAGACTAATTGGAAGTTGATTGTTTCATATCGTTCATATTAATTCACTTTCATCCTATTTTCCATTATTTTACCCATCACCCATTGATATGACCATAAGTCCTCTGAACTAGTTACTTAGACTCTATTGGTGGAGAAGCGTATCGTTATCAAGCCTATGATAGAATACTTGTCATGACTGAGCTTTGAGCGATTTCACATATATATTACACTTAGATTAGTTTTTTGAGTGATTGAGTGTTATACTTCCCAAATCGTGAGATGCTTAGTTATGCATTTAAATTTTGGCTTGGTAATTATTAAATTCATCTTCGTAAATAAATTCTTTGTAATTTACTCGACTCGTTGGGTATTTTATTTTTATTGAAGATGTTTGTTTTGTTCTAAATCTGACAGTTTACTTGAGGACAAGTAAGATTCAAGTGTGGGGAATTTGATGTGCCTGAAATAATCCATATTTTGTAGCCACATTTATCGTATTTAAGCTCATTTTCTGCAACTTTTATTATGATTTGGTATATTTTTATTGAGAATTGCAGATTAGAGTAATATTTGGATCATGGAGCGAAAAGGAGCTGAAACCGGCTTAAAACGGAGACAAACGAGCAAGAAATGTGAAGATGGAGAAACAGCCGACGGCTGAAGATATTTAGCCGGCGGCTGAATTAAAGTTTTCACAAATTATTCAAAACGTGTCGCGGAAGCAACTTTTTAGACCGCGTGTTCCAGCCGCCGGCTGAATTCAGCCAGCCGACGGCTAAAATGACGTTTTCAGTATTTTATAAATAGGGCTGCTAGGGTTCGGGTAGAACACACATTATTCCTTATTTTCAATCTGCATTCATCCTGGAAAGCTGCAAGAGAGTCCTAGAAGCCTTTGATCACGTGGAAGCTTTTGGTTAATCTCTTTTAACCAACTTTGAAGTTAGCAATTGTTTGATTCAACTTTTATGCATTATTTTCTTAACACAATGTTTTGTTTTAAGACTTATTTTGTTATTTGCTTACAATCCAACATGAGCTAAACTCTTTAAGCGATTGCTTGGATTGTTGAACCTGGATCTATGTTTTAATCAAGTTTATGTTTGAACTCATTGATTTTTCCATTATTATTTACGTTTAATCGCGATCCATGTTTATTCAAAGTTATTAAATCTACTACTTAGCATGATTGATAGATCTATAACATAACTAGCGTTCTTATAAATTTATCAGTTATTTACAATTATATGATTCATTAGATAATTGTAGCTTGATACTTAATTGAGATAGGCTAAGAGATTAGTAATTTAATGAATTGAATGAACATGACAATTATATCGAATCTGAATAATTGAGACTTTTGTTAATTCGTAGTCGACAGATTAAATTGTAAATAATAGTGAACTTAAAGCACAATTTAGAGTGGATAAATCTAAGATAGCTCTTGATGTACGAATAATCGTATGATCTTTCTCTAAAATTGTAGGATTAGATAACTCTAGCGGGAAATCTAGTTATCATAGAAATCACAGTTAAATCAATCAAACATATTCTTGTTAATCATGATCCAGGTGAAACGTAATTCCAAGTAATCGTTGCTTTTAAAATCTGATTAATTCTCAAAGACTTTTCGAAACAGTTTTTCATCCGCAATCCACTTAGTTAATTAAATTGCTATTTAATTTAGTTATTTGTTTTCTGAATTATGTTCTCTCAGAACTAAAACGTCCCCCATATTTACTTGCTTTAATTAGTTTAATTATATAATTTGAGATAACGGCTATAAATACACGTTCCCTGAGTTCGATCCGGACTTACTGATTCTATATTTGCGTACGATCAGGTACACTGCCTGTATTGTGTGTTAGTATACATTGGTATAATCCTTTTCTAAACTTTAAATAATTTTATGTTATAAAATACACATCAATATTATATACTAGATTATTCTTCCGCGATAACGCGGAAAAAATAAAAATTAAATCGTAAATTTTATGTTTACGTAGATTTTAAGTTATTATGAAAAAATAATGGTATACTGATGTTTATAGTTATAATAACATTTGCATTTCAGGTTTTGATGTTTTGTATTCGCAGATTTTAGAATAATAATAACGTAAATCACACTCCAAAACGTATATTAGAATTATGTTTTTTATTTTAGTGGAGATGAAATGAAAAGAGATATTTTTTTTATTTTAGTGGAGATGGAATGAAAAGAGATAATGTAGTATGTATTGTAAGAGGGTGTAAAATGAAAATAATCGTTGATGACATTGATCTAACGGCTGACATCAAAAGAGTGAACCTATCCAATGGACCTTACTTCGACATGTGGCAATTAAAGCTCCTCTTTTATTATATATTAAAGATTCGATGACAACGTCATAATTTATCAACTCCTTACTTTTAATTTTAATGAGATTAGAGCACCCGGAGTGATAATGAGTGACAATGAGGTTGTGGGTGGTTGTGGGGAAAAAGGTGATGACGTGGCAGTGAGAATGAGGGTTGTGAGTTGTTATGATAGGGAGGGTTGTGGGTGGTTGTGGGATTATTTTATTATTATTAAATTTTTTTTAAAAGATAAATAAATAATTAAAAGAATATAAAATATTAAAACTTAATAATTAAAACATTAAATAACATAAATAAATAAAAATTACAAATAATTAAAACATAAATAAATAATTAAAACATAAATAAAAAATTACAAATAATTAAAAACTAAACTAATTAATCCCGTATTTTTCTCGGATTTTATTTTTCTCGTCTTCGACCCAAACCGCTTCTGCCGGAGGCATCCCCTCCGTGCTTTGTCGAAGAAACATCATATCGTCTCTTCGTGCACTAGAGTAAGCCGCTTCTTCTTGTCGCATAGCCGCTTGCTCTTGTCGGTGGAGGGTTTGCGCCTTTTTTCCGCGGTTTTCTTCTTCGTCTTCGTAATGCTTTTCAAGTGTGACGCGATGAGCCCGCAAAGCGTCGAGGACGAAGATGTTTGCGCCTTATCGGAGGCGTCGGATGATTCCTTTCTTTTGCTACCTCTCTTTTTCCCTGGAGGTCGTTGTTCCACATCATCCGCAAAGATATCGTCCCCGGCGTCAACGTCGTCTAGGTTGACGGTATCGAGTGGAGGATCTATCTTGAAAAATGATCGCCATCTGCTGTGATCCCTCCAGATTTCCCAGGCCTTGTCATGCCTAAACGTCGATTTCTCGGACTCATAGTACATTTGCCGAGCCGCTTTGTAAATGTGACAACCGTCCTATTCCAGATGAAAACCACATTCTCTAGCGTTGACTCAACTTTAAATTGATCTTATTGTACTTGTCTCGCAAACTCGAGTGTGTCGGAATCGAAATCGGAATCACAAAATGAATCCTAATACCAAGAAAACCTCTAGTGAACTTGCCCAAGTTCCTATTTAAAATAACCGGAAATTTTTAGCTAACGAAAACGCTTAACAATGGAACGAACGAAAAACGAAAAAGACCAAAACCTGCCCTTGGCCGCGCCGCGGTGAACCCAGCGCGCCGCGGTGGAAGGCGCAGACAGCCATTTTTTTGTAACTTTAAAACTTAAACAAACGGACCCAAAACCCGAGCCCAACACTTTGGCTCCGGGTTAAACACATTAAAATCCTTCTAAGGGTCCAGTGACTCTATTTTGAATCACATATAACACCAACTTAAACTCATTACATACACACACACTCATATCAAATACTCTCTAGCTCTCTCTCCCTAACTTGAAGTTCCAACAAACACCCACTCAATTCCTCTTCATTTACAGTAAATTTCACCATCAAAACTCAGAAAATCAACCACATAAACATACACAAATCGTTCATCAAGTGAAGAGGAAGAAAGGGTTGCACACATTTGGGTCAAAAGTTCATTTACTAAGCTTTTTGAGTCAAGATCATCTAGGGTTCACTCCAATCATCTTCAAACCACTTTAATCTCGGTAAAAATCCTTCTAATCTACTGTCTTTACAACATATACTCATTGCATGTATCATCTAACACCTAAAAATGAGTTTGTATGGAGATTTTGGGTCATTTATGAACAAAAACGGGTTTTTACAAATTGGATGGTTAGATCTTTAAATTGTGGTTAAAAACACTAAATAAACCATAAGACATCAATAATCTAAGCTTATATCTGTTTGCATGTCAAAATCTAACTTAAAATCATCAAATTTCTTCAAAAACGAGCTTGACCACGAAACTGTCACCACGACCGCGGCGCAGTCTCTTAACCGCGGCGCGGTCAGGGTAAATATCCCGGAATTTTGACCAAAGATGTAAAATGTAAAATGTAGCTTACTGTCAAAAATTGGGAACCTAACTCCTATTTTTCGATTTATTATGAATTTTACAGTATTTAATCTGATTTAATCTTGAATTTCGAGAAAACATACCAAACGAATTTATCAGCTTACAAAAATTTGACATAGTCTAGAATCTATCAAAATATGATTTTACAGATTTTACTGGAATTTCTGGAATTAATCTACTATTATTTACTGTTTTTTACGGTTAAAACGCGTTAAATACGTAAACGACTCTAACTTCTTCAAAAACTGTCGGATTGAGACGAATCCAGTTCCTATGACTTCGTATTCCAGAATGTGATTTTTATGTTATTTTTATAAAATATTACAACATCATAATCTGACAGTTTCATATTCGGTATAATTTAGGTTCACGCGATTCCGATTCCTATTCCGGTCACTCCACGCACACTCCTAGTACCATTCTCTCGCTTTAGCGTAAGTCCTTGTGATTCATTAGATTCATTTCACATATTCGAGTTCAGTTGTAAAGCGGGAAAGTGATTTGTTATTTTGGACATTCTTTATTTAGCGCGGAAGCTCTGCCGGATTTTAGTCAGAACCGACCCACCCTCGTCCGAGCTATCTTTTCACCGCCTAATTTTCACGTGAGTTACAACCCCACTTTTAATTACTGTTTTTATATAATTTTTGGGGGAAACATGAGATCTAAACGAACTTTGGAACTGTCATAAATTTTTGGAACGTTTTATTACTATTGAACTCTTATTGAACGTCTTGTGGAATTTACATGCGAAAACAGTTTTAATTGCCCGTTTGGCATACAAAGCTAAATGGTTTGCCACCCTTTTTCGGCTTAACGATTAGCCACCTTTGATCGGCTTATTGGTTCAAATCTGCGATAAACTTACTTTATGCCACTCTCGGCACCGGTGTGAACTTTGATTGATAGTATAACTAACGTGACTCTTGATGAGGATATAACGCGATTCGTAAGTGCCTCTCGACTAATAGTGCTCGGCTTCTTTACATACTGTTATCTTGTCTAAGCCGCTTAGTATGGGTTTCGATACTTAGGAAACATTCATTCTTTACTTAGGTGTTGACCTAGGTACATATCACTCGGATCCTTACTTAGGTGTTAGCCTAGGTACACTTTAGTGCTATCCAAATTATGTATTAAGATCTTAATCGTTTCAACTTGGGTGTTAGCTCAAGTGCTCATCAATCGATTGATCTTGGATGTTAGTTCAAGTGTTTATTCATCGATTGATCTTGGATGTCGGTCCAAGTGCTTATCAACCGATTTGATCTTGAATGTTAGTTCAAACGCTTATTCATCGGTTGATCTTGGATGTTAGTCCAAGTGTTTTCTCACTCGATAAATCTTGGGTGTTAGCTCAAGTACTTAATCTCTCGATTGGTTTTGAGCGTTACCTCAAGTACCCGCTACTCGACGCTTCATCTTCTCGTGAACACTCAAGTTATAGTATGCCAAGTAGTCGTTATACATGATTTCAATCAATAGTTTACTTTTCTTGCGTGTACATGGATATACGATCTCCGCAGCTCTCTTTGAACAAGTTTTACGGATCGAACTATCTTTTGGGTAACTTTTTGGATCAAAACTATTCTTTAAGTATTGTTCTACTTTTAGAATCTTTTAAGTATAGATATACTTAACCTAACCTTTTAATCGAGGACTAGAAAACTGTAACTCACTCACTACTTTATTGTAGTTGACATTTGATCTCTTGTTTCAGGAAACGCAATGTAAGGACGTTAAGTGCATACCTCTTGTGATGGGTCATGAAGGTCACGTGATTACGAATCGGGAAGATCTTGTTTATTTACTTTGGGAATTGTCTTTTGAAGTTTTACATATGCTATCGTGGTTGTACTGTATTGTTAAATACTTGGTTATCTTTGAACTTTGTAAACGTTTTATGACTTCAATGACTTAAAAACCGTTTGTATTTATTATATCTCGTGTAATGATATCTTTGCTCTTCACATTCCGTGTTTCCGCTTTAGCGGGGTGTGACAGTAAACCGCATGGTCGTCGGTCCCGCTTCCTCGACATCTTATCGCCTCGGCATGGTTTGCCGATAAAAGCCTTGACCAAGGCACTCATCGCCGTAAACTTGGAGTTGAGGGACTCCTTGCCTCTCTCCGGCAATCCTAGCTTCGCCGCCTCTTTGTTGTAACCCTCAACGATCCGTATCCAAAATCGAGGTCCGGGTTGGGCGTTTCCTACCCCCTCATCTTCCGAGACCGAGCACCACATCTCCGCCAAAAGTTCCTCCTCTTGGACCGTCCATGCAACCTTTTTGCACGTCTTTTTCTTTTTCGACGTGGACGTTCGTGCCGCGGTTACTTCGACCACATCGTCCGTTTCTTGGACGATCTCTTGAGTTTCTGGGACGATCTCTTGTGTTTGGGGGGTTTGTGTTTGTTGGGTTGGAAAAGTTTGGGGAAGAAAAGTTTGGGATTGTGAGAGAAGTTGTTGATGCATGGCGTATTGCTCGGGATTGAACATTTGTTGTGGGTATTGTGGGTATTGTGGTGGAAGAGGTTGTTGCGTTAAAAAAGTGTTAAGAATATGTTGGGATTGTTGTGGCGAAAAGTTTGGTATTTGGGGAGGATATAAGGCGTTTGTTGTGCCGAAATAGTTGGCGAAACCGGGTGGTGTTTGTGATTGTGGCGTCGAGAAATTGTTTGTGTTTGTTTGGGGAGCGTTTGATGAAGACGAAGACATTTCGTGATTATTTTGGGTTTGGGTATTAGATTGAATTGGATTAAGAATAAGATTGTTGAAAGAAGGTGTGATTTTTTTGGTTAGAATGGGGTTGTATTTATAGGTGAAATTGGTTGGTAAAAAGAAAAAATAAAAAAAAATTAATTAATTAATATATATTAAAGGTTTTGACCGTTGGAGGGGAAAAAAAAAAAAAAAAAAAATTGCCGATAACGGCTCGTTGTAGGCACAACGACCGTTTGACAACGAGCCCACAACGAGAGTGGCGGAGTGATAACGAGCGAGAACGCTCGTTGTCAGTTGACAACGAGCCGAGAACACACCCCACTCCGGGTGCTCTTATGGTACGTTGTAATTTATCAACCTCTGATGTCGATGAGATTATGGTTTCTGGTAATATTTTATATGGATAGGTATATGATATTATGTGGTTTTTTTATTTTATATGATAAACATAGTTAAGTGTTTTTAATACGTAATATTTAATATTTAACTAGGAGATACCCGTGCGTTGCACGGGTTCGCCGTAATTTATAAGAAATAGCATTTCGACCTGTTAAAGATAAAAATAACCCAATTAAAATTGACCTATTTATACGTAAATGTCCGGATCAGGTTTTATGAGTAAACGGGTCAAAATAACCCGTTTCGCCCATTCTACTTGTTTCTTCTAACTAACTTTTTAAAATTTAACATTTTACCTGTTAAAGAAAAACTATAACCCAAATCTACCCATTTACTCATAAACGGGTCAAAAATACTAATCTATCACAAAACACAAAAAGAGCTAGCGTATACCTGCAGCCCCATTCATCTCCTCAAACACTTCTTCGACCTGTTAAAGATAAAAATAACCCAATTTAAATTGACCCATTTATACGTAAATGTGACTAAATTACCATAATAAAGGCGACCACCATCACATCCTTGATGATTACTATACATATACACTCCACCACGCGTGTTTGTGGCACCTATAAAAGCACGGGTTCGAAGGTCAAGTTTTCTAAGTTGGTGATGACTTCCACTTGCATTCATAAACACCTCAACACCATTCAGCGCAAGCTCCGCGTGAGGAGGAATTGGAGTAAACAGCTCCTCACAAATTTCAGTCGCCACAGCTCTGATGAACATAAAAAAACGTTAGATCATCAAAAGTAACTGAAAATAATGAATAATATAATTGAATATCTTATTAAAACGAGTCTCCTTCTTCCCCTTCTTCCCCTCATCCATTTTCGATACCTAAAAGAACTGGAGTTTTTATTCGTTTATTCAAATAATTTAATAATAATAATAATAACAATAATAATAATATTCACCAAATATAATAATAAATCAATATGGACTTCAAAGTTAGTGTCTTTATTTCAAATGTCAAATATATTACTTCAGTGTATACAGGTGCATTCTTATGCATTTTCATACCCAATTCAAATTTAATCGTAGTACACGTAGTTCTGCAGTTCAATATAGTTAACAATCATCATATTTTTCCATAAAACTAACCCATTCTTAGCTTGACGGTTAGACTTCAAAAGTTAAAGGATAAGGGGGTACGAGGAATCGAATAAATATATACCTGATCGTTTTGAGCTTTAGCAACTGGCGCATGAACAACAGATATCAAACCAAGATAATAAAAAAAAAACTAATAAAAAAAAGAAACGAAAAATATGCTTAAATCATGTGAAATAGCTAAAATGACATTTTAAACAAAAATTACAACATGGGTATGAGATTAAGTAGCTTGAACCGCCAATTATGGTACTTAAAATGCTTAACCATACCGCTCCCTTTTTTTGCCATCAGATCTCGTCGTGCTGCCTGATTCTTCCTCAGATGAAGCATCCATTGATTTACTAAACGAATTTAAAGAGCTGCGATGAATGTAAAATAATCACAATAAGTCGGAAAATAGTCGGGAAACGAAGAAAACCGGTAGAGAGGAAGAAGATTACGTCGAGAAGAAGCACAAATGCCACTGTTGGAGTATATATAGGTATACTCCAAAAAGGCAACTCCTCGCCTTAACGCTTCGGTAAGGATAGCTCCGGTAAGCTCCATGGAACGTCAGGCCGAAGCCACGAGCAGTAGGCCAAGCTGACGTCATTAAACCGCCAATCGTATCACGTGCTCACCTGACATAAAGCATCTGACAGAACGGCCAAAAGGACTGTACCACGTGGTATAGCAGGGAAAGTACTAGGGAATGTATCAACCACCTGCTGGGTATTAGGATGGTGCCGAAGGCACCATCTATGGACCAGATTTATCAAGGAGGGGAATATAGTTCGCCGAAAGAAGCATCAGTCTATTATCCAGGGGACAATAGACCGATGCACCAGGTAGTATAAAAAGGTCAGACCCATTCAAGGAAAGGGGATCTGAACCTTAAACATCCTAGATCAAGAACATTCTCTTTAAATGTTCTTGATTATTCTTTCATCTTAATTGTTGCATTTACCAATCACTTACATTCCAAGAAATAACCTTAAATCCCAGTGATGAGTACTTACTCTCACGCTCGAGCCTTATCGGGGAAACCTCCCCGATAAGCTTAGGCGTTTGTTTCGTGTGCAGATTTCTAGATAGAAGATATATCCTTCGAAGATTGTTCGTGGTATAAATCCCCGTGGATTTTTACTTCAACATTTGGCGCCATCCATGGGACCTTTATTCAACGATAGTTGGAGCGAGAACACAGACACATGGATACCCCACTGTCGTCGGGGATATCTACCCGTGTGCCTACTGTTCAGCCATCAACCAACGTTATAGAGCCACCCATATCTCAACCACATCATTTCACACCATATCCATCGATACCATACCTTTCAATGCCACCTTTATCGCCACCTGAACTGAATACCACCAGACACGAAACAGCTCCTCAGGGCGGCGGTAGCAACATCACCCCGGAATTCGTTATCAACAATTTCGAGCGCCTACGAGGACCGATGAACACATATGTACAAAGAGAGAGACAGCGAGGGGTAGACATTGAACTCCCGCAGGGAGATGTCAACGAGACTAGTGTGACCAACGGGTCGACCACCCCATCGCCAAGAGGAACGAATCAAGGGGAGCGGAGAGAAGAGCATGTAAGTCCGTTGCAGGGGCGAAACCTTTTTGGAAGAACAGATCAGGCAACTTTCACCCAAACACCGGGCACAGGGTTAAGCCAGAGAGGAGACATCGGCCCCCCACCGTCGCAGGCGGGCTATAGGCCTCTACACTCTACGTTACTACCTCCTAGAGTATTTTTCGATCTGCCTTCGGGCCTCTCAGCGCCGCGATACACACAGGGGACTGGAATTCCACCTTTCTCATCAGGATGTCTAGCTT
Source organism: Senecio squalidus (assembly GCA_910822075.1). Taxonomy (NCBI): domain Eukaryota; kingdom Viridiplantae; phylum Streptophyta; class Magnoliopsida; order Asterales; family Asteraceae; genus Senecio; species Senecio squalidus. Next base: position 56,287,742 of record CAJVGC010000001.1, on the reverse strand, counting down.
CGGCGGAATATAATCCTAGTAGTTGGGCGTTACCTCCGGAACACGCCCAAACCTTGGCGGAACAATATGAGGCCGAAGATTTGGCTAGGCCGTACCATCGGCAGAAGGAGGCGAAGTTCGTAAAACGAATCGCAGAATTCAAATTTCCTCCTAAAATTAAAATGCCATCTAATGTGAAGATGTACGACGGAACCCAGGACCCTGATGACCACCTAAGCATCTTTGCTGGAGCGGCTGAGGTAGAACAGTGGTCCATGCCAGTATGGTGCCACATGTTCGTACAAACGTTAATAGGAGCAGCCAGGCTGTGGTTCGACAGCCTCCTTCCAGCAAGCGTCAGTGGTTTTGAAGACTTACAACAGAAGTTCAGGGTCAACTTCATGCAACAGAAAAGGTATGAGAAAGATCCCGTAGAGATACACAACATTAAGCAGAGGGAGGACGAGACTCTCCGGAGGTTCATGGAGAGGTTTAATAGAGAAAGTCTGCAGATCAAAGGGGCAACCGAAGGAATGAAGGTGTCAGGCTTCATGCATGCCATCCGAAACAAGCAGCTCATCGAGAGGCTAAACAACCAAATCCCCAGAACGGTAGAAGAGATGATGGAGAGGGTTCACGACTTCATCAGGGGAAAGGAGGTTGCTTCCTTAACAGAAGAAGGAAGCTCGCGAAGGGTAATCCGGGAAGATAGACGGAACAGTTGGAAAAGTGGGAACAGACGAGATACCCCGGCTTCACGAAATGAGAGGTCTCCTCCGAAGCCGAGGACCTTTGCTCCACACGTACACCCGTACTCGCCAGATGGGAGGCCCAAGAATATATTCCAACTTCTATCTAAGACTCCCTGTGAGATATACTCTACTGAACCCATCTGCCAGAAGTTTCCTATACCCCCACCCATGGCAGGGAACCCGGAGAAGAAGAACGCCGATAGATACTGCGAGTTTCATCAAGGCAACGGTCATAACACCAATGACTGTTATCAACTTAAGAAACATATAGAGGAGGCAGTGCGCTCCGGACAATTGCGCCATCTCTTGACGGAGATAAGGTCAGGAGTCAAGCAAGGAGGGAGAAATACCCGACAAGATAACCGGAACGGGCAAAAGAGCAAGTCCAAGGAGGTCCACATGGTCGATTATAGAAATGTTGAAACTCGCGGAGAGTTGAATGAACGGAGAAGGAGAAGACCGGAGGTTTTCAACTGGATGAACCAACCGATAGCCTTCCCACCCTTAAGCGAATACTTCCCTTCGCAAGATCCAATTGTCATAGAGGGAAGGTTCGGCAACTACCCGGTGCAGAGAATCTATGTGGACACAGGCAGCTCAACGGAGGTAATATATGAGCACTATTTTCGCAAGCTCAAACTCGGAGTACAGGCGGAGCTCCGAAAGACGAGGACGCACCTGCAGAGCTTTACGGGAGAAGTATCATGTCCGATGGGAGAGATAGATTTGCCTCTCACCCTGGGGCAATACCCCAGGATGAGAACAGAAATGATGACCTTCTTAGTGGTGCGAGCTCCGTCAACATATGATGTCATCCTGGGGAGACCAGGACTATTCTTGTTGGGAGCGGTCGCTTCACCGCTCCATTCATCATTAAAATTCCCAACCCCGCATGGAGTAGCCACCGTAAGGTCCGACAGGAAAAGAAGAGGGGAGTGCCACGAGGTCCGGCCATCGCTAGGCCCGAAGAAGGGAACAGATGATTCTGAGGAAAGATTGGTTATAAATCCAAAATTCCCAGAGGAAACCGTTGCTATAGGATCTTCCTTGTCACAGAAATGCAAGGAACAATTGTTTACCCTACTCAGTAACAGTTTGGATGTTTTCGCGTGGCAGCCTGCGGACATGACAGGTGTGCCAAGAAACATAGCTGAGCACAGACTCAAGGCGTACCCCAGCATAGAACCTATTAAGCAGAAGAAGAGGGGAATGGCCCCGGCTATGACCAAGGTCGTTAGAGAAGAAGTGACTAAGCTGGTCAAAGCGGGCATACTCAGAGAAACAAGATATCAAACGTGGGTCGCAAATCCAGTCATGGTGGCAAAGAGCGATAAGTCGTGGAGAATGTGCATTGACTTCAAAGACATAAACAAGGCGTGTCCTAAAGATAACTACATGTTGCCAGAAATCGATTGGAAGATAGACTCACTAATGGGATTCAAATACAAATGTTTCCTCGACGCATACCAAGGTTACCATCAAATTCAGATGGCAAGGGAGGATGAGGACAAGACTGCATTCTACACAGACTTCGGAATTTGTTGCTATAAGAAAATGTCATTCGGATTGAAGAACGCCGGAGCCACCTATCAAAGACTCATCGACCGGACATTCCGGAGCCAGATAGGCAAAAACTTGGAGGCTTATGTCGATGATTTGGTAATCAAAAGTAACCAAGAAGAGGAGATGATATATGACATTGTCGAAACATTCAAAAACCTTAGAAGCATAAACATGAAGCTAAACCCGAAAAAATGTACCTTCGGCGTAGAAGAGGGAACGTCATAACGGAGAAAGGAATTAAAGCCTGCCCAGAGCAGGTGCGGGCAGTAGCAGAAATGAAATCCCCCAGAAGTTTAGGGGAGGTACAAAGCTTGAATGGGAAGCTGGCAACACTTAACCGGTACCTCTCGAGGTCAGCGGAGAAGTCACTTCCTTTCTTCAAAACTCTAAAGAAATGCGTGAATGTGAAAGATTTCGAATGGACTGCGGAAGCGGAGGAAGCATTCGTTAACATGAAGGGATACTTACAACAGCTGCCCACGCTAGTTACTCCGGCACCGGGACAGGAAATCCTAGTCTATTTGGCAGCATCACCAGAAACTGTTAGTGCAGTCTTAGTCACTGAACTTGAAAGAAAGCAGAAGCCCGTATACTTTGTTAGTAGAGCCTTACAAGGGGCGGAGCTAAATTATCCACCAATGGAAAAACTAGCACTCTCCTTGATACACGCGGCAAGAAGACTCAGGAGATACTTCCAAGCTTATCATATCGTAGTCCTAACAGAATTACCAATCAAAGACATCCTGGAAACTCCAGAGCGTTCGGGACGCCTGGCCAAATAGGCAATAGAGTTGGGAGCATTTGCCATCGAGTATAGGCCAAGGCAGGCGATGAAGGGGCAGATCTTGGCGGATTTCTTAGCAGAAATACCGTTGCCGCCGCCTCCTACCCAACAAAGCCATGAAAGGACAAAAGAACCCGAACAGGAAGGCCAAGGGAATCCCGGGGAAACAAAGGAAATATGGACCTTGTTTACAGACGGAGCATGTAACTCAACCGGAGCAGGGGCAGGGGTTCTTTTAATCAACCCCGACGGGGCAGAATTCACTTACGCCCTCAAATTTAGTTTTCCGAGCACCAATAATGAATCAGAATATGAGGCACTCTTGGTCGGACTCAGGATAGCAGCCAAAATGAAGGTGAAGCATTTGGAGGTAAGCGTGGATTCTTCCCTGGTAGCGAATCAAGTAAACGGAGACTTCGAAACAAAAGGAGAATCCTTGGTTAAATACAAGGAGTTGGTAGATAAGTTAAAAATAAGCTTCCGGAGCTTCAGTATAAAGCAAGTACCAAGAGAAGAAAATGTGAAGGCAGACGCAGCAAGCAAGCTAGCCTCATTAACAAACATAACCTTTCCTCACGTATCAAAAAGTGTATTGGTCGAAACACTAAAAGAAAAGTCGATTGACGTCAAAGAAATACATGCTATCGTGGAAGAGGAGGGACCTTGCTGGATGACACCCATCATACGATTTCTAAAGGATGGTTCTCTGCCAAACGATCAAACCGAAGCCAGGAAAATCAGGGCCAAAAGCCCTATGTACTTCCTCGACGGAGAAACCCTTTACAAGAAATCGTATTTAATGTCGTTGCTTAGGTGTGTCGGACCAATGCAGGCAAACTACGTTATCCGAGAGGTGCATAACGGGGCATGTTGGATGCACTCTGGGCCAAGAGCTACAGTAGCAAAAATCATGAACCTAGGGTATTACTGGCCCTCGATGTATCGGGATGCAACTGATGAGATCCAAAGATGTATCAGTTGCCAGCGATACTCGCCAGTGCCTAAATTGCCTAAACACTCCCTAATTTATGTTACCTCAGCGTGGCCGTTTCAGCAATGGGGTATTGACATAGTGGGCCCTTTCCCGGTAGCCACCGGAGGAGTGAAATTTCTGTTAGTAGCAATAGACTACTTCACCAAATGGGTAGAAGCAAAGCCATTAGCGTCAATTACCGGACCTCAAATCAAAAAATTTGTTTTTGAAAATATAGTGTGCAGGTTTGGTTTGCCAGGGATCCTAATATCAGACAATGGGAAGCAGTTTGCGGACAACCCGCTTAAGTCCTGGTGCAAGGAAATGAAGATCCAGCAAAAGTTTACATCCATTGCCCACCCACAAGTAGGGATGGCAACAAAACCCGTACCCGATGGGGACCCGAAAACCGAACCCGTTTTGACCGGGGAATCCCCGAGTTGACTGGGGATGGGGACGGGGATGGGGAATCCCCGATTTAAAAAACGGGGATGGGGGCGGGGATGGTAATACCCTCTAAATACCCGAACCCGTCCCCGAACCCGTCCCCATACCCATACCCGAATAACTTTAAGTTTAAATATGTAATAATTATATATTAGAGATTTACATGCCCAATATTTTTTTGATATTTCCTACCAAACTTTTCATCTCCCCTAGAAATTAGGGAGTCACCGAAAATTTCTAAATCTACCATATAATAAGAATAAAAAACCCTAGCCTCTTAAACTAAGATTGGTATTCATATTATTGACTCTTCCACTGTATCCAGGTAACAACTAATCAATGTTTCTTCAAGTTATCATTAATCAAATAAATATATGTTCCTTTTCTTCATTATTGATTTAGGTGATCTAAACTGTACGTCATTTTAACTATTAGAATTAGTGTGGTGAACTTGTTATATTTTAATTACTATAATACCAAGCATGCATAAACTTGTGATTTGTGATGTTCTATTACTCTATTAGTTATATCTGAGATAGGTATCTGTATGTTTGGTGTCATTGTTATGGTGTTTTATTTGTGCAATTCTCTTGTTTTTTTTTCTAATTTGTGTCTTTTTTTATGTCTTTTTTTATGTGTTTGTCTGATGTATAACACAATAAGCTAGCTAATTTCGATTATTATAGGAATGGATTTTGAAGATAATACTATGCGCGTAGAACCAACACAAAACAACCCTTCAAACTTACAACAAGATAATCAGGTACATGATAATGTTGAAGAAGTACTTGAACCTCCGGCTAAAAAAAATAAAAGACTAAGAAGTAAGGTTTGGAACCATTTTCAGAGGATAACAGTGAATGGAAAACTGAAGGCAGAATGTCACGATTGCAAGAGTTTACTTACTGGCGAATCAAATGCTGGCACCACCCATTTGCATGATCATTTGAGAACATGCAAAAAAAGGAAACAACCGGACATTCGAGAAAGAATTTTGGCAGGAAACTCGAAATCTAATTTGAGTACTTATGTTTACAATGAGAAGGATGGAAGGACCTCACTTTCTAAAATGGTTATTTTGCATGAGTACCCTCTTTCAATTGTTGATCATGTTGGGTTTAGGAATTTTACAAAATCCATCCAACCCCTTTTCAATTGTCCTTGTCGCAACACACTAAAGAGCGACATACTCAAGTTGTATAACAAACAAAAAGATCAGGTTATTAAAGGTATCGAGAATAATAAGAGTCGAGTAGCCATTACTACTGATATGTGGACTTCGAGCAACCAAAAGAAAGGTTTTATGGCTATTACTGGTCATTACATTGACAATGATTGGGTCTTAAGAAGTAAAATCCTAAGGTAACACTTGTATTATATATAATTGTCTCATACATTATTTATTTTGTTACATGTCATTCACTCATTCATGATATTATTTTACCAGGTTCCTATATGTACCTTGCCCTCATACAAGCGAAGTTCTTACAAAGGTGTTGATGGAGGCTCTCATGGAATGGAATGTTGACACAAAACTATCCACCATCACTCTCGATAACTGCTCCACCAATGATAAGTTAATTGACATGGTGAAAGATAAGTTACAATCTAGTCATTTAATAAGAGATGGAGCTCACATTCATATGCGTTGCTGTGCACATATTCTTGATTTGATTGTGAAAGTTGGGTTAAGTGTTATTAAGGTTGCAATAGATAATGTACGTGAAAGCGTATCTTACTGGACAGCAACCCCTAAAAGAGTTGAGAAATTTGAGGAGACATGTAGGCATCTTAAAATAACATACTCTAAGACATTAGGTTTAGATTGCCAAACTAGATGGAACGCCACTTACTTGATGCTTAAAACTGCACTGATGTATAAAGATGTTTTTACGCGTTTGAAGCAACGTGACTCCCAATATAGGTACCCAACAGCTAACTTGTACTTTCCAAAAGTCTGTGATATTAGGTTGAAGTTAAATGAGTGGCGTGTTTCCTCTAATCAGCTTGTTAGTGATATGGCATCTAAAATGATTGAAAAATTTGATGAGTATTGGGGTGCAATTCACGAGTTGATGGGTGTTGCTGGTGTTTTCGACCCAAGAAGCAAGATGGAAATGGTTGAGTTTTATTTTCCCCTAATATATCCTGATGATAGTGTAGCTAGAATTAAAAAAGTTCGCAAGATATGTGAAGCATTGATCATTGAGTATCAAGAAAAGACTTTAGATAGTGAATATGAGGGGGGAAATAACAATGGGACAAGTTCAACAGACTCGGTGGAGGTTGATGAAAATATGTCGTCGTGGGAAAAACATATCATGTGCAAAAGTAGTGTTCCGCAATCGTGTATTGAAAAGGAATTTGACCGTTATTTGGAAGAAGGACGTGAACCTCGATCTCGAGACTTCGATATTCTTTTATGGTGGAAGTTAAGAGGAGCTAAATATCCCGTGATGCAAGCAATTGCTAGAGATATATTGGCTATCCCTGTCTCTTCCGTTGCATCAGAATATGCATTTAGCACTAGCGGGAGATTGATCAGTCCACATCGAAGCCGACTTCGTCCGAATACAATAGAAGCTTTAATGTGTGCACAAAGTTGGCTGTGGGAAACAGTTAACAAAGGTAACAAAATTATCTTTATTTAAGCACAAGTATCATGTTATTTTATACATTTATTATGTTTTAAAAACAATTTATTAAAACTTATGCTACAGATGAAGGTAAACCGTTTACATCTGATAATAATGCAACTATATTTGATGATTACGACACAGACGGTGAAGGTGAAGGCGAAGGCAAAGGTACTGATTTAGCCTAGTTATGTAACTTGCAAAAATACATAGAACCAAATATACTTTGCTAATTGGTATGTTAGTTTCCTACTGAGTAATGACTAATGACTAATAAGTTAAAGGTTATTGACCCATTTTATTTAAAGGCTATACTTGTTTATGATCAGCTTAAATAATGTTTAGTTGTACGAAAATGTTGTAGTTTATTTGTCACCACATAAAGTTGCAACATTTAGTCAAGACCCCATTTACACAATTTGGAAGAGATCAGTTAATATGCACTTACTTTTAAGTTTTAGCTGGTACTGAGAATAAACTCACAATATGCAGAGTTATATACTTGTTTTATAGTCTGCACAAATACACTAACATTAATGTGATATTGTTTATGCAGGTGCTTGATTTAGTTGTTATCGTAAAAGCTTTTGGTGGATGGTCACTAAACAGCGTGGATGGAACAAGTTTCAAAGATTGAACAATATTTGTAATCTATTGAAAACTTTTGATATTAGCTTTTGTTTTAGGTTGATTTGAGTTCCCTTTTTAAGCATTTATGAAGTATGCAAAACTTTTATGCATTTATGTATCTTTTAATTATCCTAATTCATACATCCAATTTTGATGCTTATGAGTATAATTTTGTTTGTTACACACTTACAGTAGCTAAGTGCTATAACAATGGAGTATTACAGGAGACTTATACATGAGAAAAAAATTCCCCAATTCCCCGATGGGGATCCCCGTCCCCGATGGGGACGGGGATGGGATTGCAATTTTAATCCCCGTTGGGGATGGGTCCGGGGATGGGGATGGATTTTGAGATTGGGGATGGGGATGGAAAACATGATCCCCGGAATTCCCCGACCCATTGCCATCCCTACCCACAAGCCAATGGCCAAGTAGAACGCGCTAACAGAAGCATAGTGGAAGGGATCAAAACTCGCCTGGATAAGGAAGGAGGCAGCTGGTTGGATCATTTGGTGCATGTCCTATGGGCTCACCGAACTATGGTCAAAACAAGCAACGGCGAAACCCCTTTTAGCCTGACCTACGGAACTGAAGCGGTTATCCCCGCAGAAATCGGTATGCCTACCCAAAGGGTACAAAACACGGAGGCCAATTCTGAAGACCTTCGCCTTCATCTAAACCTCCTGGAGGAGAGAAGGGAAATAGCGGCCATTAATGAAGAAAGGTACAAAAGGCAAGTGGAGGGATATTACAACCAGAGGGTAAGGTCCGCCACATTCAGACCAGGAGATTATGTACTCCGAAGCAACGAAGCTAGCCGGATTGAAAGCTAGGGCAAGCTAGGACCTAACTGGGAAGACCCATACCAAGTGGCCGAGGCCTACGGGAATGGAGCATACAAGCTACAAATGGTCGGAGGAGACGTTGTCCCAAGGACTTGGCATGGAAACCTCCTCCGACGTTGCTACGTGTAAGCAAATCAAATCGCCTGTAAACTTTTCTGTGAAAGCATGTAACGGCAGTGCCCGATTATCGTTTATAATATACAAGCTATAGTTGCTACCCGCTTCAGGGAGTAACAATTTTCTCAACACATGGCAAATTTCTAAGACCATTGATTAAATTATGATAGCAAGTAGTCAATGATAATTAAATACCTAAGAGTACCATGCTCTTAGAAGCAAAGGGGAGAGTGCCCTCTCTAATAAACTCCATGTTAGTCTGATACTCTAATCCTAACATAGACAGGTTTGAGCAGCCTATGTAAAAAATAACTCCGGGCTGGTCTGAGAATATCCCAGTATCGAAAGGGTCGAGTAACCTCTCTAATTAACTCAGTAACAATGAAAAATATGTTATAGCATAACATAACACACGATACTCGTTTAAGTTATAGATGATATGTCCTAGGAAAATAATTATTATGATGAAGGACGCTTCTCAAAATAAGTATTTAAACTTAGAGATAAAGTAGAACGAACACGATATAATACAAGAAACCAAGTTACCATTAACATAAAATGGCCGAAGCCATGAAAGTTACAAGATGGCCGAAGCCATGGTAGTTACATATTGGCCGAAGCCATTACAAAAACACACAAACTTAAACCCTAGCAGTCTAGGGCCGGAGGGGGAGCTGGATTCAAAGCCTTCAGTTCGTCAATGGACAAATGTGAGCTAGCCCGGAGGAGATCAAGGTAAGGAAAGGACAACTGGGACAGGGCCGCCACTGCTTATTCATATTTTTGATCAGCTTGGGGATCAAAGGATGGAATCGTTGACATAGGTGCGCTAAGCTGGTGGTAGCGATACCCCTTCCTCACCCCATCGACAAAACCCGAAGCAATGGCACAAACAGTGGCGTGACCATAGGGAGCAGAGAACTCGTGGCTGAAACGAAGCTTGTTAACAAAACCTTGCAGCCCATCACCCAGCGCCCAGTCCGCCTTAGCCCGCAGCCCTTCCCTGTCGGATACGGCAACATTATAGTCTTCATTAAGCTTTGCCAGCTCGTCTTGCAGCCTTTCCTTATCAGACAGGAGAGCACAATTGGTCTCCTTAACTTGCTCAAGCTCATCCTGCAGCGAATCAACGGTCCTCTTCACATCGGCCTCACCATGCTGCAGTCGAGACTTAAGAGTCTGCTCAACCTCCTCCAATCTCTTCAATTCCCCCACCATAAGATCCCATTCAGACTGGCTTATTGTCTTCATACCTGGGGCAGCAGCAGGGGTCTTCGCCGCTTCAGCTAAAGCAGAATTTTCTTCGCTCACCTTTTCCAATTCGGTGAGGGTATCAGCTAATTGCACAATCAATCTCTTGCAGTACCTGGTAACCCTCCTCCGTTGGCGGTAGTAGAAGCATGCCTTGCGAGACAGGGAGGCACTGGTCTTTTCCAAAGAAGCAATCATCACATTCTTCTCCCTTAACTCAGCCTTTTGCTCAACAAGACGCTGCCGAAGCTTCGAACACCTCCTTAAAAGTTTGCCATGGCGGGCTCTCAGAACAGTACCCCCTACAGCCACCTGGGTTAACATCAAATCCATCCTCGCCATCACCACCTCATCAGTCTTCTTATCCCAGCGCTCCATCTCTGCCGGAGTCGCAAAATGATCCAGCATACTCCGACAGATATCTATGTCTTGCATGCTGCTGCTGGGGACGGCATCCCAAGCCGGAACATAAGGACCTTCGGTATTGTCATATGAGGGGGAATCGGAACCCCTAGGAGAAAGAAGAGTAATCTTCTCGAAATGATCGGCCCCATCACCCTGGGGGCATTCCTCAGATACGTGGCCACTCTCACCACATTTGTAACAGCTTCTGTCACCACCACCACTACCTTCCGAAACCACCTGATCCTGTGCCATGACCTCCGGTTCTACAGACTCTTGCATCGTGACCTCCGGTTCATCCATGGCAGGATTAGTAGCCTCCTCCTGATTGGAAGGCCTCTGCGCTGCAGCCTCCGGATCAGTCACCATTGGAGCAACTGTCTCCCCTGACCCAGTAGGTTCATGTACTGAGGCTTCCGGTTCAGTCATCACCGGAGGGATTGTCGCCTCCGGACCAGCAGGTCTTTCACCTACAAGGGTCAATTAGAATAACGAAATAAGTAAGCAGCCATAACGTAGGCGAAATGAAAGGCCAAAATAAAACCCTTACCAAAGGAAGGAGCAGAAGAGGAAGCAGCCTGACGTGCTCCATCCACCTCCTCCAAATTTTGGGGAGTAGGGTCCGCAGGAGTGACAGTAACAGACTCTACGGAGCACCAAAAATCAGACTGATGAATAGACTCAGAAGAAGAGGAGGATAACACTATAACCGAAGGAAAGGAAGAGCAGGGTGAGGCCGGAAAAAAGGGGTAAACAACACGACCGGACCCTGACCACTCCTCCTCCTCTTCGGAAGTAAGGTCAATATGTGTACCTTTTCTGGCAGACTTCTTATGCCGATGGGACTTACTGCTGGAGGCTTCAGTCCGAACCCTTTTTCTTTTCTTAGCAATGGAGGCTTCAGCTACCGCCTCCTCATTCACCATCGCCGAAGCAATAGGAAGCAACGAGCGAAGAGTAGCCGAAGGCTCTACGAACCTACCGCCTACCTGCTCGACTATCCCCTTCTCCTCGACCGCCAGCACAACCCGGGGGAAGTGAACGCCCTCCAGGCTGTCGAGTTGAAGGTACTCCAGTAGCGTCAAAGCTAATAAAAACATATGTGAATAACGGAAATGAAGAAAGAAAAACAAAGGAAGAGACAAAAAACTTACATCGGCTCCCAATAGCGATGGAAGGCTTGAGGTTATAAGGAACCCAGTTCCGACACACACCGGCCAAAATCAACACCTCAGTAGGATAGGAGCGAACGTAGAGAGGATTCTCCAAGATAAGCTCTATCTGGCTCCACTCTGCGCCAGTAAGGGCAGGAATTTCATCCTTGAAACCTCCTGCAGTAACGGATCGCCTAGGTTTGGCAATAGGAGCAACAGAAGCATCCACCCAGAAGAAGGACTCTTTCCACTTCTTAAGACTGGTGGGAACAAAGGAAAAACAATCCCTCCCTGCCCGGCGTTCAACCATAAACCAATCACCATTGCGAGCCAATTTGTAAAACTGGCGCCACAGATTAAGAGTGGCGTTAAAACCCAGCGCCCGGCACAAGATCTCAAAAGACATAATCCTGAGAACGCCCAGGGGATTCATCTGGATGGGAGTGATTTGGTAAAACTCAATCACTGAAAGAAAGAACTCCGTAAAAGACAGGCGGAGGTTCGAAAATTCAAACCACTTACAATACATGGCGATGCAATCCGAGGGGCAGTCCAACACCGTGTCCTTGGCACGGGGCGCCCTGGCACGCCAGGCGGCAGGTATTTCATACAGCGCAGAAAACTTCTGCAACTCTTTCTGAAGAAGAGTGCAGTAAGAGATCGAAAGGTCAGACTTACCCATTGTATGGGGTGGAGTATAGGCAAAACAACGAGCAATAGTGAAAAAGGGGAGTAAATGGTCAAGAATTGAAAAATCTGGGCAAGGAAAGAGAAAGGAAGAAGAAGAATTAAGAAAAGGGTAAAAGAAAACAACAAAAAGGATTTAGGTTTAAATAAGAAAAATCAAGAAGTGTAAGATAACCGTAGCGGCGCACGATAGACACGAATCCCGAAAATCAAGGAGCGTCTGAAACTGTCAAAAAGGCGCGTGGAGGTCAAAAGAATGTCTCGAGACAGGCGCGTGAAGGAGAACGAAACGGCGGCATTAATGGGGGAAGTGACTTTGTAATGATAACTGACACAAGCACGTTTGCCCTTTGGGGTTATCAATGCAGCATGCAACGGCTACATTAATGGCCGTGACAAGACGGCGTTTGACCCTTCGCCAAAATGATAAGCCACCATGAGACAAAGCAACGATTACAGAGGAAATTAGCAGAGTCTAGTATAACGGTGCTAGGGCTCCGTCGTACTAGACTGGGGGGGGGGGGGGGGGGGGGGGGGGGGGGGGGGGGCATGTTGGAGTATATATAGGTATACTCCAAAAAGGCAACTCCTCGCCTTAACGCTTCGGTAAGGATAGCTCCGGTAAGCTCCATGGAACGTCAGGCCGAAGCCACGAGCAGTAGGCCAAGCTGACGTCATTAAACCGCCAATCGTATCACGTGCTCACCTGACATAAAGCATCTGACAGAACGGCCAAAAGGACTGTACCACGTGGTATAGCAGGGAAAGTACTAGGGAATGTATCAACCACCTGCTGGGTATTAGGATGGTGCCGAAGGCACCATCTATGGACCAGATTTATCAAGGAGGGGAATATAGTTCGCCGAAAGAAGCATCAGTCTATTATCCAGGGGACAATAGACCGATGCACCAGGTAGTATAAAAAGGTCAGACCCATTCAAGGAAAGGGGATCTGAACCTTAAACATCCTAGATCAAGAACATTCTCTTTAAATGTTCTTGATTATTCTTTCATCTTAATTGTTGCATTTACCAATCACTTACATTCCAAGAAATAACCTTAAATCCCAGTGATGAGTACTTACTCTCACGCTCGAGCCTTATCGGGGAAACCTCCCCGATAAGCTTAGGCGTTTGTTTCGTGTGCATATTTCTAGATAGAAGATATATCCTTCGAAGATTGTTCGTGGTATAAATCCCCGTGGATTTTTACTTCAACAGCCACCAGCATGAAACCACTCGGAAAAAGAACGAAGCCAGCACAGAGGAACAGACACGCGTCAAGCAAAGGGAAGTAGAAAACGGCAGCGCATAAGACACTAAAGAAAATACCCGACATCGAAAAAACGGGAAAAAAGCCCAATGCAAAACCAATAAAACAGGCTCAAACATATTAAAAAAAACAATAAATGGCACAAAGCCATAGGAATCATCAAAAATTAATATGGAGAGTAATGTTGCCCCCATTGAAAAATGATAGAAACAGCATATGATATATTTTAACACTAGATTATTGTCCCGCGATAGCGCGGTAAAAGATAAAGTTTGACTCGTAAATATTTGTTATGTAGATTTAAAGTTATTATGAGAAGATAATGTTATACGTATAATAACATATATACGTTTACGTTTATACCTATGTTGCTTATAGTTAAAATAATATATATACATTTACGTTTTTATACATGTTTTGATATTTTTATGAGGAAATTTTAGAATAACAATATGGTAAATCATAGTCTAAATTGAACGATTTATAAGTAAAATAAACTTATGTTTTTTTATTTCAGTGGATATGTAAATGAAAGAGAAAATGTAATTATGTATTGTAAGAGGGTGTAAAATATAAATAGTCATTGATGACATCATCAATCTGATCTAACGACTGAAATCAAAGAAGATAACACATCCAAATGACCTTACTTCGCCATGTGACATTTAATGTCACTCTTTTATTATATATTTAATAATATATTTATACATCCGACCCTTCATTTTTTATGTCTTTTTTTCCTTTGTAAATGTACATATAATAATAATATAATATAATAAAATAAAAGTAGTACAAGTACTAAAACTAAATATCTATCCACGAACAAAAGCAAGATTTGTGTCTTAGAAAACAATCCGTACTATATAATAATAGTAACCTAACAAACTCATACTCCTATATTAAACTCTCTGAAACTAACTACTGGACGAAATGGAAGAAAACAATCCAATCAACGACGATCCCCTTGATTTTGACAAAATTCAAACTCAAAATCACACAATCACCTACTCAAGAAAGCGTAAACATGTTCAATTTCAGGTAAATTCGAGCTTAATTTCAGACTCAAATGTTTTAGGGCTTGTAATTTTTGCTCATACATTTAATTACGATATTCGTAACCTACCTGATTCGTTGTTACTTGAGATCTTGTCTCGGTTGCCTTTGAAATCGATTTTTAGGTTTAAATGTGTTTGCAAGAATTGGCTAACCCTAATTTCGCAACCTTCGTTTTGTCGCTTTTATTTCTCGCGAATGATAACTGCGAATGCGTCGGCTTCGTCTGTTCGGTTTAGGATATTGTATAGGTATATTTATGTTTCTAAGTTTAAAGATGTGCTTGATCGGTTTCGTCCGGAGATTTATGATTCCTCTAGGTTTTCGGTTTTGTTTTTGTCGAGTTTTGAAGAGCAGCAACAGTCGGATCAGTTTAAAGTGTTGGCGGTGAGTAATGGATTGATTTTGTGCTGTTTGTTGGGGCCTTTGGTTTATTATGTTTGTGATCCGGTCACTAGGCAGTTTGTTACTTTACCTAGAGGAAGAGATAAGTCGCCGAATCGGCATCCTATTTTTTTCGGGGAAGGGTTTGTTAGTAAGGTTAATGAAGATAATGTGCTTACTAGCTATACTGTTGTGAGAGTTGAGTTGGTTAATGCGCGTTCAAATTTTCTTAATTTAGAGACTTTTTCTTCTGAGACGGGAAAATGGGTTGATTATAGGTTGCCTTGTACTAATCCGATTGCGTTACTGAAACGTGGTGGAGGTCCTATTAGTTTTAATGGGATTCTTCATTGGTTTGTTTATGAGCACGGTATGGTTGCTTTTGATCCTCATAAAGATCCCAAGTCTTGTAGGCTTATTCAGTTTCCAGACGACAGGGATGTTGAGAGTGAGTTTAAACATGATGGGCTTTATCGTTTATGTGATGAGTGTCAAGGAAGGTTGCGTTTTTTCGAAGTGGCACCTGAGGCAAATGCTTTTTACTTGTTTAGTATGTGGGATATGAAAGATTATGAGAAAGGAGAATGGTGTTCTGAGTTTAAGGTGACTCGTTGTGATCTTTCATCTCCTGATCCTGAGTTGAGTAGTTGGTTAATGAAGGCTACTTTTCTTCCGTTGTCTTTCCACCCGTTAAATCTGGATACCGTTTATCTGAGGTGTGTAGAGCTCGCTTGTATTGTATCATATAGTATTCAGAATAAAAGGCTTGATGTTGCTTGTAAACCTATTGGTGTTGTTGAAGACCTTTCTTGGCGTGTGCTGGTGCCGTTTATGATCCCAAGGTGGCCAACACCGGTTCCTATTCCACCTGTTCCAAAGAAGGTTGTTAAGCCAAAAGTTGCACATCGCCATCGGTCGTATAGAATTTATACAAGGTTCTAGATTATGCATTTTCAATGGGTGAGTTTCTTTAATTATGGTTGTGTGTTAGTATTCTGAACCCTCATAAAGGATTGTATGTTGCATTTTTAATAATAAATCTATAAACTGACTGTATTTTTTATGTAAGTGTTCGATTTTCATCCTTCTCGCAGGATCTATTAGGTCCACATAAATAGGTTCCAACTTCCAATCTGTATCAAATAGGTTTATTTATGTTACAATAACAATTGTTCTGTTGTCTTCTGTTGCTGAAGCAACACCAAATAGGATGTAATCGTGTTTTACTATCAATGAACTTAGGGGGCGTTTGCTTCGGCTTATATAACCGGCTTATGAGCTTATGTAATTTTTCATAAGCTCATAAGCCCATTTTTTCTGGCTTATGAGCTTATCAAGTTGAGCTAATGACTTTAAATAAACCATAAACTCAACTTCATAAGCTCGTAAGCCGGAAAAAATGAGCTTATGAGTCTATGAAAAATTACATAAGCCCGTTAATAAGCCGAAAAAAACACCACCTTAGCTTTTCGGGAATATTTATGCTTCAATTTATTGTTGTCCTTGGCTTTTATCATGTCTTTAGCAAAAAGTTGTGTATATGTTCTTCCAGATCATAAGTTAATTTCTTTTTGTAAGTATTTTCGAAAAAGAAGCCTCTATGAAGGTTTGTCTGTTCAATTGTGGATTACGTAGTTTAAACGCAACCTCATTGATATGTTCCGTCACAAGAAAAAAATTTGTTAAAAGCTACCGTGGTGGGGTAAATTTCTTTCCTGTATGTGATTAGTTATAACTACCTCTCCTAACAACCTTGTTTTGATAAGTCACCTTGTTTTATACTACGAATCCAAAGGTCTGAAGACCAAACCATATCAAGTCTATCTTAGCTTACTCTCAACCAGTTTCATTCCAACCTTTTCCGTGTTATCATTTGTGATTTTATCCCTCTTCATGGCTAAAAAGACCTATCTCGTGATTTGGGATTATTTTACACTTATTCTGTAAACCTTTTGTCTCGTATATATGACTCCTATTTGGTGCATCGCCGTATATCTTGCAAGGACTCTTCTTCCTAGTAACATACACCAATATTCTCTTTTAGGCTCTATGGGTTTACAAGATCGTAACTGTTGTGATATTGACTATTCTTTTTATGGGGGTATTGGGGGTTGCGTTTGGTATGCTGGTACATTCCCAATTTATTTTCTTTGGTATCTAGGGTTGGATTAATATGAGGAATGCCTTAAAATAAACCAAGTCACGGTGGGTTTGATTAATCATTTCATTCTTTCCCTTCCTCGTCAAATCTTGTCCATCTAAATCTCCAACCGTCTTCATGTCGCTGTTGCTCGCTTTCTGGGTCATCGGTGTCTTCAGTGCTTCTTTCTGGATTCCAGCTGCATTCGTCACTGAATTTTAGAGAAGATGACTGATGAACCCACCTTAGTGTAAATACTGGAAACCCATATTCAACCACTAAACCAGACATTATTATTGATAATGAAACTCCGACTCGTGCACATTGTCATTTCTGGTAATCACGCTCAGCGCGTGTTTATTCTGGCCAAGCAACCATGTCTCCAAATACTCTTTTGTAGTTTCTGCATTCGTGGATACTCTAAATGCCAATGGCTTCCTGTACTGACGGAGAGAATGGTAGGCTCAAAACAATCTTTGAATCACAACCACTGTTTTGAATCACTGTTTGCTGGTGGATTGTTGTATCACACTCTTGAGCTTTTAATATAGTTAGCAAGCTAAAGAATACACCGGACATGACCTCCCAGTTTATCTACCACCTAGCAGTGAATACATTAGTTGGCACAAGTTATTATAGCATAAAGTTATTGATGGAAAATATGAAATGTGGACAATTCAAACATTGGAAACATCGTACAAAGAAGATATGTAAATGTCAAATTCAAACAAAGAAAGATGAAGATATGTCCGGGTCAAAATCAAATAAAGAAAGTGTCGAACCTCGTCAAGATCCATCAACAAATAAACAACTTAACATTTTTAATAATGCAACGAGTGCATATGGAATTTTTTGTTGGAGACAAATAAATGAGCCAAAATGCCCGTCTATTGAACCATCACAACCAAGATGCAACAACTTAATATCAGGATTTATGTTTACAAGGTGCAAATGAAAACAGTCTTTAGATTTGTCAATTTACATTCAACAAGCAAATGAAGCACATATGTTGTCTTTCGAAGCATCGTCATCAACATCAAAAACCAAAATCCATAAACAGCACCAGGAACAAACTCAAAGCTCAAAAGTAATGTTAATAAGTGCAAATGAAATCAGGCTTAGATGAGTCAAATATTAGAAACAAAAAATAGGCAAACGAAGATTACTGTCTGTTAAACCATCGTCACCAAGATATACATAAACAAACACAACACAAACAAGATTTAAAATAATGCTACAAGGTGCAAATGAAATCAGGCTTAGATGAGTCAAATATTAGAAACAAAAAATAGGCAAACGAAGATTACTGTGTTAAACCATCGTCACCAAGATACATAAACAAACACAACGCAAACAGGATTTAAAATAATGCTACAAGGTGCAAACCGATGATATCAGGCTTAGATATATCAATATTGAAATCAAACTCATAATCATTATTACACAAACGGACATCATGAACCACATTGTATCACAAATCTTACCTCTGAATTTAACAAAAAACAACTCCCTAATTCATAATGTGCCGTTGTGCATCTAGAATAACATTAATGATGAGAGCCATAACCATTAACCGCAACCTCGGTCACTTCACCACGGCCATTCTCAACCACAACATTTCTTTCATATTTAACACCACCATGATCCTCATCGTCATCGCTATCCAAAGTAAACCGTCCCTGATCCAAACTTTGCATCTCAGCACCAAGTGGTTTATACTGCATCGACTCATTACTAACACCATATTTCCTACTAACTAAACTATAAACTCCAGCAATAAAACAAACAAGCAACGCAAGATGACAATTAAACTGCAACGTAGCAATCGATCTAGCTCTATGAAACTCAGGGTGACCTTTACATCTAATCGTAAAATTCCCTCTACTCTTTTCCTTCATAAAACAACCATCAGTAATAGCGTTTGAGTAAAACGAAACCCCCATTTGAACAAACCACATCCCTTGCAACACCAACCCAATCCCACGCCCTAACCTAGCATAATAACTCGATTTCTCTGTTTTCAATTCTAACAAAGTCGAAACAATACAAACAGTAATCGGAACAAGCAACAAATCATAATAACGATTCTCGATTCCGTTCGAATCTTTCTTCTGAATATAAAACATAAAAAACTCTTCCACGAAACCGAATAAACATATTACATTCAAAACCGGAGACGGTACTTGCACCGAGCTTCTTAAATTTGTTAAAATACCGAAAACGGAGAACGAAAAGAATAAAATTGATACAAATATTACTTCTAACTGTAAAACAACGCCGGTTTGATCATTTGATCTTAAAGCAGATATGATTGAAATCAACGAATTTAAAATGAATAAAAATGAAATTAAGGAGATTAAGATTAAGATTAACCGTTTAATAAACGAATTTGATTTTGATTGAATCGGTGGTGATGAGAGTGATGTTAGATTTGAAATTTGTTTTAGGGTTTCTGATGTTGAGAGTATGGATTCGGAGGCGCCGATTAGGAATAAGCCGGTACCGCCGATTGTGTATGTGAATAGGCTCGCCATTGTTATGGAACTCTTTAGATTTGATTTGATGATGAAAATGGCGATTTGATTTGAGATTTATGGTGAAATTTGGAATTTTGAAAGTCAAATGTAAATGGGAAAATATGAAAGAAAGAGGAAATTCTTCCCCTATATTAATTTCTTTTAATGTATATGGAAATGTGTAAAATATTATATTTTAATGTTTTGGAATTTTGCATTTTAGTCCCTAGACTTTAAGGAGTTAGCGGTTTTCCCCCCTAAACTTTAAAGACTTAGCGATTTCCCCCTCTTAACTTTAAAAACTTTAACGCTTTTTCACCCTCAACTTTAAAAAGTATAACGCTTTTTCATCCTAAACTTTAAACGACTTTTAGCTTTTCCTATCTACACTTTATATGTTTTTGCGTTTTTCCCCCCTCAGCTTTAAATAATACTTTTACGCTTTCTACCCCTCGGAAATTTATTTGGATTCAACTAATACGAACATCTACTCAGATTAATAATAAATAACGGCATCGTTTTAGCAAATAGCTACATTTATACTTCGATAAAAAAGTAAAAAAACAAAAACTCGAGTCGTTTCCGCTAGCGCTTTTACAAACATAAACGCCGGGAATTATAATAACAAAAACAGCCCTTTTGCTAAATGACGAATATCAACTGGTCCCTGCGTTATAGATCGATTGAATTACACTCACAAACAAATGCTTCAACCGACTCGTGCGAAGCACGAGCTTATCCCTAGTTATCATTAACGTTAACTTCCAAAAATTTGATATCGTAAATATTCAAATATATGTGTCATCTATATAACATGTCACATAACCTGTTACATCGTCGATTTGTTAAAATTTTATTGGTTGGATACATAAAATAATTATTTTTAAAAGTTATATAATAGACCAACTTAAAGTTTGATATATACAATAAGCTTTAGAATAAAATTTGATACATTTTCAGACATTTATCCCAAATAATTATAACCGAGTCAATTTAAGTGGAACTTTTCATATTTGTTGATTTAGCATGTTCAATTTAAATGAAAATAGTGTTTTAAAGATATCGGTTTAAACTGGTCGATTCAATCAGTTGAATCTCATAATGGTCGGGCGGTTGGTCAACTGGTTTAACTATAAACCGGTTTTTAATGCAATCGGGTAATCATAAAATCGGACGGTTTTTTCAGTTCAACCGGTTCGGTAAATAATGTTTTTTTTTAGGAAATAAAAAATAATAATACAGTACAACATCTTCTAATTGTAATTTTTAGTAGTTAATCTTATTTTCTTATTGTTTGTATCATTAAATTGAATGTTATTATTGTTCAGTTTTTAATATGATAATTTTATCCATAAATAAGATGTTATTTTTGTTGATATTATGATGTGTCATGATTTGGTTTGTTTTGTAATATTTTTGGGTTGTTCGTGATTTTTAAAACTAAATTTTTGTTCGATTGCAACTATTTGGAATAAATTTTTATTTTTTAGTGAATATAAGTGCATTTTTGTTTATATATAACACTTTTAGTAGACTTATTTTGAATTTTTAAATTAGTAGGTTTTTTAATTGATATATAAGTTTAACTAGTCAACCGTTAAACAATCTGGTTCAAACGGCTCAACTGTGACAACCGTCTAAACTATGGTTGAGAACGCTAACTTATAACTTCTAAGTGTTTATTTTTATTCCCGATATAACTAACTTTATGTGTTACGTGGTTACGTAGACATAACTCTTAAGCTAAGCTCGATGTAACTCATACAAAAACTTTTAACGTAGGTTTACGTTACTTAAACATAAAACGTGTGTGTCTCGGAATCGAAGCCAGAAATTGGAATCAAAGCATTAAATGAATCCTTATACCAAGAAAACACTTAATGAACTTGCCTAAGTTCATCTCAAAACAAATCATAAACTTTCAACTAACGAAAATGCTTAACGATGGAACAAACGAAAAACGAAAAGTTGCTGAAACTGCCCCAAATGCGCCGCATAAGGGCCTTATGCGCCGCATTCTGGGTGCAGACCAGCAATGTTTGTAAACTCTTTTAACTTGTCTAAAACGAGCCCAACTCCTTGGCTCCGGTTTTGACCATGCCCAAAAGCTTTTTTTGGTCCAATAAGTCCATTTTAAACACCTCACAAAACTCATTTCATAAACACAAACACAAACTGTGACAACCGTCTTATTTCAGGTGAAAACCGCATTCTCTATTCTCCAACGCAACTTTAATTTATCTTGTTATTACTAGTCTCGTAAACTCGAGTGTGCAGAATCGAACTCGGAATCACCTAAATGAATCCTAATACCAAGTAAATACTTAGTTAACTTGTCTAAGTTCCTATCTTAATGAACGGAAACTTTTAACAAACGGAAACACTTAACAACGGAACGAACGAAGAACGAAAAGGCGAGGCTGCCACTCCAGCCGCGCCGCGGTCAGGCCACCGCGCCGCGGTGGAGTGCGCAGACTGCCACTTTTTGTTAACTTTCAACTTAATAAAATGGACCCCAACTTAAGCCCAAAGGCTAAGTCCCGACCCAAAGCACTTAAAATGTCCAGTGAATTGTTGTTGACATTTATAAAACACAACACAAACAATTCATACACACACACTCACTTAATCAAACACTCTCACTCTCTCTCTTTGCTACAAACACTCAAGAACACATACACCCTTGTTTTCCAGAATCTCATACATCCAAACTCAGTAAATCAACCAAATAAACACAGCAAAATCGTCATCAAGCTAAAAGGAAGAAAAGGGTAACATTCCATTTGGGTCAAAAAGGGCTATTTTCAAAGTTTTGGGTTAAAATCTTCAAGGGATCACTTCAATCATCTTCAAACCACAATCAACTCGGTAAAAACACTTTTAAACTACTGTCTTTACATTACATATTCATTGCATGTGTCATCCATTACTTAAAAATGGATTTATATGAAGATTTTGGGTCATTTATGAACAAAAACGGGTTTTTACTAATTGCATGGTTAGATCCTTGAATTTATGGTTAAAAACACTAAATAAACCATTAGACATCTGTTATCTAGACTTATACCAGGTTGCATGTCGAAATCTAACCTATAAACATCGGATTTCTTCAAAAACGAACTTGACCAAGAACCTGTCACAGTGACCGCGGCGCAGTCCCTTCACCGCGGCGCGGTCAAGGTACAATCTGTGACCGCGGCGCGGTCACCCCACCGCGGCGCGGTCATACTGCGGACAGACTTCACAATTGCTAAGTCTAAACCGTTTTCAATCGTAACTCTAAACGTATTATCTAAACTTATGTTCGGAACTGAGATATATGAACCATAATCTGTAATGTTATTAACTTACATAAAAAGGAACTAAATGGACAAGTTTTATGTGACATTGTTTTGGAAATGCATTCATTGAAATTGTTAAGCGGGAAAGTGTACAATATTTGAAATCAATGATTTTGGCGCGGAAGCGCTGCCCAATTTTCTATAGAACTAAACCCGACACTTAACATAAACGCATAAAACATTAACACTCATTAAATCTTGATATTTCCATTAGGATTCTCGTGATTCCAGTCCGCCTCGATTACTCCTTGCACACTTAGCTTTTCCTCGCAAACAGTGAGTTACATCCCCTACTTAATTACTGTTTTCAATTATCTTTTGGGGGAAACAAGAGATCTAAATAAACTTTGAAACTGTTATGATCTTTGGTGCAAATTGTGAAACTTATATCTACTTAGTTTTATGGCCGTTTGGCCTATGCTAAACTAATGGTTCGCCACCTTTATTCGGCTCTTTGGTTCAAAACTATATTAAACTTACTTTTGCCACACTCGGCATCGTATTTAATTTATTTATTGCCATACTCGGCACTCGCATGAACTTTGATTGATCGTATAAGTACCATGACTCTTGAGGAATATAACTATTCGTAAGTGACTACTATTTTAGTAACAGAGTTCAAAGTGCCCCGTTTTAGAGTTCAGAAACATTACACTATTAGCAATAGCCGTTAGTATTATGGGTATCGATACTTAGGAGAGGTCACTCCTTGCTCAGGGTTAGCGTCCCAAGTACATATTACTACCATTCAGATGTTCAAACAATTAAACTTTTTGGGCCAGTTCAGGACCATGCAAGCGGTTTAGTGTAAACACTTAAGTTATTATGCCAAGTAGTCGTTATACATGATTTCAGTCAATAGTTTACTTATCTTGCGCGTATAGAGTTATACGACTTCCGCAACATTCTTTTAATCAACGGTTTTGGTTCGAATTATTCTTTAAGTCGTGTTCTACTTTTAGAAACTACTAAGTATAGCTATACTTAGTTCAAAACCTTTTTAGTCGAGGACTAGAAAAATGTAACTCACTCACTACTTTATTGTAGTTGACACTTTATCTCTTGTTTCAGGAAATCAAGTGTAAGTCACGGGATGCAATACTTGGATGGGTCATGGAAAGTCATGTGAAGTTAAGAATCGGGAGAAGACCTATTTTGGACATGTTATTTGGGAATTTTATTAAACATTTTGTTATGTTATGTCGTGATGTACTTTTCAACACTTGGTTATCTTAAACTGTAAACTCTTATTTATCGTTAAATGACTTGAAACCGTATGTTTTTATTATAACTCGTGTAATGATATCTTTGCTCTTCACACTTCCGTGTTTCCGCTTTAGCGGGGTGTGACAGACTTGGTATCAGAGCACTGGTTATAGCGAAAACGGTTTTGAGAATTTTTCAAAAATTTTTGAAACCAAACTATAACCAAGGCTTTTCATAAAAATCATTTCACGAGCTTCCAAACTTTAGTAGATTAATTCCGCAATCGCATGGTTTGCTTTTAACTAGGCGTAACTTGATCAACTATGCCTAGTTCAAAATAAATTCTGCGAGAACGGAAAGTAATTGCTATTGTCAAACGGTTTTCGAGTCGAAAATTCCCGGTCCTACTCCTTCCCGATTCTCACGTGACTGACCCATACATTGCATTTTCGTTTACATTTTTCCTTAGTTCATGTACTCACGTAACGTATTATTCGCAGATTCGACATGTCGCAATCATCGCACTCACGATCTCAGTCCCGCTCACTTTCACGACTGGCGTCCTCACCCGGACCGTCTGAGGACCCCGCAGTATCCGAGAGTCAGCGTCATCAGACGACTGACCCGACTGAGGAGAGCTCGATGGCGTACTCGAGCAGCATGGGTACCTCCAGCCCGAGGACCGTGCTACCAGCTGCACCCCCGGCACCTGTTGAGGAACCGCCCCAGAGGCGTGGGCCTCGCGTTGTCCTTACGACACGCAAGCAGGTCGTCCTCCCAGGTCGACTACCTGATAGGATGGCCGCACAGCAGGCCGGATCATCCAGACCCACACCTACTCACCTCCCGTTCGGTCATCCACCTCCAGAGGCACCGCGCACCTCCATGCGTGACCACTATGAGTGGGAGCGTCAGCTCGAGCGTGAGGAGATGCAGCGTGCCCGCGACGCTGAAGCAGCCAGGCAAAGGCTACCGCCTACCCAGCAGCTACCCCCTCCTGCCGCATTCCTGCACCTTCACCGCGAGGTAAGGGGACTATCTGAGGAGGCCCAGCAACAAGGGCTTCTCCTCTGTGAGGTCTCTGACGCCGCGCACCGATTGTCGGAGCAGGCGTTGCGACACCTCTCCACGGCTCAGGCCACTGCACGGACGGTGCAACGTCTGGTGGGAGTTTGTTTAGTTATGGGGACCCTCTTGGCGGTAGTTATCACCAAGATGCTTTTCGAGAAGCGCCGTTAGTTATTTCCTTTACTTATTGTATTGTAGGCTCGAGTTGTAATTTTCCTATGTACACGACTCAAAGCCATATCTATTTATTTCCATATGTATTGTACTGTATTCCATTCTCCTTTTGAACCGTGTACTCAACTCTATATTATTATTGAATGGAAATTCTACCTTATTATCTAATTATACTATTGTCGTGTGAATCTTTTGTTATCATTGGATTGTATCTCTTGCGTGTTTATCTGTTGTGTGAATTTCTTAAATCCCCATCGTGCGTGTTCTATATGTTCTATTACTTTACTCTTGCGAGATTGTTTCTTTACACATTGAATTATATTCTTATCATACTCTAATCGTGCGATCTAATCTGAATCTGTTGTCTGTTGTCTGTTGTAGAATCATGGCACCCCGAACCAACGCCAGTATCATCGCTGAGCAAGTTGCTGAGCAGTTGAATGTGGCGATGCCCAACATGATCGCTCAGATCACGGCGGGAATCAATGCCAACGTTAACAACCACCAGCAACAGCAACAGCAGCAACAACAGCAACAACAGCAGAACCAAAACAACAATCAGAACCAGAACAACAACAACAACAACCAAAACCAGAATCACAACCACCAAAACCCTCCCGCTTGTACCTATAAAAGCTTCATGGCATGCAAGCCAAAAGAGTTCCACGGCACTTCCGGAGCCGTAGGACTTGTGTCCTGGTTCGAGAGCATCGAATCAGTCTTGCACATTAGCAAGTGTGCCGAGGCCGACAAAGTAGAGTACGCCTCATGCGTACTACATGGGAAGGCTCTTTCATGGTGGAACAACGTGGTTAGGACCAGAGGGCGTGACACCGCCTATGCTCTCTCCTGGGAGCAATTCAAGAACCTTCTGATTGCTGAATACTGTCCTAAGGGAGAAATCAAGAAACTTGAGGCGGAATTGTGGAACCTCATGATGATTGGGAATGATATCGAGGGGTACACCACCCGATTTCATGAACTGTCCCGACTAGTTCCGAGACTAGTAACCCCTGAGGAAAACCGCATTGACCGATACGTTTCTGGTTTAGTTCCCGAGATCCGGGGAAATGTTCTCTCTGCTGAACCTCAAACCCTTCAAAGTGCAATCATTTTGGCATACCGACTCACCAGCGATCTCCTCTCCGGCGCAACACCCTCCAAGAAGGAAGGAGGAGAGAAAAGGAAAGCAGACCAAACCCCACGTAGGAGTGACAGGAACAAGAAACAGAGAACCACCCGCAATTACGCGGTGACTGCTGCACCACCCCCACCACCAGCTGGGAACCGAAACTATGCGGGGACGAGCCCCAAGTGCAACAAGTGCAACTACCATCACCACGGGAACTGCCCGGTATGTTTAAAGTGCCAGAAGGTGGGACACTTCGTCAAGCATTGTCCAGAGAAAGCGACAATCCAGGGTCAGAAGCCAGTGTGCTTCGAGTGTGGAAGCGATCAACACTTCCGTAATGCCTGTCCCAAGCTTCAGAATGCCCAACCCAATCAGGGTGGACGGGGTCGCGGACGTGCTTTCGCACTCACAGCCGAGGAGGCTCGGCAGGACCCAAATGCGGTGAACGGTACGTTTTCTGTAAACAACCACTATGCATGTTCGATTCTGGAGCAGAAAGAAGCTTCGTGTCCTTAGAATTTAGACCCTTCATTAATTTAGGATCTAAGATTCTTAAGAATAGCTTCACCGTAGAGTATGCCAACGGTCAGGAATTTGAGGCTAAGGATGTAATCGTAGGATGTTCAATATGCCTAGCTGATAAAACGTTTCCCATTGATTTAATCCCAATCGAGCTGAAGAGCTTTGACATCATAGTCGGAATGGACTGGTTATCTCGGTTCCGGGCCGAGATCGTCTGTTTCGACAAACTTATTCGTATCCCTTTATCAGACGGCGAAACCCTTGTCGTGCAAGGCGACAAACCGGGCCAACGACTTCGCATCGTCTCCAGCATTAAAATGCACAAGTACCTCAAAAAGGATTTTGATGCATTTCTAGCGCATGTCATCGAGCGTAAGCCTAAGGAAAACCGAGTACAAGATATTCCTGTAGTCAAGGATCATCCAGAGGTCTTTCCGAGGATCTACCCGGGTTACTCGACAAGTGGAATTCCGAATAGACCTAGTTCCTGGCGCAACACCGGTCGCTAAGACACCATATCGTCTAGCCCCACCGGAAATGCAAGAGCTGTCGAAACAGCTACAAGAACTCTTGGACCACGGTCTTATTCGTCCGAGCTCGTCCCCTTGGGGAGCCCCAATCCTCTTTGTCAAAAAGAAAGACGGATCCTTTCGAATGTGCATCGATTACCGAGAACTGAACAAACTGACCGTCAAGAACCGATACCCACTTCCGAGGATCGATGATCTGTTCGACCAATTGCAGGGTGCAACTTACTTTTCCAAGATCGACCTCCGCTCGGGTTATCATCAGGTTCGAGTCAGTGAGAACGATATTCCAAAAACCGCTTACCGAACCCGATACGGACATTATGAATTTCTCGTTATGCCATTTGGTCTAACCAACGCACCAGCGGTGTTCATGGATCTGATGAACAGAGTGTGTCGACCATATCTGGATAAATTCGTGATCGTATATCCTCATCTACTCAAGGAACAAGGAGGACCATGCGAAACATCTGAAACTCATCCTCGAACTCCTTAAGGATCAGAAACTTTATGCCAAATTCTCGAAGTGCGAATTCTGGCTCCGAGAAGTACACTTCCTTGGCCATGTAATCAACCAAGAGGGAATTCATGTCGATCCAGCAAAGATCGAGGCGATTGAGAAATGGCAAGCCCCCACGACTCCCACCGAAATCCGACAGTTCTTAGGATTGGCGGGCTATTACCGGAGATTCATCAAAAACTTCTCAAAAATCGCTAAGCCTCTGACCGAGCTCACTCAAAAGGATAAGGACTACACCTGGGGAGAACAACAGGATGAATCCTTCCAGAAACTGAAGTACGAACTGTGCCACGCACCGATTCTGTCCCTACCGGAGGGTACGGATAATTTTGTAGTATTTTGCGATGCGTCTCACCAAGGACTTGGGTGTGTCCTTATGCAGAAGGAAAAGGTCATCGCATACACATCGACAGTTGAAGGTTCACGAGCAGAATTATACCACACACGACTTAGAGCTGGGAGCTGTCGTGTTTGCACTAAAGATTTGGAGGCACTACTTGTACGGCACTAAGTGCACAGTATTCACGGATCACAAAAGCCTTCAACATATTATCGAACAGAAAATGCTCAACATGAGACAACGGAGATGGATCGAACTTTTAAGCGACTACGATTGCGAGATCAAATACCACCCGGGTAAGGCAAACGTAGTAGCTGACGCCCTGAGTCGTAAGGAAAGGGCTAAACCATCTCGAGTTAGAGCATTCGGAATTCAGATTCAAACTAACCTCCAATCACAAATCTCTAACGCTCAGCAGGAAGCATTGAAACCTGAAAACCTTAAGGGCGAAACCTGCACAATCATGAACAGGAATTTGAGCTTAAACCGGACGGAATCCATTACTTCAAGAATCGAGCATGGATTCCTAGAGGTGAAGACCTTCGCAAGCTCATCTTGGACGAAGGCCATACTCTATTCATCCGGGATCCGACAAGCTGTATAAGGATCTACGGGAATACTATTGGTGGCCGGGCATGAAGAAGGACATAGCTTTGTATGTAGCTAAGTGCCTTACTTGCTCGAAGGTCAAGGCAGAATATCAGAAACCATCTGGGCTATTGCAACAGCCGGAGATCCCCATGTGGAAGTGGGAGCAGATCTCCATGGACTTCATTACTAAATTGCCTCGTACGGCAAGGGGGAATGACACAATCTGGGTGATTGTGGATCGATTGACCAAATCCGCACACTTTCTGCCGGTAAGAGAGAACCATTCAATGGAGAAGTTCGCGCAGATCTACATTAACGAGATCGTCTCTCGTCACGGAACGCCCCTCTCCATTATCTCTGATAGGGATAGTCGATTCACGTCCCGGTTTTGGAATGCTCTTCAAAAATCGCTCGGGACGCGACTAGACCTCAGCACTGCTTACCACCCTCAGACCGATGGTCAGAGTGAAGGACGATCTTGAAGACATGCTGAGAGCGTGTGTAGTTGACTTCGAGGAAGTTGGGACGCTCACTTGCCCTTAGTCGAGTTTTCCTATAATAATAGCTACCATGCCAGCATCAAGTGTGCCCCATTCGAGGCCTTATACGGACGCAAGTGCCGATCGCCGCTTTGTTGGCTAGAAGCTGGTGATCGACAACTAACAAGGCTCGACATCGTTCAGGAAACCATTGACAAAATCACTACCATCCCTGAAAGATTGAAAACCTCTCGTACTCGGCAGAAGAGCTATGCCGATAACCGAAGGAAACCCCTAGAATTCCAAGTGGGCGATAGGGTACTTCTGAAAATATCGCCATGGAAAGGGGTAGTCCGTTTTGGGAAACGCGGTAAGTTAAGCCCGAGGTACACAGGCCCCCTTTGAGGTAATTGAGCGTATCGGCCCAGTGGCGTACCGACTTCAACTTCCACCAGCTCTCTCCAACGTTCACAATGTCTTCCATGTCTCGCACTTGAATTATCGGACGAAACAATTGTCATTCCACTGGATGAGGTCCAGATCGACAACAAACTCAATTTCATAGAGGAACCGCTTGAGGTTGTAGACCGAGAGGTCAAACAAATCAAGCAAAGTCGAATCCCTATCGTCAAGGTTCGGTGGAATTCCCGACGAGGTCATGAATTCACATGGGAACGTGAAGACCAGATTCGTCGGAAGTATCCACACCTGTTCAAAGATCTTCCATCCAATGAGGCGAACTAAATTTCGGGACGAAATTCTTTTCAACCCGGGGAGAATGTGACAACCGTCTTATTTCAGGTGAAAACCGCATTCTCTATTCTCCAACGCAACTTTAATTTATCTTGTTATTATAGTCTCGTAAACTCGAGTGTGCAGAATCGAACTCGGAATCACCTAAATGAATCCTAATACCAAGTAAATACTTAGTTAACTTGTCTAAGTTCCTATCTTAATGAACGGAAACTTTTAACAACGGAAACACTTAACAACGGAACAACGAAGAACGAAAAGGCGAGGCTGCCACTCCAGCCGCGCCGCGGTCAGGCCACCGCGCGCGGGTGGAGTGCGCAGACTGCCCCTTTTTGTTAACTTTCAACTTAATAACATGGACCCCACTTAAGCCCACAGGCTAAGTCCCGACCCAAAGCACTTTAAAATGTCCAGTGAATTGTTGTTGACATTTATAAAACACAACACAAACAATTCATACACACACACTCACTTAATCAAACACTCTCACTCTCTCTCTTTGCTACAAACACTCAAGAACCATACACCCTTGTTTTCCAGAATCTCATACATCCAAACTAAGTAAATCAACCAATAAACACAGCAAAATCGTCATCAAGCTAAAAGGAAGAAAAGGGTAACATTCCATTTGGGTCAAAAAGGGCTATTTTCAAAGTTTTGGGTTAAAATCTTCAAGGGATCACTTCAATCATCGTCAACCACAATCAACTCGGTAAAAAACACTTTTAAACTACTGTCTTTACATATATTCATTGCATGTGTCATCCATTACTTAAAATGGATTTATATGAAGATTTTGGGTCATTTATGAACAAAAACGGGTTTTTACTAATTGCATGGTTAGATCCTTGAATTTATGGTTAAAAACACTAAATAAACCATTAGACATCTGTTATCTAGACTTATACCAGGTTGAATGTCGAAATCTAACCTATAAACATCGGATTTCTTCAAAAACGAACTTGACAAAGAACCTGTCACAGTGACCGCGGCGCAAGTCCCTTCACCGCGGCGCGGTCAAGGTACAATCTGTGACCGCGGCGCGGTCACCCCACCGCGGCGCGGTCATACTGCAGACAGACTGCACAATTGCTAAGTCTAAACCGTTTTCAATCGTAACTCTAAACGTATTATCTAAACTTATGTCGGAACTGAGATATATGAACCATAATCTGTAATGTTATTAACTTACATAAAAAGGAACTAAATGGACAAGTTTTATGTGACATTGTTTTGGAAATGCATTAAGCGGGAAAGTGTTCAATATTTGGAATCAATGATTTTGGCGCGGAAGCGCTGCCCAATTTTCTATAGAACTAAACCCGACACTTAACATAAACGCATAAAACATTAACACTCATTAAATCTTGGTATTTCCATTAGGATTCTCGTGATTCCGGTCCGCCTCGATTACTCCTTGCACACTTAGCTTTTCCTCGCAAACAGTGAGTTACATCCCTTACTTTAATTACTGTTTTCAATTATCTTTTGGGGGAAACAAGAGATCTAAATAAACTTTGAAACTGTTATGATCTTTGGTGCAAATTGTGAAACTTATATCTACTAGTTTTATGGCCGTTTGGCCTATGCTAAACTAATGGTTCGCCACCTTTATTCGGCTCTTTGGTTCAAAACTATATTAAACTTACTTTGCCACACTCGGCATCGTATTTAATTTATTTATTGCCATACTCGGCACTCGCATGAACTTTGATTGATCGTATAAGTACCATGACTCTTGAGGACGTAAGTGACTACTATTTTAGTAACAGAGTTCAAAGTGCCCCGTTTTAGAGTTCAGAAACATTACACTATTAGCAATAGCCGTTAGTATTATGGGTATCGATACTTAGGAGAGGTCAGACTCCTGCTAGGGTTAGCGTCCCAAGTACATATTACTACCATTCAGTGTTCAACAATTAAACTTTTTGGCCAGTTCAGGGACCATGCAAGCGGTTTAGTGTAAACACTTAAGTTATTATGCCAAGTGTCGTTATACATGATTTCAGTCAATAGTTTACTTATCCTGCGCGTATAGAGTTATACGACAACATTCTTTAATCAACGGTTTGGTTCGAATTATTCTTTAAGTCGTGTTCTACTTTTAGAAACTATAAGTATAGCTATACTTAGTTCAAAACCTTTTAGTCGAGGACTAGAAACTGTAACTCACTCACTACTTTATTGTAGTTGACACTTTATTCTCTTGTTTCAGGAAATCAAGTGTAAGTCACGGATGCAATACAATACTTGGATGGGTCATGGAAAGTCATGTGAAGTTAAGAATCGGGAGAAGACCTATTTTGGACATGTTGTTTGGGAATTTTATTAAACATTTTGTTATGTTATGTCGTGATGTACTTTTCAAAACTTGGTTATCTTAAACTGTAAACTCTTATTTATCGTTAAATGACTTGAAACCGTATGTTTTTATTATAACTCGTGTAATGATATCTTTGCTCTTCACACTTCCGTGTTTCCGCTTTAGCGGGGGTGACACAAACACACCTACACACACACATTTCTCCTTTCTCTCTAACACCCTCAAGAATACAGCCACTAAATCACAGAAAATCACACCAAATAAATCATAAAATCGTCCAAACAATCAAGGGTAGCAAAAGGATCACTTATTTGGGAGTGTGCATAACGTTTTCTACACTTTGAAGCTTAATCTCCGACAAATCACCATCAAAACAACCTATTCCGGTAAAAATACTTTCTCCTTACTGTTATTACATAAATACTCATTGCATGTACAATCCATCACTTAAAACAGTTTTAAGAAGTTTTATAACGATTTTTTCTATAAAAACGGGTTTTCGTAATCTCTTACATAAATCTATATATTTGTGGCTAAAAATCCAAAGAAACTGATATTTGAACAATATATAAGTACTCTTGAGAATATTCAGTTGCATGTCGAAATCTAGCTCAAAAACGCCTTTAAAATCGCGAAAATGGCAAAACAAGAAAATCTGTCTCGGCAATTCAGCCGCCGGCTGAATGGTTATGTGCACAAAAGTCGTATTTTAAAGTGTTAACGGAGAAATCGAGAAACAATACTTTTCACAGTTTATAAACAGAATATAACAGATTACATACTTGTACTTTGGATGATAAGATGAGGTATTTAGATAATTAATTCATCATAACGATATATAATGATATTTTATGAATCGTATTAAGCGGGGAAAGTGGATAGGAAATTTGTGGACATGAATTTATAGCGCGGAAGCGCTGCCCTCATTGGACATACTTATATCACTTTAAACAACAAACTATTCGTTGACTAACGACTTTAAAAAGC
>CAJVGC010000001.1:56219269-56254094 GCA_910822075.1 Senecio squalidus | reverse complement strand
CGCCTATGCTCTCACCTGGGAGCATTCAAGAACCTTCTATTGCTGAATACTGTCCTAAGGAGAAATCAAGAAACTTGAGGCGGAATTGTGGAACCTCATGATGATTGGGAATGATATCGAGGGTACACCACCCGATTTCATGAACTGTCCCACTAGTTCCGAACTAGTAACCCCTGAGAAAACCGCATTTGACCGTTTTCTGGTTTAGTTCCCGAGATCCGGGAAATTCCTCTCTGCTGAACCCACACCCTTCAGAGCGCAATCATCTTGGCATACCGACTCACCAGCGATCTCCTCTCCGCGCAACACCCTCCAAGAGGAGGAGAGAAAAGGAAAGCAGACCAAACCCCACGTAGGAGTGACAGGAACAAGAAACAGAGAACCCACCCGTCAATTACGCGGTGACTGCTGCACCACCCCCACCACCAGCTGGGAACCGAAACTATGCGGGGACGAGCCCCAGTGCAACAAGTGCAACTACCATCACCACGGGAACTGCCCGGTAGTTTAAAGTGCCAGAAGGTGGGACACTTCGTCAAGCATTGTCCAGAGAAAGCGACAATCCAGGGTCAGAAGCCAGTGTGCTTCGAGTGTGGAAGCGATTCAACACTTCCGTAATGCCTGTCCCAAGCTTCAGAATGCCCAACCCAATCAGGGTGGACGGGGTCGCGGACGTGCTTTCGCACTCACAGCGAGGAGGCTCGGCAGACCCAAATGCTGGTGAACGGTACGTTTTCTGTAAACAACCACTATGCATCTGTATTGTTCGATTCTGGAGCAGAAAGAAGCTTCGTGTCCTTAGAATTTAGACCCTTCATTAAATTTAGGATCTAAGATTCGTAGAGTATGCCAACGGTCAGGAATTGAGGCTAAGTGATGTAATCGTAGGGATGTTCAATATGCCTAGCTGATAAAACATTTCCCATTGACTTAATCCCAATCGAGCTGAAGAGCTTTGACATCATAGTCGGAATGGACTGGTTATCTCGGTTCCGGGCCGAGATCGTCTGTTTCGACAAACTTATTCGTATCCCTTTATCAGACGGCGAAACCCTTGTCGTGCAAGGCGACAAACCGGGCCAACGACTTCGCATCGTCTCCAGCATTAAAATGCACAAGTACCTCAAAAAGGATTTTGATGCATTTCTAGCGCATGTCATCGAGCGTAAGCCTAAGGAAAACCGAGTACAAGATATTCCTGTAGTCAAGGATCATCCAGAGGTCTTTCCCGAGGATCTACCCGGGTTACCCCCGCATCGACAAGTGGAATTCCGAATAGACCTAGTTCCTGGCGCAACACCGGTCGCTAAGACACCATATCGTCTAGCCCCACCGGAAATGCAAGAGCTGTCGAAACAGCTACAAGAACTCTTGGACCACGGTCTTATTCGTCCGAGCTCGTCCCCTTGGGGAGCCCCAATCCTCTTTGTCAAAAAGAAAGACGGATCCTTTCGAATGTGCATCGATTACCGAGAACTGAACAAACTGACCGTCAAGAACCGATACCCACTTCCGAGGATCGATGATCTGTTCGACCAATTGCAGGGTGCAACTTACTTTTCCAAGATCGACCTCCGCTCGGGTTATCATCAGGTTCGAGTCAGTGAGAACGATATTCCAAAAACCGCTTACCGAACCCGATACGGACATTATGAATTTCTCGTTATGCCATTTGGTCTAACCAACGCACCAGCGGTGTTCATGGATCTGATGAACAGAGTGTGTCGACCATATCTGGATAAATTCGTGATCGTATTCATTGATGACATCCTCATCTACTCAAGGAACAAGGAGGACCATGCGAAACATCTGAAACTCATCCTCGAACTCCTTAAGGATCAGAAACTTTATGCCAAATTCTCGAAGTGCGAATTCTGGCTCCGAGAAGTACACTTCCTTGGCCATGTAATCAACCAAGAGGGAATTCATGTCGATCCAGCAAAGATCGAGGCGATTGAGAAATGGCAAGCCCCCACGACTCCCACCGAAATCCGACAGTTCTTAGGATTGGCGGGCTATTACCGGAGATTCATCAAAAACTTCTCAAAAATCGCTAAGCCTCTGACCGAGCTCACTCAAAAGGATAAGGACTACACCTGGGGAGAACAACAGGATGAATCCTTCCAGAAACTGAAGTACGAACTGTGCCACGCACCGATTCTGTCCCTACCGGAGGGTACGGATAATTTTGTAGTATTTTGCGATGCGTCTCACCAAGGACTTGGGTGTGTCCTTATGCAGAAGGAAAAGGTCATCGCATACACATCGAGACAGTTGAAGGTTCACGAGCAGAATTATACCACACACGACTTAGAGCTGGGAGCTGTCGTGTTTGCACTAAAGATTTGGAGGCACTACTTGTACGGCACTAAGTGCACAGTATTCACGGATCACAAAAGCCTTCAACATATTATCGAACAGAAAATGCTCAACATGAGACAACGGAGATGGATCGAACTTTTAAGCGACTACGATTGCGAGATCAAATACCACCCGGGTAAGGCAAACGTAGTAGCTGACGCCCTGAGTCGTAAGGAAAGGGCTAAACCATCTCGAGTTAGAGCATTCGGAATTCAGATTCAAACTAACCTCCAATCACAAATCTCTAACGCTCAGCAGGAAGCATTGAAACCTGAAAACCTTAAGGGCGAAACCCTGCACAATCATGAACAGGAATTTGAGCTTAAACCGGACGGAATCCATTACTTCAAGAATCGAGCATGGATTCCTAGAGCTGAAGACCTTCGCAAGCTCATCTTGGACGAAGGCCACCGATCCCGATACTCTATTCATCCGGGATCCGACAAGTTGTATAAGGATCTACGGGAATACTATTGGTGGCCGGTCATGAAGAAGGACATAGCCTTGTATGTGGCTAAGTGCCTTACTTGCTCGAAGGTCAAGGCAGAATATCAGAAACCATCTGGGCTATTGCAACAGCCGGAGATCCCCATGTGGAAGTGGGAGCAGATCTCCATGGACTTCATTACTAAATTGCCTCGTACGGCAAGGGGGAATGACACAATCTGGGTGATTGTGGATCGATTGACCAAATCCGCACACTTTCTGCCGGTAAGAGAGAACCATTCAATGGAGAAGTTCGCGCAGATCTACATTAACGAGATCGTCTCTCGTCACGGAACGCCCCTCTCCATTATCTCTGATAGGGATAGTCGATTCACGTCCCGGTTTTGGAATGCTCTTCAAAAATCGCTCGGGACGCGACTAGACCTCAGCACTGCTTACCACCCTCAGACCGATGGTCAGAGTGAAAGGACGATTCAGACACTTGAAGACATGCTGAGAGCGTGTGTAGTTGACTTCGGAGGAAGTTGGGACGCTCACTTGCCCTTAGTCGAGTTTTCCTATAATAATAGCTACCATGCCAGCATCAAGTGTGCCCCATTCGAGGCCTTATACGGACGCAAGTGCCGATCGCCGCTTTGTTGGCTAGAAGCTGGTGATCGACAACTAACAAGGCTCGACATCGTTCAGGAAACCATTGACAAAATCACTACCATCCCTGAAATATTGAAAACCTCTCGTACTCGGCAGAAGAGCTATGCCGATAACCGAAGGAAACCCCTAGAATTCCAAGTGGGCGATAGAGTACTCCTGAAAATATCGCCATGGAAAGGGGTAGTCCGTTTTGGGAAACGCGGTAAGTTAAGCCCGAGGTACACAGGCCCCTTTGAGGTAATTGAGCGTATCGGCCCAGTGGCGTACCGACTTCAACTTCCACCAGCTCTCTCCAACGTTCACAATGTCTTCCATGTCTCGCACTTGAAAAAGTGCTTATCGGACGAAACAATTGTCATTCCACTGGATGAGGTCCAGATCGACAACAAACTCAATTTCATAGAGGAACCGCTTGAGGTTGTAGACCGAGAGGTCAAACAAATCAAGCAAAGTCGAATCCCTATCGTCAAGGTTCGGTGGAATTCCCGACGAGGTCATGAATTCACATGGGAACGTGAAGACCAGATTCGTCGGAAGTATCCACACCTGTTCAAAGATCTTCCATCCAATGAGGCGAACTAAATTTCGGGACGAAATTCTTTTCAACCCGGGGAGAATGTGACAACCGTCTTATTTCAGGTGAAAACCGCATTCTCTATTCTCCAACGCAACTTTAATTTATCTTGTTATTACTAGTCTCGTAAACTCGAGTGTGCAGAATCGAACTCGGAATCACCTAAATGAATCCTAATACCAAGTAAATACTTAGTTAACTTGTCTAAGTTCCTATCTTAATGAACGGAAACTTTTAACAAACGGAAACACTTAACAACGGAACGAACGAAGAACGAAAAGGCGAGGCTGCCACTCCAGCCGCGCCGCGGTCAGGCCACCGCGCCGCGGTGGAGTGCGCAGACTGCCACTTTTTGTTAACTTTCAACTTAATAAAATGGACCCCAACTTAAGCCCAAAGGCTAAGTCCCGACCCAAAGCACTTAAAATGTCCAGTGAATTGTTGTTGACATTTATAAAACACAACACAAACAATTCATACACACACACTCACTTAATCAAACACTCTCACTCTCTCTCTTTGCTACAAACACTCAAGAACACATACACCCTTGTTTTCCAGAATCTCATACATCCAAACTCAGTAAATCAACCAAATAAACACAGCAAAATCGTCATCAAGCTAAAAGGAAGAAAAGGGTAACATTCCATTTGGGTCAAAAAGGGCTATTTTCAAAGTTTTGGGTTAAAATCTTCAAGGGATCACTTCAATCATCTTCAAACCACAATCAACTCGGTAAAAACACTTTTAAACTACTGTCTTTACATTACATATTCATTGCATGTGTCATCCATTACTTAAAAATGGATTTATATGAAGATTTTGGGTCATTTATGAACAAAAACGGGTTTTTACTAATTGCATGGTTAGATCCTTGAATTTATGGTTAAAAACACTAAATAAACCATTAGACATCTGTTATCTAGACTTATACCAGGTTGCATGTCGAAATCTAACCTATAAACATCGGATTTCTTCAAAAACGAACTTGACCAAGAACCTGTCACAGTGACCGCGGCGCAGTCCCTTCACCGCGGCGCGGTCAAGGTACAATCTGTGACCGCGGCGCGGTCACCCCACCGCGGCGCGGTCATACTGCAGACAGACTGCACAATTGCTAAGTCTAAACCGTTTTCAATCGTAACTCTAAACGTATTATCTAAACTTATGTTCGGAACTGAGATATATGAACCATAATCTGTAATGTTATTAACTTACATAAAAAGGAACTAAATGGACAAGTTTTATGTGACATTGTTTTGGAAATGCATTCATTGAAATTGTTAAGCGGGAAAGTGTTCAATATTTGGAATCAATGATTTTGGCGCGGAAGCGCTGCCCAATTTTCTATAGAACTAAACCCGACACTTAACATAAACGCATAAAACATTAACACTCATTAAATCTTGGTATTTCCATTAGGATTCTCGTGATTCCGGTCCGCCTCGATTACTCCTTGCACACTTAGCTTTTCCTCGCAAACAGTGAGTTACATCCCTTACTTAATTACTGTTTTCAATTATCTTTTGGGGGAAACAAGAGATCTAAATAAACTTTGAAACTGTTATGATCTTTGGTGCAAATTGTGAAACTTATATCTACTTAGTTTTATGGCCGTTTGGCCTATGCTAAACTAATGGTTCGCCACCTTTATTCGGCTCTTTGGTTCAAAACTATATTAAACTTACTTTTGCCACACTCGGCATCGTATTTAATTTATTTATTGCCATACTCGGCACTCGCATGAACTTTGATTGATCGTATAAGTACCATGACTCTTGAGGAATATAACTATTCGTAAGTGACTACTATTTTAGTAACAGAGTTCAAAGTGCCCCGTTTTAGAGTTCAGAAACATTACACTATTAGCAATAGCCGTTAGTATTATGGGTATCGATACTTAGGAGAGGTCACTCCTTGCTCAGGGTTAGCGTCCCAAGTACATATTACTACCATTCAGATGTTCAAACAATTAAACTTTTTGGGCCAGTTCAGGACCATGCAAGCGGTTTAGTGTAAACACTTAAGTTATTATGCCAAGTAGTCGTTATACATGATTTCAGTCAATAGTTTACTTATCTTGCGCGTATAGAGTTATACGACAACATTCTTTTAATCAACGGTTTTGGTTCGAATTATTCTTTAAGTCGTGTTCTACTTTTAGAAACTACTAAGTATAGCTATACTTAGTTCAAAACCTTTTTAGTCGAGGACTAGAAAACTGTAACTCACTCACTACTTTATTGTAGTTGACACTTTATCTCTTGTTTCAGGAAATCAAGTGTAAGTCACGGGATGCAATACTTGGATGGGTCATGGAAAGTCATGTGAAGTTAAGAATCGGGAGAAGACCTATTTTGGACATGTTATTTGGGAATTTTATTAAACATTTTGTTATGTTATGTCGTGATGTACTTTTCAACACTTGGTTATCTTAAACTGTAAACTCTTATTTATCGTTAAATGACTTGAAACCGTATGTTTTTATTATAACTCGTGTAATGATATCTTTGCTCTTCACACTTCCGTGTTTCCGCTTTAGCGGGGTGTGACACAAACACACCTACACACACACATTTCTCCTTTCTCTCTAACACCCTCAAGAATACAGCCACTAAATCACAGAAAATCACACCAAATAAATCCATAAAATCGTCCAAACAATCAAGGGTAGCAAAAGGATCACTTATTTGGGGATTGCATAAACGTTTTCTACACTTTTGAAGCTTAATCTCCGACAAATCACCATCAAAACAACCTATTCCGGTAAAAATACTTTCTCCTTACTGTTATTACATAAATAACTCATTGCATGTACAATCCATCACTTAAAAACAAGTTTTTAAGAAGTTTTATAACGATTTTTCTATAAAAACGGGTTTTCGTAATCTCTTACATAAATCTATATATTTGTGGCTAAAAATCCAAAAGAAACTGATATTTGAACATATATATAAGTACTCTTGATGAATATTCAGTTGCATGTCGAAATCTAGCTCAAAAACGCTTAAAATCGCGAAAATGGCAAAACAAGAAAATCTGTCTCGGCAATTCAGCCGCCGGCTGAATGGTTATGTGCACAAAAGTCGTATTTTAAAGTGTTAACGGAGAAATCGAGAAACAAATACTTTTCACAGTTTATAAACAGAATATAA
The DNA here is from genome assembly GCA_910822075.1 of Senecio squalidus. Taxonomy (NCBI): domain Eukaryota; kingdom Viridiplantae; phylum Streptophyta; class Magnoliopsida; order Asterales; family Asteraceae; genus Senecio; species Senecio squalidus. Next base: position 56,246,906 of record CAJVGC010000001.1, on the reverse strand, counting down.
CAGATTACATACTTGTACTTTGAATGATAAGATGAGGTATTTAGATAATTAATTCATCATAACGATATATAATGATATTTTATGAATCGTATTAAGCGGGAAAGTGGATAGGAAATTTTGGACATGAATTTTATAGCGCGGAAGCGCTGCCCAAATTTCATTGGACATACTTATATCACTTAAACAACAAACTATTCGTTGACTAACGACTTTAAAAGCTAACAAGTTATATACTTACACGAAAACTTGGGTTATACTAGGATTCCGGTGATTCCGAGCACCTTCGAGCAATTCCGAGCACGCTAGAAATCTTCGCAAACAGTGAGTTACAAACCCCTACTTTTAAATGCTTTTAAACATATTTTTGGGGTGAAATGCGAGTCTTAGGCTTAAACACTACTTTTAAGCTGAAACAAACTTTGAACGCTTAACGAAACGATTTGATACTCTGAATTCTTTACGAAATGATTTGATGCTAGAATACTATTACGAAACGACTTGATAGTTGAATACTATTACGAAACGATTTGATACTTTGAATACTATTACGAAACGATTTGATACTTGAAAACTATTACGATACGATTTGATACTTAGAATTCTATTACGAAACGACTTGATAGTTGAATACTATTACGAAACGATTTGATACTTTGAATACTATTACGAAACGATTTGATACTCGAAAACTATTACGATACGATTTGATACTTTGAATACTATTACGAAACGATTTGATACTTGAAAACTATTACGATACGATTTATTACTTGAATACTATTTCGAAACTATATTTTGCCGGCATTGTTGATGATTTTGCCAACAATGTTGAGGATACAAACACTAAATTGCCAATGACTAAACGTCGATCGTCATGTTGCGGACGTTGTACAACATGGACGTGAGACACCATTCAAATTCCCATACACTCCTGCATAACATTTGCTATTAATCTCTGGGAAATGACCGATAGAATTTATGGATAGCGCTATTAGGGTAGATTGACCCTCACCACAACGATAACAACAGATGGTGCATAGTTCTAGTGGGTAGGCATAAGGCTTAGCAACGAACGATCATTGGGCAATACATAGGATTGTCACATAGTCGCGCAACGTGGTCAATGCCCACGAAAACGAATACTAAACTTTACGCATGGTTATGCGACTACTTTTTGAATGCTATACTTTTCGCATGCTTATGCGACAACTACATGAATGCTATATTTTTACGCATTGTTAGGCGTCGAAACTTGATTACTTATACTTTACGCATTGCTATGCGTCAACGCTTTGAATACTTAAACTTTGTAGCTCACTAACTACGTCTCCCGTAGTTAACACTTGACTCGTATTTTCAGGAAATGAGTAAGCTTTGGAGACGATACTTATGCTTTGGGCTGATGACTTCAAGAATGGGAAAGGGTTCGGGTGGCTTGGCTATGAACACTTATCTTGTATTTTGGATATGTAAACGATGTTTTAAACACTTGTAAACCTTTGAGGTTATGTTTCTTTTAATACAACTTGGTGTGGAATTATACACTTGTGTATCGAATGTTATGGCTCTTCACATCCTGTATTCCGCTTTAGCGGGGTGTGACATCAACCGGTTCAACCACTTCTAACAACAAATCTGATTAAACTAAACAATCAGTTTTTAGATCATTGAAGGAAAATAACGAGTGTAGCAAGCATGCGTGTTGCGACGAGTTTTATTTGATATTGTAATCGAAAAATAAAAAGTTAAACCTTAAAATAAAAAATAAAATAAAAACATAAATGTAGAATAAAAAGTTTAGGTTAAAGTTTAAAATATAGAAAAGAAAATGGAATATTAAATAGATAGGATGACAGCTGGAGAAAAGCGTACCTAACTATATCACTATTCATTCGAAGCTGCTCATATTTTTCAACTGATATTATATAAAATTAAGTCGACTTAAAATGTGATGTTATTGATTTATCATGCTCAAGTTTCGGTTTGTAAATTTCTAAATATTAAGTTGGAGTTTTAAGATGAATTTTGTAAGTTTGATAGTATTTTGACATTTGATTTAGTCTTTGACTTGACTACATCTTAAGTCTTGTCTTGAATAAGATTTACTAGTTATATGATTACTTAGATTCAATAAATAATGGTTTGTAGACATGAAGTGATTAATGAATTCCTATTCAATGAAATAAATTTCTTTTGAGATTGACAAAAGGGAGCTAATTCTATCTATATCAAACTTTTCTTTTACCTAAAAAGTTAAAATAGTTTGGAATTTTAGTTAAGCTTTTAAGTTAAAACTACTACTATGAAACCCGCGCGATACTGTGGCAAAAAAGAATTATATTCGATAAAATTATGGTAACGATTTATGGTAGTTTTTCATTCGTTTCAAGATATGTAATAATTATGGTAAGTTTCTGATTCGGCCTTTCGAACTAGAAAATGAATTATGTGGTAACCGTTTATGGTGGCGCGCCCCTTCGGGCCATCGTTTTATTTATTTATATGCGGTAACGATTTTTGTTAGAATCTCTCTTCATGATTAATAATTTGAATTTAATAGTTTATGATCTGGTCTATCGAGCATCAACATTCTCTCCATATATATTTTCACATACATGTGGTGATGTAGTAAACTCGTTTGATTGTTTTAGAAAATTGTTCTTATTCGATCATTCGAACTATAAAATATTATTTATATGTTGTGTCTAATAGTTTTTGTTTGAAACGTGTTATATTACAGAGAACATTTATTCGATCCAAACTCAAATTTTCCGTTAAAAATTAATGGTAATATATAGCCGAATAACCATAATCATATTATATTTAATAGTTTCTGATTCTAGTGTTGAGACTATATTTTAAGTATGATAGTTTTTAGTGGAGTTAATTACATGGGTCGTCACTATGGTTTGCACTATTTGCATCGCTCGTCCCTATAACTTTTTTATTACACCACTCGTCCCTAAGTTTGAATTTTGTTGCTTCGCAAGTCCCTTATTTGGATGTGTCGTTAAGTCATCTCACATGAGTGACATTTGAGGGCAAATTTGTCCTTTTACCTATCATCTTCCCTATTTAATGTCCACATTCCAATAATCCCAATACCCCAAATTAATTTTCCCAAAATCCCCATCCTAACACATACCCGTTTGAATTTTTGGACCAATTCTTATCTTTCGCAGCTTTCATCTTGAAGAACCCAGAATCATCAATCTGCACCACCACTGGAGTCTACCATTTTAAAGATATTGCCAATTTTCAAGATTATCATGGTTTACCTAAGTTTCGAAAGGAGATTAACAAGAAATTAATGCATGAAGATTAATTATTCAAAACTTATTAAAGTTTTTTTCTCATAGCCATTATATATGTGTATTTTTTTCATCATTTATATATATTGTTGTGATTTTTAGGCAATAGCCTCTAACTTCTAAAAAAAAACTTTATTTCATAACAAATTAAAAAAAAACAAAACAAAACTTCAATCAATGGTGACAGAGTCATTGACATTAACGTCAGGGAAAAGCAGAGTACCATTAGCTTGCATCTGATACAATCTCTAGACACTAGTAGTCGTCCCCTCCGATACACCAACCAATCTCTCCTTCATTTTGTTATGAAATGAAGTTTTTTTTTAGACATCCTCCTATTTTGTCATATGAATAAATTTCAAGAAAGTAGGTTTAAGTTGATAGTAGGTGATTGAAATTAAAATATTTATTTAATAATTTAGTAAGTATTATTTAGACTCCAAGTGATTGGATTTTATTTGCAAATCTACTATACTCCTCCTCTGTGTGCCTAATTCATTACCTCTGTTTTTGATTCACAGATACAACAACTTGACAGATTCAAGATGCCGTTTTTCGCCTAATGCAACCACCATTGATTGAAGTTTGTAATTTCTTCATTTCATAATTTCTTTTTGAAATGAAGAAATTATGAATTTGTGTTGATTTGTATGGATGGAGATTTTTGGGAAATTAATTTGGGTTTTTGGGATTTTTGGGATGTGCACATTAAATGGAGAAGATGATAGGTAAAAGGACAAATTTGCCCTCACATGTTACTCATGTGAGATGACTTAACGGTTGTCTTAACGGCACATCCAAAATAGGGACTTGCGAAGCAACAAAAATAAACTTAGGGACGAGTGGTGTAATAAAAAGGTTATAGGGACGAGCCGTGCAAATAGTGCAAACCATAGGGACGACCCATGTAATTAACTTTTTTTAGTGGTCTTTTGACTCATATATTTTTGCAGTAAAAGCTTTAGGTTATCCATCCCCTTCGGGCTATAAACACAATTATTCGGTAATGGTTTCAAATCCAGATCTTTGGACATAACAAAAGCTTATATGCGATGCTTAATAAAAAAAAATTAATTTTACATATTGAAATTAGATGTAAAAAATTATTTGTGTTGAAAGTTTTTGAAAAAATTATTAGAAAAATTAATTGTAATTTAATTTAGTTGATGGTAAAGAATGAAAAGAAAGTAAAGTGAGTTGAAAAATAAGAAAGTTAGTTGAAAAAATAAATTTTATTTAGATGGTAAATGATGGGTATTATAGTTTTTTCCTTTTGAAATTTCAACTTTAAGAATTTATGACCAAATGCTTTATAAATAGTTAGATTAATGTGTATTTTAATCGTGTTTTATTTTGTTTTAAAAAATAGAAATATTTAAGATAATGACAACTACACAATGTAGACAAGTAAACATGTTTGTATAGCAGTATAGCTTTAGTAAACCCGAGTTTTCATTTTCTCGTGAGCAATTTAATAAATACTTATTAAAATGTTATAAATGATTACACTAATGAAAAGCAGTAAATAGGGGGCGTTGTAGTTCCTTTCTAACACTTTGAGAAATGATTCAATTAATAGTTGTCTTGTTCGTATTAGTTACTAGATTACGATTATTCCCAACCTATATGCGGTTAAATTTTCACGCAATAATTTTTTAATGACTTATTCAATAATTAATAGCTAATAACCTTATATGAACACTAGTTATGACATAGGATACTAATCACGTTGAGTCAATAATCTATAACTAATAATAAACAAGGATTGACGGTTAAACATAACATTATTGATAGATTCCAATTTCAAAACGTAAACTCATTCCATTAAAACCACAGGTTCCACAAATCCAAACAAATACTTAGGAGAATTAGTTCATATTCAAAGTTTGGTTCCGAAAACAAATAAAATAACACATAGACATGTTTGATGATGAGTTATGATTAAGTAAACAGTAAACAATAGCAAAAATTCGAGTCTTGATCACTTGAAAACTCTAGAAGTTCTTCCATGTTGTCGTTCTCTCAAAATTGTGATCTCCAAAAGATACGTATTAGGTTAAACAAGTAAACCTAAATATATAATTATGTCGTCACCCAATCGGCGCCATAGATGATCTTGAGTCTGGTGTTCGTCTTCATTTTTCACGGTCAACTTAAATGATTGTTGACTTCTTGGCTTCTGTTGACCAAAACAGCAGCTGACGGCTCCCAATTCTGAGTGGGCGGTTCACATTCTTGCTGATTGTATAACTTGCTTTATTCAATCGTTTTTTCAGTGGTTTTCAATTCCTTTTTCCCTAGTATCCAAGTAAAACTCATCCGTGCATATATGTAAGAAACAATACCCAAATCATAACAAAATGACGAAATAACGAACAAAAATATAAAGATATGGTTCATAAAATGCAATCAATAATAATCATATCAAAATACCCCATACTTGAATCTTACTTATCCTCAAGTAAACTATCATTCTAGAACTAAAAACATATAATCCATAAAAATATTATTCACTCAACAAAGCAAGTAAACAATCCGTTTAAATAAATTGAATTCAAAAGTATAAATTATCAAGCCAACTCAATAAGCATAACCAAATCATCTCCCAATTTGGAAAGTGAAACACTCAATCACTCAACTAGCCATCTAAGTGTAATAATAATTCGAAATCGCTCAAAAGCTCAGTTATGACGAATATTCTATCAGAGGCTTGATAAAGTATCGCATATCTACCACTAGAGTCTAGATATAACCATTAACGGAGACTTTTATTGGGTTGTAATGTGAGGCGGGTATTTTACAAAAGGTAATGATACTAAATGATGGGACAAATTAGGGTAATATACAAATAATATGAGTATACATCTAATTTAGACCAAAAATCCGAAATTTAAACCTTAAAGAAATGAATTGCCATCACAACTTTATAAGACTCAGTTTTACATGACTTTTATGCTAACTTCAACTTCTACAACTTACTTTTTTTGTTTACACTGTCAAAAATATCATTATTAATCTAATACGGACTTTATTGCAAGACACCACTCAAAAGGCATATTAATAGCTTTAAATATATCGTTATGCTCAAAAGACCCAACAATAAATTCTACAAATTATAAGTGTCCCAATATGAAACACTAAATCCTAAATAGAAATTAAAAACATGTTCGAACTCTTGTCTGGGTAAATGAAAATGAATATCAGACGAATGTTCATATATATATATATATAGTGGAGCTAAGAAAAGAAAATAGTTAGGCGTAAGGTGTTTAACATAAGTTTGTAACACTAAACTAAAAAGGAGTGTTACAAGGGTTAGGCGGATTATTAGCTAACCGGTATGACTAAACTAATTTATGATATAAAATGAAAAAGGCTAAATCAACATGGTTATTCCTAATTTGCCCCTAAGATCATACACCATAGGTTACCCTAATGTATGCTCATTAATGTGGTCTCGAAGCATATGACAATGTCAAATTCTAAAGTTTACTACAAGTCACTCGCACACTCAACAAAAAAAAAATAAAGAAACGAGCTTAAAAAATGTATGCTAATAGGCTCAAGTCCTCAAAATTGTAAAGTGTGTTCGATATGCAAATAGTTAAACCAATTAACGAAAAAGTTAGAAATTTGTTCGGTACACGTAAATAAGTCTTTTTCACACCCTCACCTCTGAGCTAGTAGAAAATTGAATTTTCATAAATTTTCGAGGACACGTAAACAAGTCTTTTTCACACCCTCACCTCATACTTAAGTTGTACAATGCCCTCGTTGTACATTTAAGTTAAAATAAAGATAAAACGTGAAAAGATTTAAACTAGAAAAACTTCCCTAAAATTAGGTAAAAGAATCATCGAATGACATATTTTAATCTAAGGATCAATACTTCTAAATGATTAAATAAACACTAGAATTTTGTGGAATCACAAACTAGTTTTGAATCAAAATTTAGTAAGATGAACAACTTGACATTTTTTCTAGATATTGATTTCATTGAAAAGCCTTGAATGACAGGAGAGTTAGTTACATACGAATATTCAAGCACCCACATCTCAGTTATCTCTCCTACTATTATAGACTTACAATGAAAACATAAATTACAAAAAACATGTCACGTGTTATCTAAAACACTTCATACATTACAAATCAACTAGTCTACTACTTGAGTTACTTATGAAGTTCTATCTTCACTTTGGATGTTGAGAGTCTTCTTTCGAAGTAACTTCTTCATAGTTGACTTTTGTTCACTCCCTAAGCTTTACTTCGAATGTTTAACTTTATACATCCGAAGTAAAGACTTAACAAAATCCTCACCAATCTTGAAGTTTTGGAGATTCATCTATGAATAAATCCCAACAATCTTCCCCTTTGATGGTGCTACCAAAATCTTCAAGTTCTTCAAAAACACACACTACATTCTTCATCTACATACATTCACATACCCAAACTGATTCTCCGTGCTATCTCAACAATCTTTCAATACAATCAACACAATAATAAAGTACCCTAAGAAAATGTGCACCTTCTTCATCCTTTTTATGATCTCTAAATGGCATTTGCTCCAACATCAACAACTCAGCATAGCTCATTCTTCTAAGGTCTGCATCTTCATACACTCTGTCTCCAAAACACCTATCTCAATCACAATCTCATGTGTTATAAAGTCCATCTTCCACCCAGTAAATCAAAGGTTTTTCTTCAACTTTCTTCTTTTTGAATGTAGGAAGTGGAACCTTATTCTCTTAAACTTCTTTTCAAAATCTTTGAGGTTATTAGCTGCATTCTCCTTCAGTAGTTGTTCAAACTCAAAACCATATCCATACATGCCACGGTTAACCATTTTTAGTTTGTATAGTTGAACCAAGTCATTCTTTGTCAGCTTCATCAACTCATTTGTTGTTCTAAAGTAAGTACAACGGTTGTCCATCCTTTTCACAATTATGGCATTCTATCCATCATCATACTTTCACCCTACAATCCTTGTTGGTATACCCTTCTTAATCTTTTCCAATCTTACCATTTCTGCATGTAATTGCTCACTTGAAGGATCTACTATTCTTGATATTTCTCATACAATTGTGGGTAGTTTCACTGTCTCATCCTCTTCTTCATGTTTATTTGATTCTTCTTCATTCAAGTTGTTAAGATGACCCCATTCGTCTGGATCTTCAAGGTAATATTCTACCTCCTTGACACGCCTAGCTCTTTATTCATCTAAATCTTCGAGTATCTCCTTTTGAAATATACTATCAGCAATTTGTTTAGCTACTAGGTCTTCAAGATTAATGTATTGATCACCTTGAGACTGCTCAATTTTGCTCTTCTTCCCTTCTTCCCTTCTTCTTCTTTCCTCCTTCTTTTAGCCATTATAGCATGTTGATCATCCTTTATCTTTTTCTCTTGTAAGGATACCTCAACAACTTTTTCTTTCTTGAAAAATTTCTTTCTCATTTCATCCAGTCTTTCTTAAGTAACAACTTCAATATAATTATTTTGTAGAGTTTCCAGTTTCATTTTCCCCACTTGTCTTTTTTCAAAAACATTTCTATTAACTAAGTAGAGTTTCAAATGATTCTTTAGACTCTTTTCACCCATAGTCTTCCTTAACAATTTTAATTTTTATTGAATTTGTTTTATAATTGTAGGAGTGGCCTTCCTTGCTACAAAATTCTTTTTCCTTTCAGTTTTAACAACCTCATACCTATATTTTTCTTTATCACCAACAGACTTCAAAGCTATCAATCTCATATTCACAAACATTTTAGTGAGCGAGTTGTGAGCATACCTCAACTGAATTTTGTTTACAGTTGTGTGGTTCCCCAAAACTTATGTCTCCGAATTATGTTCATTTTAATAATCTCATAATGTTCTTACTTTCATCTTAGAGACTGGAGCATCAAACATTTCATTATACTCTAAAATCCTAGCTTCTCAGTCAATTGATCATATATAATCATATGATGACATAGCTCTCTTCCATTCTCTCTTTATAAACTCACCACTATGCATGTGTTTTCTTTAAACTTTAGATACTTTTCCTTCACGCTCATCTATATTTATCCATTCATTTCCATCAGTATCCATAAAAGCATCACTTTCTCCTCCAATCTTCACACACCAAAACTCACACTTGATACTATTTTATCAACCAGATTATCTAAATCAACAGGTTCATCATCCTTCTCTAAATTCATCTTTTCATAACACAACTCATTTTCTTCTATGTGTTATCCTTATATCGGATACAACCTCATACCTATTCTTTTCTTCATCACCAACAGACTTCAAAGCTATCAATCTCATATTCACAAACATTTTAGTGAGCGAGTTGTCAATATACCTCAATTGAATTTTGTTTACAGTTGTGTTTTCCCAAAACTTATGTCTCCGAATTCTATTCATTTCAATAATCTCATCTTATGTTCTTACTTCATCTTAGAGACATGAGCATCAGGCATTTCATTATACTCTAATATCCTAGCTTCTCAGTCAATTGATCATATATAATAATCTGATGACATAACTCTCTTCCGTTCTCTCTTTATAAACTCACCAATATGCATGTGTTTTCTTTGAACTTTAAATACTTTTCCTTCACACTCATAATATTTATCCATTCATTTCCATCAATATCTATAAAAACATCACTTTCTCCTCCAATCTTCACACACCAAAACTCACACTTGATACTATTCTATCAACCAGTTCATCTAAATCAACAGGTTTATCATCCTTCTCTAAATTCATCTTTTCATAACACAACTCATTTTCTTCTTCTAAGATATTAGCCCCCCCCCCCCCCACACACACACACACATTTCCATTTCAACACTAATTTCTTTCTCTACCTCAGTTTCATCATCCCTAACTACTTCGGGTAGTTCATTATCTCCCTTATTTTGAAAGTATCATACATAGGGTTTGATTTCAAACTCTCAACTTCACCATAAGGTGTGTTGCCATGAATCTTTAAGTGATTCAATCTCATTTTGTTGACTAAGAACTTTAGATTTAAGTTCTTCATTCTCAGTCAATAATACAGAAAATAAACTGACAATTGAACTACATCTCATTTACTTCTTTTGCTCTTTGCTCTATAAACTTGTTGTTGGAAAATGTTAATGAAAATATGATATTTTCATCAACTTTGGACCTCTATAAATAATACATATTTAATATTTACGATCAATATTTATATGTATGCGTAGCCCTTAGAAAGAGCTTCGCAACGATATATGATACGTCCAAAACGGAGTTAAGGTGAATGAGATATCGACGCCTAAAGATAGGTGTTTGGTGCAAAATTGGTTTTGTTTGAAACTTGTCCCACATCGGTGGTGGAGAAAAAGTTTGTGTTGTTTATAAGCAAGAATTTTGAACACTTGTTCAGTTAGTTTGTGACTTATACACACACAAGCTCACGACCTCACGCGCAGGGGGGGTGCAATTTTCTGGTCCGAAAGGGCATGGGTCAAAAACTCATGCGAGCCCGCGCGACCTGCCGACACGAATGCAGCTCCGAAATCTCGAGCATGCGCGGTCTAGTTTTTGGTCATTTAATGCAGTAATAGTTTTCGTTTGAATTGTTGACAGCCAATTACTAACTTTGGTAACTATAATGAGTTACGATTTGTTTTTAATTCGCTCACGAAATGGCATTAAATGAAAAAAACTCTCCTCTTGAGCCTATAAAACCGAGTCTCATTTTAGTTCATAAACACCTCCTTTCTCCTCTCTTCTTTTCACAGCAAGCAAGTATTTTCGATTGTGAGATTTTAGGCAAGTAGTACTACTCCGGCAGTTTAGAGTATAAACTGTTTCGCCATTGTACCCTGGGAAACAAAACGTGTGAATACACGCGGAATTTGTTTTAAGGGAATCGTGTTTATCACGAGCCTTAGCCGATTACGTTTCCTGTTCATCATTTTGTTTAACTTATTACGTTTATTTAATTTTTAATCTTATTTGTTATTGTCTTTAAAATTCTTGTAACTAGTTCATTATTATAAACGGTATCCACTCCTATACTTGTTACTTTGTAGCTTGAGTCATCAGAGGATGCGCGGTCCAGTTTTGTGACAACCGTCAAATTCTAGGTGCAATTTATACTCTATATCTCTCTTATTGCCTACCGTTACCTTTAACTGATCAATAACCGGAAACGCGTCAGTGTCGGAATCACACCCGGAATCAATTTATATAAGTCCTAATTCCAAGAAAACACCTAATGAATATTCCTAAGTTCATAACATATCATAACTAAGAACTTTCGGTTAACAAAAAGGTCCAACGAAGCAAAAACGTAAAAACAAAAAATTCAGAAAATTTGATAAAATGCACGGTGCGCAGCACCTCTTGCCAGATTTCGAAAATTTTACATTTCTAGTCCTTGTCTCGTTTTTGTAACCCATCACCCAATCAAACTCGACCATTAACACTCATTTGCTGTATGTTGCAGTACCTAAACTCCTTTTTAATATTACCTATCCATTTTCAATTCATTTTTCTTTTTATAAAACATAAAACACACACACCAACTATTTTCTCTCCATTTTCTCTCAAACTCACCTCAAGAACATCACATTTTCAGGGATTTACAGCCACAAAAATCACATCTCACACCACTAAAAATGATTCAAACATCAAGAGGAAGCCATAGGAAGCAAAGGATTTCGGCTAAAAACTTATTTCACCATTTTTGGAGCTCAAAACGCTCCTAAGGCATCATCTAAGCATTTTTATCCGGTAGAAATCTTCCTTTTTACTCATATTACTATTAAAATCAATTGCATGTATGATCTAAGCTATAAAAACAAGTTTTGATGAACTTTTATAACCATTTTTATACAAAAACGGGTTTTTAATTAATGATGCTTAGATCTTCAACTTTATGGTTAAAAGTTACTTATAAACTGATATAATGATGATTAATAAGGTTTATACCGATTGCATGTCAAGATCTATCACTTACATAAACGATTTTGCAAGAAAAACTCAAAAAGGGGAAGAACAGCAGGGCAGGTGCGCAGCACCTATGCCCAGGTGCTTACCACCGGCCTGCTGTCCTTCTCGAAAATCATCGTTTTGGCCGTTTAAAACTTGGTTACGCATTCTGACTTTTGAGACTTGACATTTAGGACTGAGTTTGGTAAAAATGAACATATTGGTGACTTGTATTGGACTTAATTGGCTAAAATAAACATGTTTAAAAATGTTATGTATGTATATGTGTTTTGTAAGCGGGAAAGTGGTGGATATTTTTTGACATAAAATTTGGGCGCGGAAGCGCTGCCCAAATTTTTTTAGGAAATATAAAACACTTTGGCAAACAAAACATATTCAACATAACAACAACTTTGGACGTTTTGACTAAAACAAAACGTTAACCGTTTCGGACAATATTGGACAAAATGGACCTTGACACTTAAAGTTTAACTAAAAATTTACTTATATTACATAATATAACACAAATTCCATTTATTATATATTAGGTATAATAACTTAATATAATAATAACACTTGAACAAATCTTGGTATCCTTAGGCGTTCGGTGATTCCCGGCTCTCATTTCCGACCATTTTTCCAAGTTCTTATCTTCGCAACCCGTGAGTTACACCCCTCCTTACTTTTACTTTTTAAGTACTCTTTTTGGGGGAAACATGAGATCAAACCTTTTATGGACGATACTTTTTCTTACGAAACTGATGTGTGCACTTAAACTTGCGAACAATGCTTATGAGCTAATTGTCCTTGAACTCTTTTGAATCCTTACCACTTTTAGACCTTATGGACTATTTTGACTTTTTGAAACTTATTGAACTATTTTGACTTTTTGAACTTATTGAACTGTTTTGACTTTTGAACTTGTTGAACTATTTTGACTTTTGAACGTATTTTGACTTGGAACTTATTTCGACTTGGAACTTAATTTGACTTTGAACTTGTTGAACTTTGACTTTTGAACTTATAAACTATTTTGACTCGGAACTTATGGAACTTTGGAACTATTTTGTACGAACTATTTGAACTCTTATGCGTAAAACATTTTACTCTACTTGAACTTACTGGCTCGCTTTCTTTTGAACTAAACTAATCATTGATGCTTGTATACGGACCAACCCTTGATGGAACTATAACATGATCTTAAGTGGCGGACGACTCTCTCTCTTTAAAACAAAACTACTTAGTGCCCAGCTACTTTTTGGACTTAGACTTACACACTATTAACTACATAGCCGTATAGTAATTATGGGTATCGATACTTAGGAAAAAACCGTTCCTTGCTTAGATGGCAGTCTAAGTACATATTACTAAGAACTAGAACAACTTCCCGTAGGAGAGGCGGGAAGAGGGGCCTCACGGTTGAACAATCGGATTAGTGTGAACACTTAAGTTATAGATGCCAAGAGGTTGATACAAGAAATCTAATTAGTTACCTTTACGCATAAATTTACGAACTTTTGGCGATTATTCCGCAACTACGTTTTGACTAAAACTTGACTCTACTTAACCTTTACGAACTTAGGGCACCGATTCGCCCGTTACTTGAAACTTCAAAAGTATATAAATTTTAAGCGACTTTTCTCCACTAACCTCCCTTTTGGGAAATGTTTTTACCTTTATATACTCGTATTGAACTTTTACGAACTTTGAGCTTATTTTGAACTTCTATTGAAACCATTGATTAACTTATAAACTGTAACTCACTCACTACGTTTTCGTAGTTGACACTTTATCTCATGTTTCAGGAAACTAAGCGTAAGTTATGAAGTGAATTGCTCAGGCGGGTCAAGCTAGTTATGTGAAGAATAATACGGGAAAAGACCTTTGATACTTGGGAATTAAATACTTTATTACTCCCTCCGTCCCAAATTAATTGTCCACAATCAGATTTTGAGGTCTTTCTCTCGCAACTTTGACTTTAACTATTATTTTTTGTGCTTTATAATATTTGATGTTTAATATATGAATGAATTGGGTTTTAAATGTATATTTCGTTGGTATAAGTTTCATTATCTATTATAAAATACAAATAAAAATATTTAAGGTTAAAATTAAAAGAGATTGACTTTGAAAATTGATAGTGGACTATTAATTTGAGACGGAGGGAGTATGTATTTGTCGTATTATACTTACGAATCTTGGTTGTATCTTTCGAACATGTTTACCTTTTTAATTTCAATTTAAATGACTTGAACCGTTGACTTTTGGTATAACTCGTGAAATGATCTTTGCTCTTCACATTCCGTGTTTCCGCTTTAGCGGGGTGTGACAGACTTGGTATCAGAGCACAGGTTATAGTGAAAACGGTTTTAAAAATTTTTCAAAAAGTTTTCGAAACCAAAACTATAACCAAGGCTTTTCAGAAAAATCATTTTCGGGTTCAAACTTTAGTATATTATTTTCTGCAATTGCATGATTATCTTTTTCAACTATGCGTGATTTGATCAACCATCCATAGTTCAAAATGAATTATGCAAGAACGGAAAAGGAATTGCTATCGTTAACGGTTTTTGGGTCGAAAAATTCCCGGTCTTATCAATTCCCGATTCTCACATAACTGACCCGTGCATGCAATTTACTTACGTTTTTCCTGTTTTAGTTTCCCCCATACTTGTGTAACTCGATATTCGCAGATCCTTCACACCTCAGTCGTCCCGTTCGCGATCACCTTTTCGATCTCAGTCACGATTCCCACCTGAGCCGTTTCCCCATCGCGCGGACCTTCAAAGGGCCACACGGCCTCCGAGAGTCAACGTCACCAGACGACCAACCCGACGGAGGATACGTCGATGGCGAGCAACAGCAGTAGCGGATCCAGCCCGAGGACTGTACTACCACCTCCTCCACCAGCGCCCGCTACAGCATCGCCGCCGTTCTAAGGGCTTCACCCTAGGTTGACCGCGCGTATGCAGATCATCCACCCTGGCCGTCTGCCGGATTGGATGGCCGGACAACAGTCCAGTCCGTCTCAACCCGCTTCTCTCCCTATACCGACCATGGATTGGTACCATTGGGAACGCCATTTCCTAGAGGAGAGACGACGTGCCCAGGAGGCCGGACCCTCCCGACCTGCGATGCCACCTACCCTTCAGCCTCCCCCGCCGGCCGCATTCTTCCACCTCCACCGAGAGGTTCGGGGACTTGCAAAGGAGACACAGTAGCAAGGGCTCCTCATCAGCAAAGTCACCGATGTTGCGCATCAATTGTCCGAGCAGTCGTTGCGAATCATCGCATCGACCCGAGCCACGGCATGAACTGTGCAGCGTCTCGATGGGACGTATCTGATCTCGAGGACTCTGTTGGCGGTCATTTTCGCCAAGATGTTCCTAGGAAGGCGTCATTAATCAGATTTCCCTTGTATTCGTACCAAAGGCTCGAGTTGTAACTTTCCCTTGAACACAACCCAAGGCCATTCTCATTTCCATTTCCTTGTATCGTACTCGTACTCTCCCTTTCTTATTCTGAACTATGTACTTGACCCCTGATGTGTTAAATCTAGTCTTAAAATTAACCTACTATTTAACGCAATTACACACTTCTAGGCAGTGGACCTATCCGTATATAATATAGTTTTAAGCAAGTAAAGGTTCGTTCGCAGGGACTAATTTGTTTTAAATTCCGAATTAATAATACTCGGTATTTTTGGGGGTTTTTTATCGTAACAAAAGATTGCAAATAATTAAGAAAAAGTGATGATTAATTAAAATCGAGCGAAAGAGTAATTGATTAAATCAAATAAAGAGAATATATGCTTGTTTGACACTTCACCTATTTTCCGTTAATTTTACGAGATCGATTGTTTTTCCAACTTCTAAGATATAATAAAAGTCCTTCCGAATCTTTTACTAACTTTAATTATCTCTAATTACACCGTTCCTTCCGAAAGTAACAAGCCTGTTTTTAGTGATTTAAACTTATAGAGTTTCCTTCCGAATAACTCCTCTAATTATCAAGTCCTTCCGAATCTTAATACTTAGACCTACTCACTTAAATTTAATTACCTAAGTTGTTATTACTAAGTCCTTCCGAATCTTAATAATTTTAAATCGATTATAGACCGACCGATTACTTCATATAACTTGTTAAATCTATCTAAATTCCTTCCGAATACCTAGAATATTGATTAGTCAAATTATATATAAACAACTCTAATAATATACTAAAATTTAAGCAAATAAGGATCAACGGTTAAACACAAAAACATAAACAATCGAAAACGTTAAATAAACTTCAAATAGGATCCGTTGTTCAAACAAGCATAACGAGAATTTAGCAACTCATGATCAAGTCTAAAACAGCAAATAAATTGTTAGAAAGCATTCTGGAAAATAGTTTAAAACTAAAAAGAAACAAACGGAGGGTTTTGTCGAACGTGTCGTAATCGCCGATTGCCGAAAAAATGATCTTCCTTGTCTTAATCCTTGCTTCTAAACGTAATACCAGCTCCAGAGACTTGAAAATAATAATGGGATCAATTTCTGGACGGATTTGGTCTTGTATTTATAGGCAAAATCAAGTGGAAAACGTATTCGGCTAGAACTCAAATTTCTTGTAATTATCCAGATAGGTGGCAGCACCATGTCCCTAAGTGCGTAGCAGCGGGCTGTTTTCGTGTCCAAATCCAACTCGAACTCCTCGGTGCGCAGCACCTCCTCAGTTTCTCCGTAATCTCGTCATTTAAGCTCATTTCTTCACTCCTTTCCACTTCCCGATCATGTAAACCTGTAAAATAGATAAAAACACTTTTCCACACGATTAAATATAAAAACTTATCCTATCCATCATGTTTACTATGAAAACCGACACAATATCACATAGAAATATCTATATAAATATGCGATATCAAATCCCCCCAAACTTGCCTTTTTGCTTGCCCTCAAGCAAAAACTGTTTTCAAATTAATTATCAAAGCCAAAAATAAACATAACCAAACTCCTCACGATTTTTATTGGAAGTAAAATCACACAATCTCTCAACTAAACTAAAAGGGTGTGTAAAATATCTCTGTAGAATCGCTCAATTGCTCAGTCATGGTGAATATTCTATCATAGGCTTGATAATGTATCACTTCTCCACCACTAGAGTCTAGGTACAACTAAACGGGGACTTTTATTCGGGTTATAATGTATAGGTAAAGACATGTGAAAATATATAATATAGAGTGTAAATGGGTTAAATAAAATAATACAAAAGACTTAGATTAAATCCGAACTAAATATAATCTCGAACGTACTGGATTGCTTAATTTCTCCAACTTATATTTTCTTCTCCTCGAAATATACATGTATCGTAAATAATACACGACTCATAATACACTATTTCTCTTAAAATCTACAACTAATTTTTCGCTTTTCTGTTTTTTTTCCGATTTTTTTTCTTTCTTTTTCACTTTTTTTTTTTTCAGCCTAGTACATGCCTTACAAAATAATTTTTCTCGTGGTAAGTACACATGCTCAAAAGGCTACTAATCACTATACATATTTTTTCTCAACTATTTCTCCAAATACAATAATAATACATAGCAATAATAATCTATTTTTCTTCCATTGCCTTCACAAACTTTAACTTTACTTATAATATAATAGCAATCAATAAACTAAGTTCGGACTTAATCTAAAAAGAAACGAAAATAAGGCGAGTGTACAAAATAATATAGTAGTGTTTAGAAACGAAACGGTTTAGGTGCAAATTGGTTTAACTAGAGTTTCTAACACTAAAAATAAGTGTTACAAGGGTTAGGCGGAAAATATATAAAAATATAAAAAGAAACGAAAAATGGCTAACAAATGGGTTAATCCTAAGTGCCCCTATCATTGTACCAAATCACACTAAGTTTCCCTAATGTAATTGCTCATACGTGGTCTCGAAATGTATAACAATGTCAAGTTCTAAAGTCATCCCCATCGGCACACTCAAAAAATTGAAAACGTAGCATTAAAATTAAATGCTTTCAATAGGCTCAAATTCTCACTATTTTTCTGAGTGGGGTAAAAATGCGTCTGGTTATGCTTACAGTTTAAGGTTTTTACCGACTAGACACGTTATATTTTTTTTTCTTTTTTTTCAATTTTTCAATTTTTTTGGATTTTCTGGTTGACTCAAAAATGTACAAAAAGAACACGATTCAACACGATGGAAACTAAGCTAAGGGTCGAAAAATAAAAGGTAAAATTTCCCGATGACCCCCCCAAACTTAAGTAACACATTGTCCCTAATGTGTTTACGACTCAAAACTAACGCCCTGTTCCCGAGTTTAATGAGGGGAAAAAAGAATAGAAAGGAAAATAAAACAGTAGAAAGGAAGTATGGAGAAAAGAGGTTTTTTTTTATTTTTCGTGTTCCCGAGATGGAAAGAGTTGCAAAGAAAAGAAAGGAACTTTTTTTTTACTGTGTGTTCCTAAGTCAGAAAAAAAGGAAAAGAAAATTATTATTTTACAATTATACCCTTTATTATATATCACTTAAATAAAACATAAAATAGAACTATCAAGTGGCGGAGACTTTATATTCGAGACGAAGATTTTATAATAAAAAGGAGTTCCGATATGGTTCAATTTGTTGAAGCTATATTCGAAAAATTATAGCCCATAGTATAATTTATATTTATATAATAATAAATAAATTATAAAATAATAATAAAAATAAATAACTTATTTTAAAAACAAAAACTTGACATGTTTATTAAATTGTGCAGACGACTATTTTAATAATGTTTATTATTATAAAAACAAGGAAATAGTGAAAGAAAGAAAAGAATGGTGAATACAAAAATAGAAACAATATCACGATTATGTATTAAGCAAATCATATAAATATTAAAATAATCAAGAAAATTCAACCAGAATATTTTTGGGATAGCTTTTGAAATTCCAAAAGAATCAAATAACGTGTTTTGTTTCTAATAGTGTTTATCATGTTGAAGGTAATCTGGGAAAAAAATATTTTACATATGTTTTGGATTTGATTTCTATTCAAATCTTCTCAATTTGGGGAGGAAGTTTAGGAGAGAAAATAGGTAATATATTTCTTTCCATTTCGTTTCTCTTCTCTCCCTCCAAAAACTCTGGAACACGACTTTTATTTTTTAATCTATCCACTTCTTTCCATTTCTCTTCTTTTCTTTAAAAAACAAAACTCGGGAACACAACGTAAGGGAAATTATACAAAAAAAAAACTATCCTAAAAATAATACAAAAACAAAAGAAAGGTAGAAAGTATAGAACCTGTTGGTGTAATGTGTAAATATGGCGGTGGAATGCGGTTTGCTGAACTGAATGCCAGGCTTATGAGCGGGTGCTGAACTTACTGCCAGTCTTAGAAAAAAACTAAAAAAAATATCAACCACACATGTTAGAAAAATAAAAAGAAAAATAATAAGAATACAAATTACGACGAAAAAAATTAGTCTTACTATTTCTTCTAATAAGAAATAGTATATGGTAAACAATAAGTTCATAAAATAACATCACAATACATAAAAATAATACAAATCACTCGTCATCACTGTCATGGTGATCCTCCTGCAGGGGTGCTGGGTGGTACCCGGGATATGGCTCAGGGTAGTAGTAGGCTGGTGGAGCAAAAGGAGGGTATGGAGCTGGATGCTGCTGCTGGTATATATACTCCCAGGATGACTGGTATCTATCCTGAAAATACTGCTCTCGCTGCTGGTAGTGGTCCCATCGTTGGTCCGACTGAGCGTTGTCGAACTGAAGCCTGTGTAACCCAGCCAGTACCTGATCCTGAAACTCCCGCTGTGGGAGAGCCCTCTGCCTATGTACCGGAGCTGGAGCTGGAACCTCCTCAACTCGACCGAAAGCAGCCAAACGCCTGCCGGCTGGGTGAAGAATCCCAACTCGGAGCATATCAGTCTGCCCGTAGACCTTGCAATGAGCCGGTGGGGAACACTGCTGGATGGCCGAAGTAGCCACCCCCAACTCTCGAGCAATGCGGGTGATGAAATGCCCGCAAAGCATCTTGCTTGACTCCGTCTGTCCCTCTCCCTTGTCCGCCATATGCCTCGCTAACGCCCATGGGACGTTAACAAACCGGGTGGGATCTCCAGTACTGAAAGCATGTAAACACCACAAATCCTCCCTATAACATTTTTCGTGGTGTGTATCACGGTGGAGGAAAGAGTAAGAGATCAGCTTGTGCAAAAGCCGCAGCGTGGGGTCCTGAATATCCTTAGCGCGGCTGGATCTAGGGTTATATCCCTGCAACCCCAACAAAGCTAACCATGCCGCATCGGCATCAAAACCAATGGTATCTCTCTCCGCATCCGAGAGTCAAGCCACCGTCAAATCCTCATTACCTGCCTCACCAGTGGTCAATAAACCTGTCAGTCTACCAAACTCAATAACAGATACCTGGTGGTCCTCGCCGCCTAAGTGGAAGGATATCAGAGGCGCGGTCAGGAAAGTCTCGTCGGTGAACTCCCTCGAGACCTCCAGAGAACAGTAGAACTCTAGCACCCATTCTCTGAACACCGGCTCATCGGTCTTCCAGGCTCGGCCCCATATCGGAATGTGACGCTGTGCAGAGCGGCTGTGGGTAGTCATGAACCCTCTCAAATCGACCTGAATTTCGGTCAAGAAATTCCAGTCCATGGTACGAGGTGCAGCAACTGAACGACCCCGTAGTGACGCAAGTTTGTTGTTGAGCTTTATCCTTCGGTCAGCTGAACATCCCGGCCACTGTAACCATGGGTGGCGTTCGGGTGCCATAATCGCCGCATTTAAGGAAGCTTGAGATTGTGGCCCTGCACACACAAAAATCAACAAAAACAGCAAAGAACACGTTAAACATGCGAGAAAAAGACAGGATTTGCCGCTGAAAACGACGGGTGCTGCGCGCATAGGCGTCGGTGCCGCGCACCGATCAAATTTTCCGGCCAAAATCCAATTAATCGCGGTCAAAATCCAACAACAACACCTTAAACCTGCTTCACTCATCAATCCTAACTCTATTATACCATCAATTTGAGTTTTTAGGACGAATTAGGGAAAACCTAGATTTTTCCCCAAATCAATTTAACCTAATAAAACGAAAATTGAAAGGAATTAAAGAGTTTAGAGAGAATATACATACCCGTTTATTCATTCTCAGTAGATTAAACGAAAAAGACAAGTAATAATCGAAGGTTTTAGTGTGTGGTGTGTTATGTCTCGCCGCTGCTGTGATATATTATATGTGTGTGTGCTGTGTGAAATAAAGGAAACAACAAATATAAAACCTGGACAGTGACGAGGTGTGCAGCACCAAGAGGGGGGGTGCTGCGTACCGAGCGTTTTTCTTTTTGGATTTTTTTCGTTTTTCGATTTTTTTTTGTATTTTCTGACTTTTTCTTGGTACCTAACTAAACAAACTGCAAAAGAACAACGTTAAAACGTTCTAAAAAGAAGAAAAAATGAAAATAAAAATAAAAATAAAAATAAAAATAAAAATAAAACGAAGAAAAGGAAAAAAAACAAACTCGGGTTGCCTCCCGAGAAGCGCTAAATTTTTTTCCGACCGAGTCGTTAGCTTTACTCGATATGCCTCTTTATTAGGCGTTGATGGAATAGAATACATCCTCAATCATCATTCCGTTTTCATTATCTTCTTCGTGGTATAGTTTGACTCGTTGCCCAGAAACGATGAATGGTTTTCCGCCTTCTCTCCACAACTCGACATATCCGGAGGCATAAGCCTCTTTTACGGTGTACGGTCCTGTCCACTTTGAGCGTAATTTAGGAGCCTTGAATTTGTACTTTGATTGTAATAAAATTACTTTATCGCCCTCCTTGAATTCTTTACGACGAATTTTACGGTCGTGGAATTCCTTAGTTCTTTCATTGTAAAGGCGGGAACTTTCGTAAGCCTGTAACCGTAATTCATCCATCTCGTGAAGTTGTAAGAACCGCAAATCTTTTGCTAAATCTATGTCAATGTCGCAGAGCTTCAGTACGCCTTATGCTCGATTTCCACCGGAAGATGACACGTTTTCCCGTAGAGTAGTCGATACGGGGTGGTTCCAATTGGTGTTTTATACGCCGTCCGGAATGCCCACAATGCATCCTCCAGCTTCCTTGACCATATATTGGGATTATTGTTGACCGTCTTTTCCAAAATTCTTTTGATTGCGCGGTTTGTATTTTCCACTTGCCCGCTAGTTTGAGGATGATACGAAGTCGCAAACCGGTGATTTACTCCATATCTTTTCAAAGCTTTTGCAAGCTGAGCGTTGGCGAAGTGGCTTCCTCGATCACTGATTAATGCCTTTGGCACTCCAAACCTGCAATATAAACTTTTAAGATAATCAACAACCACGTTAGCGTTGTTAGTCGGTAATGCCTTAGCTTCAACCCATTTAGAAACATAATCTACAGCAACTAGAATGTAAATATTTCTGTTTGAGGGTTTGAAAGGGCCCATAAAGTCGATTCCCCAGATATCGAAAACTTCACAAACTTGGATCCCTTGCTGTGGCATTTCGTCCCGCTTCGTGATATTCCCTTGGCGTTGGCATGCGTCACAGGTGTTTACGAGTGTATAGGCCTCCTTGAAAATTGTTGGCCAGTAGAATCCTGCATCATAAACCTTTTTCCCAGTTACCGTTGGTCCGTAATGTCCTCCGGTGGGTCCATGATGGCATTCGTTCAAAAAATTTCGAGTTTCTTCTCCGTATACACATCTGCGCACCATTCCATCAGCACATCTACGGAACAAGTATGGCGAGTCCCAGTAGTAGTACTTTGCATCCGAAATAAGTTTCTTCTTATGTTGATAGGTTAGGTCTTTGTTGACGACTTTTCCGACTATATAGTTCGCAATGTCCGTGAACCATGGGGTGTAGCTGTCTGTGTTACTGATATAGGCCAGCATTTCCCCCGGAAAAGCGTCATCTATGTCCTCTTCCTTCAACTCCCCCAAACTTGGGTTTTCCAATCGGCTCAAATGGTCCGCAACTACATTTTCAGCCCCTTTCTTGTCCTTGATCTCGATGTCAAATTCTTGCAACAATAAAATCCAACGAATTAATCTAGGTTTAGCATCTAATTTAGAAAATAGGAATTTTAAAGTAGAATGATCCGTGAAAACAATTGTTTTGCTCATCACTAAATATGAGCGGAATTTATCAAAGGCAAATACAACGGCCAAAAGTTCCTTTTCCGTAGTGGTATAATTCTGTTGGGCTTCCTTCAGTGTTTTGCTGGCGAAGTAGATAGGTCGAAAATGTTTATCGATCCGTTGCCCCAAAACAGCTCCCACTGCGAAATTACTGGCGTCACACATTAGCTCGAAAGGTTGAGACCAGTCCGGTGCTACCAAAATAGGTGTATTGGTGATCCGGTCCTTGAGTATCTCGAAAGCTTGTAAACAGTCCTCCGAAAAATTGAAAGCTACCTCCTTCTCTAAGAGTTTCGTCATAGGACGAGTAATCTTCGAGAAATCCTTGATAAATCTCCGGTAGAATCATGCATGTCCCAAAAAACTCCGAATTGCCTTCTCGTTCGTCGGTGGTGGTAGTTTGGCAATGACCTCGATCTTTGTTTTATCTACCTCTATCCCAGCTTTTGAGATTTTGTGTCCCAATACGATTCCCTCTCGAACCATGAAGTGGCATTTTTCCCAGTTGAGGACCAAATGTGCTTCCTCGCATCGTCCCAACATCTGATCCAGATTCTCCAAGCAAGCATCGAATGAATCTCCAAATACGGAGAAATCATCCATGAATACCTCCATTGTTTTCTCCACCATGTCCTGAAATATGGCTAGCATGCACCGCTGAAAAGTGGCGGGTGCGTTGCATAGACCAAATGGAATCCTCCGATATGCGTAGGTTCCGAACGGGCATGTGAATGTGGCCTTTTCTTGATCTTCGGGATCGATGGGGATCTGAAAGTATCATGAGAATCCATCCAAGAAGCAGTAGAACTCATTTCCTGCTAGTCGCTCGATCATCTGGTCCATGAACGGTAGTGGAAAATGGTCCTTCGTGGTGGCCTCGTTCAGCTTGCGGTAGTCGATGCAAACTCTCCATCCTGTGACTGTCCTTGTTGGCACGAGCTCGTTCTTATCGTTCACCACCACGGTCATACATCCCTTTTTCGGCACGCAATGAATGGGGCTCACCCATGGGCTATCTGAAATAGGGTAGATAATTCCTGCATCCAACAACTTCACAACTTCCTTTTTAACGACATCTGTCATATTCAGATTTAGCCGCCGTTGTCTTTGAACAACGGGTTTTACATTATCATTAAAATTTATTTTATGTTTGCAAAAATCGGGGCTAATTCCGGGTATGTCAGATATACGCCAAGCAAAGGCCTTTTTATGACCTTTAAGGACTGTCAATAATCGAGCTTTTTCGTCACCCGAAAGTGATGACGAAATAACAACCGGTAATAAATTAGTACCTTCAAGGAAAGCATATTCTAAATGTACCGGTAATTGTTTTAGCTCCAAGTCGGTTGGTGGTGATTCGATTGCCTCATGCTCTGGTCCAACTTCAGCTCTTCCTTAACTTCAACCTCCACTTCCTCGATCTTCTCGTCTTTCAGCTCCTCCTCCAAGCTAGTTTCTATCTCGAGAATTTCCTGCCAATCTAACTCATCAAACACATCAATCCGAAAACAGGTTTCATCAGTAGAATAAGAATGAGTCATAGCTCTATCTAAATTAAAAACAATTCGTTCATTCCCAACCCCTAATGAAATTTGCCCATTTTTCACCCGAATAATTGCGTCAGCGGTGTTTAGGAATGGTCGTCCAAGGATTAGTGGAACAGAGACATCCTCATCCATCTCTAGAATCACGAAGTCAACCGGAAAGGTGAATTTTCCTACGTTTACTAGCATGTTCTCAGCAATTCCTAACGGGTACTGAAATGATCTGTCTGCTAGGCGGATACTCATCCTGGTGGGTTTTAACACTCCAGTGGCGAGTTTAGCATATAGTGAATACGGCATCAGGTTTATGCTAGCTCCTAACTGCAACTGTAGGTATTACTGAAGTTGCACTGTATCAGAAAACTCCCTGGATCATCCAACTTGGGTGGTATCGTGTTTTTCACCAAGGCTGAACATTCCGTGTTTAAGAATGCGGCTTGCTCCTTCGATGGCTTTCCTTTGTTTGTGAGCAATTCCTTGATGAATTTAGCGTAATTTGGCATCCCTGCAATCAAATCTACAAGAGGAACGTTAATATTAACAGATTTAATCATGTCACAAAATTTACCTACTGCTCCCTCATTCTTGCTTTTCGTAATCGTTGAGGATATGGAACATGAGGTTTATAAGCTTTGATTGGAACTTCTTCCACTGGTTCAGGTGTTTTGGTCTTGGTCTGAACTTGTGGTGCCTCGTCCTCATCGTCCTCGATCTCGAAATCGTCAATAATTGGCTCAGCAGCTAGGTGTTGCGCACCCCTAAGGTGGTGCTGCGCACCTACGTGGTCAGAAGCTCGGTGCTGGGCACCTGTAGATGGGTGCTGCGCACCTGTAGATGGGTGCTGCGCACCAGTGTGGTCAGAACCTGGGTGCTGCGCACCTGTAGATGGGTGATGCGCACCTGGGCTCTGTTTTGCTCCATTTTCGGCTTGATCTCCTCCATAAGCATGTCCCGAGCGTGTAGTAATTGCATTAACATGTTCATCTCGGTGTTTACAGGGTGGTAATCCGTCTCGTAATCCTTCAGCTCTTCCAGGAGGTTGATACTTCGGTGCTTGATTATTGGAAGTGTTTCCTTGGTTCTGTTGGCGTGGATTCGGTTGAGTATTGCTTGGTATTTGGCCCGGTGGTTGATTTGAGTTTCGCTCGTTCATCCTGTCGAATCGTCTCTCTAAATCTTGATGTGCTGCCTGCTGATTTCTCTGTCCTTGCTCGATTTGACCAGTTAAAACTTTGAATTGCTTACGGACATCGTTAAATTGGTTATGGACATCGTCATTGGTTGATTTTTGGGTGTTGCTGAACGATTTCAAAAGATCTTTAATGCTTGATGTTCAATCGTATCTTTGTCGTGGTGGGGAACGTGTGTTGTTTCTTTGCCATCCGTTGTCTCGATTGTCACCCCAGTTGTAATTACCTACGCGGTTTTGCCAATTTGACCCCCGATTAGGATAACCATACTGTGCGTAGTTGGCATCCTCCACTTGATTACACTCACTAGAATAGTGAGGTCCCCCGCATCCTTCACATCCATTCTTCACCAAGTGTATGTCCTTCTCCATCCGTCCCATGCGCTTATCAATTCTGTCCGCTAAGGTCTTGACCTCTTGAACTACCGAGTAGGTTTCATGGCTACTTTCATCTTGAGCAACTTGTCCTCTTTGTTTTCGGCCTCGACCATCGTCTCGATACTCCCTTGATAGGCTATGACCAGCTTGTCTTCCATTAGGTTGTATGCCTCGTTGGTGGTTTTGTACATGAAATCTCCTCCTCCAGCTAGATCCAACTCGTTTTGAGACTCCTTGGTTAATCCGTAAAAGAAAATTTCAATGATGATCCGTGACCATAGCAACCTCTCAACATCTCTTTTAGTCTAGCCCATGCTTCAGTGGAAGTCTCTCCATCTTCCTGTCGGAATCCTCTGATGTCTCTGAGTAATTTCCTATTCAAGGCGGGTGGGAAAAATCTTTTGATGAAAGCCTCGCGCATTTGCGTCCATGTGGTTATTGAATTTTCATTAAGCTCCTCGAACCAAACCTTCGCATCTCCGGTGAGAGACGAAGGGAATAACCTCAGTTTGACGGGATCTCCCTTGCCTTGACCATATTTGAACATCTCACACAGCTCGTTGAATTTGGCTATGTGTTTATGCGGATCTGAATTGTAACGCCCATCGATAGTGTTGTCTTGGATCATCTTGAGATGGTGACCCTTGACAACAAAGTCATCACCCAATTCCGGGGTGGTGATTGCCGACCCTCGGGTAGGTGGCACTGCTACAGCTGCGGTCCGTCGGTTCATTGGTGTGTCCAAAGGGATCCATAGCTGGTTGTGTCTTCACAAAACACTTCTTCGACCTCTGGTTCTGAATCGCTTCCTCCGCTTTCTGACGACGCAATGTCTTCAAACTTGACGGGTGAAACTTGATCAAAATTGGGTGGTGTCTGAAGTGATAAAT
Source organism: Senecio squalidus (assembly GCA_910822075.1). Classification (NCBI taxonomy): domain Eukaryota; kingdom Viridiplantae; phylum Streptophyta; class Magnoliopsida; order Asterales; family Asteraceae; genus Senecio; species Senecio squalidus. Next base: position 56,219,476 of record CAJVGC010000001.1, on the reverse strand, counting down.
TGCTCTTCTCCTGCCCTCGTCTCTTCGATACTCCTGGATTTGACTTTGGACTCGCGAGTGGTAATCCCGAAGCCCTTGTGTTCATCAACTACCTGAAATACCTGAAAAGACAAAAACACGAAAAAGCGTAAAACGTACCGTGTAATAAAAACAAAAAGTAACTTCTAAGTAAATAAATACTTAAAAGGATCGTATCACAAATTCCGA
>CAJVGC010000001.1:56117197-56219169 GCA_910822075.1 Senecio squalidus | reverse complement strand
GGAGGGTTCGGGTGCTGGTTCTGGTTCTGATTCTGGTTTTGATTGTTCTGATGCTGCTGCTGCTGCTGTTGTTGTTGTTGTTGCTGCTGGTGGTTGTTGACATTGGCGTTGATTCCGGCGGTGATCTGCGCGATCATGTTGGGCATAGCCGCGTTCAACTGTTCAGCAACTTGCTCGGCAATGATGCTAGCATTAGTGCGAGGAGCCATGATTCTACAACCAGAAGAACATATTTAGTTTAGAACGCACGAATGGAATGTGATAAGAATATCATTCAAGTGACCATAGATAGTTATAGCACGAGATTAAAATGACTGATCAAGTAGTACACGCAAGATTAGAATTTTAAGAGATAAAATTATAATGATCATAACAAGCACAAGATTCACAAAATACGACAAGCACAAGGACAAAAGACAGGATTTCCATTAATAATAATAAAGTTGGTACAAGTACTGAACTGAGAAAATATTGTCACAATACATAAAAGAAGAATAATAAAGTCTATGTCGTGTACAGAGAGAAAATTACGACTAGACTAATTACAATACAATGAAGAAATAACTAATGGCGCCTGTCCAGAAACATCTTGGCTGCCATAACCACGATCAACGTGTCCATCACCAGGCACATACCAATGAGGCGCTGCACAGTGCGGGCCGTAGCTCGGGTCGATGCGATGAATCGCAACGCCTGCTCCGACAACCGTTCTGCGGAGTCGGTAACCTCACTGATGAGGTGTCCCTGGTTATGGGTCTCCTGAGCCAATCCCCGCACTTCACGGTGCAAATGGAGGAAGGCGGCAGGTGGAGGAGGTTGAAGGGTGGGAGGCATCCTCTGCCTCGCGGCCTCGGCGTCTCTGGCGCGTTGCATCTCTTCGCGCTCGAACTGTCTCTCCCATGAGTAGTGGTCCATGGTAGGGTTCCGTGGGACCTCTGGTGGGTGTCCGAACGGTAGGTGTGATGGAATAGGTTGGGATGGTCCCTCCTGGCGGGCAGCCATCCTATCCGGAAAACGGCCCGGGAGAATGACCTGCTTTCGCGCGGTCAACCTGGTACGTGGGCCTCGGTAGTGGAGTGTGGCGGCAACGGGTACCGGAGGAGGGGGCGGTAGCACAACCCTCGGGCTGGACCCGATGCTGCTCGAGATAGCCATGGAGGTGTCCTCCGTAGTATCAGTGGTCTAGTGTCGTTGGCTCTCTGAAGCGGTGCGGCCCTCGTAAGGCGACGCGGCTCTCGGTAAGGAGCGAGACTGTGAGTGCGACGGTGAACGCGATCGTGACGAGTGAGACATGTCGATCTGTGAACAATGAGTTTCGTGAGTACTAGAAGACACAAAGAAATGATAAAGGAAATGTGTAATGAAATGCATGTACGGGTCAGTCGCGTGAGAATCGGGAAAACACAGTACCGGGGATTTTGACTCAAAACCGTTAACATTAGTAATTACGTTCCGTCCTTGCATAATCTCTTTTGAACTAGGCATGGGTGATCAGGCCATGCATAGTTGAAAATAAATATGCAATCGCGAAATTAATTCTCTAAAGTTTAGACCCATAAACGATTTTCCGAAAAGCCTTGGTTATAGTTTGGTTTCGAAAACTTTTTGAAAAAAAATTTAAAATCGTTTTTCTCTATAACATGTGCTCTGATACCAAGTCTGTCACACCCCGCTAAAGCGGAAACACGGAATGTGAAGAGCTGGAAAATCTTTACACAGGTCATATAAAACATAACGGTAATCAAGTTATTAATTAAAATAAAAGTGTTTACAAGTTCACCAAAACGACCAAGTCACAATAATTTAGTACATTGATACACAATTAAAAAGTTTCATTAAAAAATTCCCAAAACAAATGGCCACGTCTTTTCCCGAAAAGGTTCTCAAACGACCGCCTCTACCCGACCATGCCATGCACATCATGCTTACACTAATTTCCTGAAACATAAGATAAAGTGTCAACTACGAAAACGTAGTGAGTGAGTTACAGTTTAAATAGTACGTCAAAATGTAAATAAAGTATATAAACTAAAAGTTTCCATGAAGGAGATTAGCGGAGATAAGTCGCTAAAAAGTTTATATACTTTTAAAGTCCAAGTAATGGGCGAACTGGTGCCCTAAGTTTGTAAAGACCAAATAAAGTCAAATAGTAGAAGCGTATATCAATCGCTAAAATTCATAAGTTTATGCGTAAGTAACTAATTAGATTTTCTTGTATCAACCACTTGGCATCTATAACTTAAGTGTTCACACTAATCCGATTATCCAACCGTGTCGGCCCCAACTTCCCGCCTCTCAAACGAAAAGTTATTCAGAACTTAGTAATATGTACTTAGACTGCCATCTAAGCAAGGAACGGTTCTTTCCTAAGTATCGATACCCATAATTACAGTACGGCTAAGTAGTTAATAGGGTGAAAGTCTAAGTCTAAAATAGTCGGGCACTAATTAAATTTGTTTTAAAAACGAGAGAGTCGTACATCCATCACTTAAGATCGTGTTATAGTTCCATCAAGGGTTGGTACGCATACAAGCATCAATAACTAGTTTAGTCAAAAGAGAGCGAACCAATAATTCTAAGTAAAGTAAAATGTTTTACGCATAAGAGTTCAAACAGTCGTTCAAAATAAGTCAAAGTACGTCCCAAAAGTCAAAGTTTAATAAGTCAAAAGTCAAAGTTTAATAAGTCAAAAGTCAAAGTTTGATAAGTCAAAAGTCAAAGTTTAATAAGTCAAAAGTCAAAGTTTGATATATTGCAATTTGTTTCATAAGGCTTTTAAAATGCAATTAATCTTATGTTTCCCCCAAATTCATGTAAAATATATAAAACAAGGGGTTGTAACTCACGGATTGCGAAGAGAACAAGAACTTGGAAACTTGGTCGGAATATGGAAGCCGGGAATCACGGATTGCCTAATATTACCAAGATAGTTTAATTAGTTGTTATATTATTATGTTCTTATATAATAATATAGACCAAATTTTATTAAACTTTAAGTGTCAAAGTTAAGTATAGTTAAAATAGTCCGAAAAGGTAATTGTCACGTTTATGTCCAAAAGTCCGATTTAACGTTTTCGTTCATTATATCTTAAGTGTTTTTGCTTGCTGAAGTGATTTACAATTTCTAAGGAAATTTGGGCAGCGCTTCCGCGCCCAAATTTCATGCCCAAAAATTGTACCATCACTTCCGCTCACAAATCACCTAAAACACAATATTATATATATTATAGCTCAATATAGTCCAAATAGTCCAATATATAGTCACCATTATTATTAGTTTTGTTTATCTCAGTCCCATAATAATGTTAGAACAAGTCCAGAATGTATACATAAGTTTTAAACGGACAAAACGACGATTTTTGGGAAGAACAGCAGCCCGGTGCGCGGCACCTGTCAGGGGGTGCTGCACACCTCCTTGCTGTTCTTCACCGTTTTGTGTTTTTCTTGCTAAAAACGTTTTGTGACTCAAGGATTTCGACATGCAACCAGTAGATAACTTATAAAACATCATTTTAACAGTTTCTAAATGTTTTTATTCACAGATTCGTGGATCTAACGAGTATTTCGATTAAAAACGTTTTTGACCATAAAAAGTCATAGATTTGTATAAAAACACAATTTCAACCGTTAGATCTTACATGCAATCAAATATTTGTATAAAAATAGTAAAAAGAAAGAAATCTACCGAAGGAAAAGCTCGGATGATGAGTTTTTGGTCGGATTTTAGCTCCAAGAATCTTTACAACACTAGTCCTTTTTGATAAAAACAACACCCCTTTGCTTCTCTTTATGAGAGGAACGATTTGTATGGATAAAAGGTGGATTTTTATGGTGAAATGTCTCTGGTTTCAATGGTATTTTTAGAGAAATGTTAGAGAGAAGTAGAGAGCAAATGAGTGTGTGTGTGTGTTTTCAACTTTGTAAAAATGAAAAATGAAAAGAAAATAGATGGAGTGTTGTTTTAATTGTCTTGGAATACTGAGAAACCAGTAATGGCAGGTCTATGCTCGATTTTGATTGGTTGGTTTGGGTGGTGGTTGTGTAAAAACTAGGTGCTGCGCACCGGGTGATTTTCAGCCTTATAAGATTTTTCGTTTTTGCGTTATTGCTTCGTTGGACCTTTTTGTTAATTGACAGTGCTTAATTATGATAAGTTATGAACTTAGGAAAGTTCAATAGGTGTTTTCTTGGTATTAGGACTTTTAAATTTGATTCCGGAAGTTATTCCGACACTAGTTCCGACAAAGTATAGACTCAAAAGTTACGAGCTAGAACAGAACGAACACGATAAAAGAGTAACTAACGTTTCAAATCGATATAATAATTGAACAAGTACCTGAATTTTGACGGTTGTCACAGAAAGAACCGTTCCTTGCTTAGATGGCAGTCTAAGTACATATTACTAAGAACTAGAACAACTTCCCGTAGGAGAGGCGGGAAGAGGGGCCTCACGGTTGAACAATCGGATTAGTGTGAACACTTAAGTTATAGATGCCAAGAGGTTGATACCAGAAATCTAATTAGTTACCTTTACGCATAAATTTACGAACTTTTGGCGATTATTCCGCAACTACGTTTTGACTAAAACTTGACTCTACTTAGTCTTTACGAACTTAGGGCACCGATTCGCCCGTTACTTGAAACTTCAAAAGTATATAAATTTTAAGCGACTTTTCTCCACTAACCTCCCTTTTGGGAAATGTTTTTACCTTTATATACTCATATTGAACTTTACGAACTTTGAGCTTATTTTGAACTTCTATTGAAACCATTGATCAACTTATAAACTGTAACTCACTCACTACGTTTTCGTAGTTGACACTTTATCCCATGTTTCAGGAAACTAAGCGTAAGTTATGAAGTGCATTGCTCAGGCGGGTCAAGCTAGTTATGTGAAGAGTAATACGGGAAAAGACCTTTGATACTTGGGAATTTTTATCAAAATACTTTATTATGTATTTGTCGTATTATACTTACGAATCTTGGTTGTATCTTTCGAACATGTTTACCTTTTTAATTTCAATTTAAATGACTTGAAATGTTGACTTTTGGTATAACTCGTGAAATGATCTTTGCTCTTCACATTCCGTGTTTCCGCTTTAGCGGGGTGTGACAAGTTTTTGGTCATTTGATGCAGTAATAGTTTTCGTTTGAATTGTTGACAGCCAATTACTAACTTTGGTAACTATAATCAGTTACGATTTGTTTTTAATTCGCTCACGAAATGGCATTAAATGAAAAAAACGCTCCTCTTGAGCCTATAAAACCGAGTCTCATTTTAGTTCATAAACACCTCCTTTCTCCTCTCTTCTTTTCACAGCAAGCAAGTATTTTCGATTGTGAGATTTCAGGCAAGTAGTACTACTCCGACAGTTTAGAGTATAAATTGTTTCGCCATTGTACCCTGGGAAACAAAACGTGTGAATACACGCGGAATTTGTTTTAAGGGAATCGTGTTTATCACGAGCCTTAGCCGATTACGTTTCCTGTTCATCATTTTGTTTAACTTATTACGTTTATTTAATTTTTAATCTTATTTGTTATTGTCTTTAAAATTCTTGTAACTAGTTCATTATTATAAACGGTATCCACTCCTATACTTGTTACTTTGTAGCTTGAGTCATCAGAGGATGTGCGATCCAGTTTTTGGTCATTTGATGCAGTAATAGTTTTCGCTTGAATTGTTGACAGCCAATTACTAACTTTGGTAACTATAATCAGTTACGATTTGTTTTTAATTCGCTCACGAAATGGCATTAAATGAAAAAACGCTCCTCTTGAGCTTATAAAACCGAGTCTCATTTTAGTTCATAAACACCTCCTTTCTCCTCTCTTCTTTTCACAGCAAGCAAGTATTTTCGATTGTGAGATTTCAGGCAAGTAGTACTACTCCGACAGTTTAGAGTATAAACTGTTTCGCCATTGTACCCTGTGAAACAAAACGTGTGAATACACGCGGAATTTGTTTTAAGGGAATCGTGTTTATCACGAGCCTTAGCCGATTACGTTTCCTGTTCATCATTTTGTTTAACTTAATACGTTTATTTAATTTTTAATCTTATTTGTTAGTGTCTTTAAAATTCGTGTAACTAGTTCATTATTATAAACGGTATCCACTCCTATACTTGTTACTTTGTAGCTTGAGTCATCAGAGTACTTGAGATAACAGGAACAACAAGTGTTAAATTGATTAAGACATTAAAACACTGATGTGGTTGGAAAAAAATTACAAACAAAATATAATAAAGCTAAAAAACTAAATTCAAACCCAAAACTTCTAGAGTTCATGTCTTTAGTCTACTACCTTTTTTTTTAAGAGAAATGATATACATAAAAATTATTTACAAAAAATTATTTACAAAATGAAGTGTCAACATTTGAGTGGAGAGAAAAAACATGAGAGATAATGAGTGGTTGAATGTGATTGGTTAACTAATTATTCCACATCATTTTGTCAAAATCTTTTTGTAAACTCTTTGTGAGTGTAGCATATTTCTTTTTTTAACTGATACAAACACCGAAATTACGATTACGGAAATCACATAACAAAACGTTAAAAACATTTTACAACAATTTTTTTGAATTACGATTACATAATTCAGGGACTATTTTTGTAGCGTATAGTCAACAAAAGACAGTAAAGTCAGTCAACTTCTCTTAAATCACCAATCCCAAAACATCTCACACCCAATCAAAAATCCAATTTTTTTTCAATTTTGTGATCTCCGCCAATAACCACCATCATGTCTTCCGACAACCATCACCACCACCACCACCACCAACACCGTCCAAACCGCCTCTCCCTCCCACCCCGCACCAGCACCACCACGACAACCACCATCCCAATCACCCCCTCCCGTCATTACCCACCTTTCACCCCAACCCCAACCCCATCCAAACACCGCCACCGTCCGCCACCTTTTTCCGCCACCAAATCCAAAAAAACCTCACCGTCCTCCGTCCTCCTCCTCCTCTTCTCCCTCCGGTCCCTCTACTCTCTCCTCCCATTCCTCCAATCATCTCCATCCTCATTCTCAATCTTCCCCTTTTCATTTCTAGTATCCCTCTTATCATTCACCCTAACCCTAGCTTTCTCCTTTTTCAAAAGAAACCCTAATTCGAAATCAATTTTTACTTTCCATCATACGATTAGTAAATTCCAGCAGCGGATTTTGTTTTTAAGATCGTTTCTGTTAGCTATTGTGTTTTTGTTTCGGTTTCAAGCGTTACGGTACTGCGGTACTGCTGCGATGATATTGGCGGAGACTTCGGGTTATGTGGCTTCACATTTTGTGAAAATGGATAGAGTTGGAACGAATTCGAATAAGGTGAGGGGTTTTTTTGCTTTGTTTGTTGGTTTTTTGTTGTTGGCGATTAGTTGGGATCGAATTGAATGCTTTCCGTTTTCGTTTGTGAATTTAGGGAAGTTAGGTTTTTCGTCTTTTTTGATTGCGAATAGGGAGAAATGTGTTAGGATTTGGCCTATGTTGCTTCCGTTTATTTCGGGGTTTTTGAGTGGGTATGAACAAGGGTTTATGAATTGGGGGACGATTAGGGAGTTAGGACGGAAAGAGGTTCGGTTGATTTCGTTGTTTTATACTACGATTGTGTTGTTTATTCCTGCTGCTGTTAGTATGTTGGTGTTTGAAGCTGAGGGAGATAGTGTTTCGATTCGTTCACTTGGGTGGCCGTTAGCAAATACAGTAGTTTTCGGTGTGCTTTTGAGTGAGAATTACTCTGATGAGAAGGTAATTAGTTTGAAAGATTTCCGAAAAGAGTTTCTTTTTACATTCGTATGCACGGTTATCCTTGAACTGCTTTATTACCCTGAGCTTTCACTTTGGGGATTACTGATATGTGGTATGTTGCTTGGAATCGGTGTGATGGAATTAGACCCTGCTCGTGTGAATTCTCTGGAACTAGGGTTAGAGTCGTCTGAAACGTTTTTAGTTTCGGTTATGAAGTCTATTCGCCATATTTTGAGTGAAAGAAAGTCTAGAAAGATTGCACTTTTTCTCTTGATTAATACTGGTTATATGGTGGTGGAATTTGTCGCGGGTTTTATGAACAATAGTCTTGGGTTGATTTCTGATGCGTGTCACATGTTGTTTGATTGTGCTGCACTTGCAATAGGTCTTTATGCTTCTTATATCGCACGATTGCCTGCAAACGGTCAGTATAATTATGGTCGTGGGAGATTTGAAGTTTTATCAGGTTATGTGAATGCTGTTTTTCTTGTTTTGGTTGGAGCGTTAATAGTGTTGGAATCATTGGAGAGAATTTTGGAACCTCAAGAGATTTCTACTTCTAGTTTGTTGACGGTTTCGATCGGTGGCCTTGCTGTTAATGTCGTGGGCTTGATATTTTTTCACGACGAGCATCATCATGCTCATGGTGGTGGTTCATCATGTTCACATTCCCACTCTAGTCATCATAAAAAACATCAAGATCATGATCATCACGACCATGTTCATGATAATCATAACAAACATCAAGATCATCATCATCATGACCATCACGACCATGTTCATGATCATCATAGCAAACATCAAGATCATCATCATGATCATCATCATGATCACCATGGCCATGATCATCATCATGATCACCATGACCATGATTGTCATCACGATCACCATCATCATGACCATGGACACCATCATAATCATGTATCCGCCAGTTTAATCAGTGTTCCCATAGAGGATAAACAAACGCACCATCACAATCACCAACATATAGATCACAACATGGAAGGAATTTTCTTGCATGTTCTGGCGGATACTTTGGGAAGTGTTGGGGTCGTTATTTCTACACTTCTTATCCAGTACAAAGGGTGGCTAATTGCTGACCCTGCCTGCTCTATCTTTATATCCGTATTAATTGTATCTTCTGTAATACCATTGCTAAGGAACTCAGCTGAAATTTTATTGCAAAGAGTTCCCAGAGGTCATGAGCACGGGATAAAACATGCAGTAAGTAGTATAATGAAGATAGAGGGTATATCCGGCATTCAAAATTTTCACATATGGACACTTGCAAACAGTGATGTCGTTGGTACTCTTCATATTTATATTTCTGCAGAAACAGACCAGGTTTCTACAAAGGAACGTGTTTCAGACATATTACATGATGCAGGCATCAAAGACTTGACATTACAGGTGGAATACGTCAGTAGTTAAACGGTGATGTCTGTGTACTTCAAGAATCTTACAAGGGCTCTCTAACATTTGAACTTTGTGAACGAGAAAATGACGAGAGATACTGGCAGTTTTTAGCCAGCATTGCTTTTGTAAAATACTTCTCTTAGCTTCAATGGATGTTGGAAAGGAAAGATGACAACTTTCTTGTTGGGTTTGTAAATAAGCTTATTATATACGTAGTGAGGTGACGGTGGCAGTGATAGCGGCGATGGCTGAAAGCCAAAAGAGGTATATCGACACAGAACAGGCTGAAGTATTGTGTTGAGATGTGATTTTAAGCAACTCAACCTGTAAACAAACATAATTTGATTTTCGCAGTTGAATTGTTTTGGCTAGTTTACATATACAATGAATTGATATCGATTGAATACAAATAGTCTTGTTTATGTCGTTTCTCTTGGCACAAAGTTGATTTTTGCTGGGGAACTTGATATAGAAATAGCTAGTTTTGATATATCCAAATCAACCCTTTCTTTCTGCTTCTAAAGCCAGTAACTGTTGTTAACTTAGCGTGCCCTATGAAATGGCTAGTTCAGTCCATGTTACCAACTTACCATGCCTTATGAAATGGCTCATTCTGAAGCTGTAAATATTTCTATTGTTCCTCACCAGCTAACTAACGTTCTATTAAACAATATAGTATTAGTATACCAAAAATTTGTACTTGACAGTACGTGGGCGTTTGGTATTCCATTTGCCAAAATAATAAGATTTCACAAAAAATACATCTGTGTTTTGGGATTTGTCAACAGCCATAAGGAAATAGCGGAAACACCATTTAATAGCAGGAAGACAGAAGTGTAAGGGTGTGCTTGTTTGAACGTAATAGGGGTTAATCAATGGTAATGATAATCATTGATAGTAGCTGCTTTGTCATTATGTAATCAATCATTGTCTACTATATCCATTAATAGACAATAAACCATTACTACACAAAAGGAGGGTAATGAAAGTGGTTAATGATTAACCCCTTTTTCATTATTTTTCCCATTTCCTTTCACATTCCTCACTTTGAAACAACCGCCCCTAAATGTCAAATTAAGCCACAAATACATAGGAAGTGATTTGTAGATGTCAGAATTTTTATTTATTTATACACATAAACCGCATTATATATATTGACTTTTTAAATCATGTAAAAAATAAACCCAAAGCACAAAACTGATTCATGTCTATAAAACCCAATAAAACTCCAATAGATGGCAAAGAGGTTCCAAATGAGTTTCAGGTATGTTGCTAACCTGAAAGAACTAATTACAATGGCGGAGACCGGAATCAAAGATCCTAAAGGTAGAGACAAGGTCGGGTTTTAGGGCGTGCAATAAGGGCGACCGCACAGTAGGGACCCCTTTTTCGTATTTCATATGTATATATGTAGGTTGAAAGTCGGTTTTTCATTTATCTTGTTATCGTAGGACTAAACGAAGTTGACGTTTATATATATATATATATATATTTATTTACTTTTACTGTTGTGCGGAGGGCAACCCTCTAAAATTATACTCTAGATTAAATTTGCTCATTTTCTATGGAATCGTGCCCTCGGCCGGGTTATTTCGGTTATTGGGCCTTTTCTTTGGGCTGGTTTTTGGCCTGTTTCGGTTGCGTTTTGTTTCTGGCCTGTTTGTGTTTCCTTTATTTCCTCCGCCTACCGTTTGCTTACTCAGACCCCGTGACGCGTCTTTTTCTTTCCGACTTCCTGACGCGTGTTTGTCTACGTGTTGTATTTGTGGGTTGTTTTTCTGCAACCTACTCGACTTCTTGGATTTCCAGCCGGTGTTTGTTTATCCGCCACCCGAATCGCCTACCGGACAACGTTTTACGTCGTCCAGCAGCCGCCGTTACTGTAAGTCGTCCAGCCGCCGCCGTTACTGTAAACTCTAATTTGACTACTTATTGTCTCTTTTGCTGTTAGTTTATAGATTTCTATAGGGTTTTGGTGGTGAGTGTTTATGAACCATTATTTTAGTTTTTGTTGTTTCTCCGCCACCCGAATCGCTTACCGGTCGACGTTTTACGTCGTCCAGCAGCCGCCGTTACTGTAAACTATAATTTGACTACTTATTGTCTCTTTTGCTGTTAGTTTATAGATTTCTATGGGGTTTTGGTGGTGGGAGTTTATAAACCCTTATTTTAGTTTTTGTTGTCGCTTTTTTTTTAGCGGGCAGTAACTATAAATCTGTGTAGGGTTTTGCTGGTGGGGGTTTGATGGTGTTATTGGGCAACCCGGTAACCTAGTGTTGCAGCCATGGCGGTGGTCCGTATCTTGGCGGGGCAACTCTGTTTGTTGGTGTTGCAGTTATGGTGTTGTCTGGTACTTTTGCTTATGTTCGGAATTGTTTTCTGGATTAAATTTGGTTGGATAAATAATGAGACTAATGTCGAGTACAAGATAACTGGTTTGAGTGAGAAACCCTGCAACCAGTTGCTGTATGTCTCTTTGCCTCTGTTTTTATTGTTTGCGTTTGCTTTTTACAGCAATTTAGTGTATTTTTGCAGACTTTTAAACTTAATAATTTGGTGTTGAGAATCAGGATGTATCTTGGCGAGGCAACCAGGTTACCTGGTGTTGCAGCCATAACGGTGGGATGTATCTTGGCGGGGCAAGTATTTGCAGGTCTGAGTCTTTTTGTATTTCTTTTAGTTGCTTTGTGTATATAGTTGATGTTTTACAAATGAGATGTTTGACCGGCAGTGATGATATATTTTTATAGTTGGAGATATTTGGGGTTGAAAATCAGGCCGAATCTAGGCGGGGTAACCCACTTACCTGGTGTTGCAGCCATGGCGGTCGACCGTGTCTTGGCGGGGCAGCCCGGTATGTTGGTGTTACAGCTATGGCGGTGTCTGGTCGTATGAAGTACTTTGTCGGTCTATCCGCAGGTTTGAGCCTTTTTGTTATCATATTATACTATATTATATTATATTATATTATATTATATTATAATGTAGATTAAATTTGCTCATTTCGTATGGAATCGTCCCCTGGACCGGGTTATTTCGGTTATTGGGCCTTTTCTTTGGGCTGATTTTTGGCCTGTTTCGGTTGCGTTTTGTTTCTGGCCTGTTTGTGTTCCCTTTATGGAATCGTGCTCTGAGTCGGGTTATTTCGGTTTTCGGGGCCTTTGGGTTTAACTGTGGCCTGCTTATCATTTCCTTACTACAGGTGCTCGATTCGTGTTTTTCTACGTGTCGTTTACTTACAAAGGAGATGTTTAATAGGCGATGAAGATATATTTTTATGCGTTACATATAAACTGCTGACGATATTTTGGGTTGAAAATCAGCGCATATTTTGGCGTGGTAACCCGGTTACCTGGTATTGCAGCCATGGCGGTTGGCCGTATCTTGGCGCTTGGCTGTATCTTGGCGGGGCGACCCGGTACACTGGTGTTGCAGCCATAGCGATGTCTAGTCGTATGAATTGGTCCCTTTATGTATCTGCAGGTCTGAGCCTTTTTGTTGCCTTTTTGATTATATGGGTTCTGTAAATTCGGTTATTGGGTTTTTACTTTGCGCTGATATTTGGCCTGTTTCTGTTTCGTTTTGTTTCCTCCGAATTGCCAGTTTATGGCCTGTTTCTGTTTCGGTTATTTCCTCCGAATTGCTGATGTGTCTTACACCTGTACTGTACGTGTCGAGGCACCACAAGCGGTTTACTAGGCTGTGAGGATATGCTTTTCTGCATTTATATTTTTTGAGATAATATGTAAATTAGTAGAAGTATTTGGGGCTGAAAACCAGGCCGTATTTTGGCGGGGCAACCCGGGATGTTGATGTTGCAGCCATGACGGTGTCTTCTGCTCCTGATTACTTTTAAATTTGCAGATCTGAGCCTTTTAATTATATTTACGAGTGTTATTATTTGTATTGATATTTTTGTTTCATTTAATTTACGTTCATGCTTGGAATTTTGTGTCTGTGTTCGATTCTTCCTGGGTTCAGTTCACATATCGTATCCAAGGTAACTTTATGTTTAGTAAGTACGTTATTTTTTGTGTGCTGGTTGACTTTCTTGGTTATTGATTCAATGACAGTGTAGCATCTGCGTCTGGTTCGTACAACTATTTTCGCCTAGGTACGCTTATCTAAATTATACTCTTCATTTAATAGAAGCAAATACGAACTCTAAAAAATAACACGATTATTTGAAAATAAAAAATGAAAACGGAGAGAACAAAACAGACAAGAATTGAACAACTGAAAAAGATTAAGTGTGAGTTAAAACTGGATATTAGGCCTTCTGAAAAGAGGTTTCTGGATTTGGATGTTAGGGTTTTGGGTATGGAAAATTTGGGTAAGGAGTGGACGAGCCAGTAGCAAAGCTGGCTCATGAACTCTTTATCCAAATTTTCCAAAACATTCAAATCCAAAAACCTCTTTTCAGAAGGCCTAACATCCCAGTCCTAGCTCACAGTTCGTCTTTTTCAGCTCTTCAGTTTTTGGTTTGTTTTGTCTTCTTCGTATTCATGTTTTGTTCTTAGATAATCGTGTTATTTTTTTACAGTTTGTTGACTTTTAAAACCATTTGGTTTGGTGGGGGAAAATGGAAATTCCCAAAGTAAAACTCACTGCTTACATGTTAACGAATTTGCTTGAGTTCGTTGGAACGAACATTAGTAGTCACCGAAACCTGAGGAGGGAAGACAGCAGATCCAATATTTGGGTGAAAAATCTTTTCATCTATCTGTTCGATCTCCGGTATTCCGTTCTCTAGCTTCGGTGTATGCTTATCTTCTTTCCAACTTCACTCCAGTAAGTTCGTTTATATGTAAGGACTGAGTTTAACTTTTGAATTTTCCATTTTCCCCTAGCACTTCAAATGGTTTCGAACAGTGTAAATAACTTTCAATAGCCATGTGTTTTTTTATGATCTCTTTTCGATGGGATGTAACTAATATTGTTTCGTTTTTTTTTGCTTTCTTCTTTTATACTAGTATCCAAGGTGACAAACAAAAGCTAAAACTATTTCAATTACTCGAGAGCGACGGTGTTCAAGAAAGGACGGTCAACAACGACGGAAGTTGGAGGGTGGAATCATGAGGTTCAAACATGTGGATGAAAGTGTCTTTTATTTATATGTTGGACCCCCATGCTTCCACTTTCCAACTTCAACTATTGCCGATTCTTCTTCCAAGTACCAAAACGACAAGCCATAAGCGACAATGCAAAATGATTCGACCCAACCGCGTGCATCGCACGAGAGTCACCTAGTTAGTATCAAATTGCCAAAATAACTCAGTTAAATATTTCGTTTACTCAATGTAAACAATATGATACTAATATAAAATTGAAGTCTTTGGACGCCACGTCTGTCACACCACCAAGCGATCTCACCATGCCTCAAACACTCACCTCCTACAACAACTTTACTATTTGGTCCATCCCTACAATACATTTATTATTATTTTTCATATATTAACTTGAAGTGAATTGTTAAGATAATGTGGTTTATTTATGAATCAACGTATCAAAACACAAAGAATTTACACATCTATTAAGATAGTTTAAAACCATAAAACCTAAATAGTTCTCAACTTTATTGTTTATATATAACTAGGTTATAGATCCGTAATAACACTATATAGAAATTATTATAATGTAAATAATATTACTTATTATTTTGAAGTACTCAATAACGTGAAATGACGCGAAGAGATATATAATCTTTTTAAGTATGAATGAAACGTTTAGGTTAAGGGTATGTTTGGCGCAAGTAGCTGTAGCTGAAAGTTGTAGTTGTAGCTACGAGCTGGACCTGGGAGCTGAAAACTTGAGCCTTTTCATTTCTGAAAGTTACTTCTATTAGCTTTTCATTTTGGAGTTTCTTTTTTCAAAATGAAAGCTAAAAGTTTTACTATCCAAACGAATCTTTTCTTTATTCAGGAGCTTATCTTTTAAAATACGAAAAGCTAAAGTCGAAAAAGTTTCTTGCCAAACATACCCTAAGTATAACAAATACTCCATCTTTTAAAGCTACATTCCTACTGAAACACCATATGCACTTGCCCCTTTCAAAACTTATGAAAATCACTTTAAATCTCACTAATAGATTTATAATAGCCGTCGAATGAGATTTAAGCGACTTTTATACCATAAAGAATGTGCCATAATATGTATAACCAAATCTATTCCAATTTCACACTAGAAAACAATATGCCTGACATCAAATATAAAATATAGAACCAAAAACAACTCAAAATTTCACTCAACCAAAGAGATTCAATATTTAAAGTAATAATGACATTAAAAATGTATCGTTACACCTTAAAACAAAACAATTGGCGGTCTTAGAAAGTGAAATCGATTCAAGTTTACAGCGAAGATTGAAGGGCGATGGAACATTTTCTTTTTAGGATGGAAAGAAAGCATAGATATAATAGAATTAGATGCTAACATAAGATGACGTAACATATTTGATATAAGAGAAATGATATATAGGTCTAAATATATAAGCCTAAAGATAACTCTAAAGATTTGATTGGTTATTGAAAAAAAGTAATTGCTTAAGATAAGAAGAGATAATGAGTGAGGATGAAAATGTATGGATTAGACATAAATTTAGGCTTATGTATCATTTCTCTTGATACAATCAAAATCTAAACTGATCCAAGGGCTTAAACTTCGCCACATGAAATTTCAAGTTCCTCTTTTAAATAAAATAACTTTAAACAAAATAATGTATGATGAACAAATAAAATGTGGGTTTTTGGTAACTATGAATAATAAATAAAATTAAAAATATTAATCTTAATATACTACAAGCACCTTTATCTTTTAATTCCTTTTTTATACTTTCTTTCATGTACGTCACCATTCCCAAACACCAAAAATAATTAGTTCAAACATTGTAAAAAAATTAAACCGTGATAATAAATTAGAAGTAGAAATTAGATTTGAATAAATAAGGAGAAAGAAAAAAGAAAAGGCTACCAAAACACAACACACATGCAGGTAACTTCTAACCTCCTTTTTAAAACACCCCATTCGAATGAAGTTAAGATGAGAAAAAAACACACTCACATGCATGATCAGACGATATACAAGCTTGTGAATTAAGTTATCATTGGCAAAGGATCACAATGTATTGTATAATTAGTTGTCATTGTATGTTCTATCGAATACTTTATGTATTCAAGTATCATATCCACATAAGCCAGTAAAATAACAGTAGCTTTACTTTCTAAATTAGGACTTCTCGTAAACCAAACCAATCCAATCTTAAAATGTAATCACGCTGATTTCATTTTCACATTCACATTAGAACAAGTAACTCGATACTCATAATAAAATTAAGAGTTAATTATATAAATGGTCCATGTGGTTTGTCGGGTTTTACGGGTTCAATCCATGTGCTTTCAAAATTGTCCGGGTTCGGTCGCTACGTCGTTAACTCCGTTAGTTTTTCGTTAAGTTTGTTAGTTTGTCGTTAAATAAAGGGACCAAATGCGAAAATCATGACAAACCATAGGGACTATTTATATGTGTGAATTAATATATTAAAAAAAATATATAGAAAATATCGTAACACAATTCTCTATAGATCAAATATAACTCCAATAACATATATTTTAAAAGTCAAACTCGGATATGGACGTTGGTGTCATATTGTGTTAGTGAAGTTTTTGATTGTTGATTGACGAGGAACAACTGGAGGTCTTCACTATTTTGATAAAACTGAATTGTTCAATTGGGCAATTTGGATTGCACTATAGGGTTTGTATTTTCGGATATGTGGATATGATAGGACCAAAACCCGAATAATAAACTACTTTTGTTTTATATTTCACTATTATAATACCGGCGTGATGATGCGAGGAGGGAAATGTGATACGAAAAAATTACATTGATAATAATTTTAGATAGTTTCTCATTCGTTTTGTGATATATAAATTGTATATAATATATCGGCCATTCAGGCTATATAGTAATTAGATTTTTCAGTGTTTTCTAGTTCTATTTTTTCAAAATAAGTTTGAAAATTAATTGTTTTTAGGATTTAATTTGCGTTTTTCGTAAATGAATAAAAAAAATTAAGAAATAAAATGCTATCAAATTAATATAAATAAGTTGTTGATAATTAAATGAGGGACACTTAGATTTTTTCCTTCTTAAATTTCAACATTAAGATTTATGGGTTAAATGTTTTATAGATAGTATAGACTATAGAGTATCTAACTATCTATAAAGCATTTAGACCCATTTTTCTAAAATTGAATTTTAAGAAGGAAATTACTAATATGCCCTTATCAATTCTATTAAATTACATATTTAAATATGCCATCATATTAAATTAATAATGTTTCCATATTTAACTATCTATAAAGCATTTAGACACATTTTTCTAAAATTGAATTTTAAGAAGAAAATTACTAATATACCCTTATCAATTCTATTAAATTACATATTTAAATATGCCATCATATTAAATTAATAATGTTTCCATATCTAATCTAACTATCTATAAAGCATTTAGACCAATTTTTCTAAAATTGAATTTTAAGAAGGAAATTACTAATATGCCCTTATCAATTCTATTAAATTACATATTTAAATATGTCATCATATTAAATTAATAATGTTTCCATATTATTTATATATAATAAAAAATATATATTTATTTATGTTTATAATTAAGTGACCATTAATTATGCTATAGTTTCCATATATGTATAAGAGATTTGTAATTTTCATCTAATCTAATCTAACTATCTATAAAACATTTAGACTCATTTTTTTAAAATTGAATTTTAAGAAGAAAATTAATAATATGTCATGATTATTTCTATTAAATTACATATTTGAATATGCCACCATATGGCACCATATTATATTATTGTTGTTTCCATAGTATTTATATTTAATAAAAATATATATTTATGTATGTTTATAATTAAGTGACCATTAAATTATACTATAGTTTTCAACGAATGCATAAGCAATTTGTAATTTTCAAATATGTAACAAATAATATATGTTAATCATAACTGATAAGTAATCAAAAGAATATGATATTTAAATCATTTCTCATGTGTTTAGGGGGACAAATATATATATTCGTAGATTGTGTCTTATGTATCTTATGCATATACTATAAAACCGTTTTATTAAATACACAGACCCAAATACACAACAAATTACAAAGTATTACAAATGTCATCGTCAACCCATCTTCACACTAATTATCTATACTATTTATAGATCATTTGTACCTTAAATTCTAATGTTGAATTTTAAGAGTAATTTTCTTAATTATTCCTTGTTTTATAACTAAAAGTATTTGAATTTACGACCCATGAATATTATATAAATACAAATTCGTTTTTGGAATATTGTTTCGGGTTAATGCACTTGAGGGTCACTCTACTATTCCAGATAATCCGATTGGGTCATTGAACTACAAAAATATACGTAATTTTCAATCTACTTTATAAAACCGTTTATTTAACTCATTGGGACCCATCCAACTTGTTATAGCAGGTTGCACGTAATTTTTTTTATATAAAAAATGGCAAATTCTACAATCTTTTTCACTTCTACAAGTTATTCTCAACAACCCCTGACTCCCGCCACCCATCATTCCAAATCAAATGCTTACCACCACCGCTCTCCGCCACCATCACCATAAACCACCATAATTTCACCTTACTCCACTATGACCCCACCACCACCACGACCACCCTCACCCTATCCCTCCACCCCACCACCCTACCTACCACCTTATGTACCAAAACAAACACAATAACAAACTGCACAAGATCTCCGACAATAATTCCAACACAACCAAAACCAATTACTTTCCTAAACACACCTTTTAAACCAACTGACTCCTTTTGATCAAGACTTATGTACTTAAACCCATGTCACAAAACTAACTTATTATTACCTAACTGTACTAAGTGTCCATTTCAATGTAGAATTACTAAAAAGCCCTTGGAGATTATACATTCTTGTGGAGATTTACACTCTTCAAATAAAAAAAGAAGATCACCCCCAAATTGATAATCCTAATTTGACACAAATATGAGTGAATCGATCCAAAAAAAAAACAGATCGTAAAATACAAATAAAAAAACCTACTTTTGGACCTCTAAAAGAGGATAAAATGAAGTATAAAAGTTGTTCTCCTAATTTAGGGTTTGAGTGACGAAATTTTCCGATCGGTGGAGTATCACTAATAATCGAGTTATGTGAAATTAAAAATTACTCCTTAAACCAACCCTTTTCACAATTCACGGCGGCAGAGGTAGAACATCAGAGGGTTTGTTCGTGTTTTTCGACCGAGCCGATGTAGGTATCGGGGCGGTGGTGCTTGATTGAAGTGGGCGGCGTTGTTCGGTCACCATGGTGGGGATTCAGTATGTGTGTGTGTGTGTGTGAAAATGTGACATTTAGAAATAGATGTGGATTTTTTAAAATATAGAGTAATGAGAAGGTTAATTGATCAGAAAATGATTTGCTCGATAAATGGGTGAAATTGGGTGACAGTGGTGATAATTAGTCAACATGTCAAAAGTCAACAAGTTATAAGTCAACAAGTCATCCGGTTTAGCAGGTTACCGGTTATCCAAGTGACGAATTTAAACTTTTTTTAAAGCATGAGTGATCATTTTAAACATTTTTTGAAGTATAATGATAACAACATATTTTTTTTTTTTAATCACCCAATCGGATTATCTGGAATAGTAGAGTGACCCTCAAGTGCATTAACCCTATTGTTTCCTTTCATAGCTAATCCAAATACAATACATTTATTTAAATTAAAAGTATTAAACTTTTTGTGGGAAATTAAAAATATAAACTACAAAATATTTTTCTCATATATGAATTTATTAAGCATGAACGAAAGTATGTTACTCGATTAATATATCCTTATAATCATTTTTGCATTAATATTTTTTAAATTTATTATAATAAAAAAATCTACGTCATCCGTAATGATATTGTTATGAAAAGGGTAACCGAAAAAATATGTCGAAAATAGAAATCTATATATTTGTTACCGCTGCAACGCGCGGGTCCCCTACTAGTAGATATATAAATATGTAACCATTAATCTTTTACCAGTTTATTCAACTACGAGTTTCGTACATATGATATCAAGTTAACTATAAGTTTCATACATATGATATTAAGTCAAATATTTTATTAATTTTTTTTATATGTTATTTCACACATAATTTTCTTTTAAAATGGATAATTAAATACATGGTCCCTAAGGTTTGTCGTGATTTTCGGATTTGGTCCCTTCATTTTAACGATAAACTAACAGACTTAACGACAAACTAACGAAGTTAACGACGTAGGGACTGAAACCGGACAAATATGAAAGCAAATAAACTGAACCCGTAAAAAAAAAACACAGATACCAAACCTATAAAATCCGATAAACAACAGTAACCATTTATGTAATTAACTCTAAAATTAATATTAAAACAAATATGTAACTATGTAATTCAAAAATTCAAAAACCAAAAAATAAAGAAAAAGTAAATTTCCGCGGCTCGGTTTGAAAGCCACCAAACCAAACCAAAGCAAACCCAAATTTGAAATCCCCAATAAACATATCCCGCCATCAAACCAAACTCCAAATCCATCGAGCTAATTTCCATCCATGGCATCATTTCATCATGATCCCGAATCCAAAACCCCATCTCTCTACAGCCGAAAGGAGAAATCTCTCGGTGTCTTATGCTCCAAGTAATCAATTCTTCATTTACTCATTTACCTTTTTTATTATCTACGATCTAATTTCATTTCATGTATCATTTACTGTAATTGATTTGATTACTATTCAGTTTTTTGAGATTGTATAATCGAGAAGGCGTCGAATCGATTGGACTAGACAACGCAGCAAATCAATTAGGTTTTATATTTCAGCTTTTTACTTTTTAATTGTTGTTTCATTTAATGATATTGAAGTAACTGTAATTTTTGTTATTTTGAATTCTGTAGGTGTTGAGAGGCGTAGAATTTACGATATAGTTAATATATTAGAAAGTGTTGGGGTATGGTTTTATCGATATTTCTGAAATAATTAATGTGTATTGGTGATTTAGGGTGTTGTTTTTTTTTGTGTGTGTGTGTTGTTTTAGGTTTTGACGAGGAAAGCGAAGAACCAGTATACTTGGAAGGGCTTTCAGGCGATTCCCGATGCTTTAGAAGATCTTAGGGTATGTCTAATTATTTGTATAAGTTTGTTTATAGTATCGACTTTCTGTTGCTATTTGAGTAATGAAAATGTTCACATCCTGATATTTCGCTGTATGTACATTCACTTGTAGAAACAAGCATTAAATGAGAACTCGAAAGTCTCACTCTCACAATGCTGCAGCTTTGAAAATGTAAGTCTTTCAAGTTAAATTTGAGCGAGTTTGTTGTTTTCTAATTGTTAGGCCGACAGATTGTATCAAAAGCCTAAAAGCATTAGAGGAAAAGTGAACATGTTTCAATCACTATCCCTTTCATAGCAGTGGAGCTAAAGTTGGTTTATGATGATTTTTATGTTTTAAAATTCACTTTAAGAAATGGATTTTTTTCATCAGGTTACAAACGAGAATGATTTCTTTGGGCACTCTAACTCTAACAGTTCATACACAGACATGCATACCAAATCATCCGGATCTTCTAGAAGTGGTAAGTTGATTTCCTAATACTTCTATCAGTGTATTCAATTTATCTTAAATAAATCTCAACTTTGTAAAGGTTAAATAGTATTGAGATATATGATGTAACATATCATGTCTCAAGTATCTAATACGCTAATAAATTGGGTAACTGGTTTCCGTTTTCCATTTGTCAGAAAATAACAGGAAGGAAAAATCACTTGGGCTTTTGACACAAAATTTTATCAAGCTATTCATCTCATCTAACGTGAGTGAATCTCTCGGTAAAATTGACTGTCACAGTATGTAAGATAGCTTATTTTTGTGTTAGTTAATCTACATCTAAACACACGTTTTACATCTTACAGGAAGACTTGATTTCCTTGGATACTGCTGCAACAGCATTGTTGGGCGATGTCCACGACCCAACAGCCATGAGAAGTAATTTCGTTTCCTATTTTCTTTATTGGCTTATTTAATTGTTATCGGGAAAGGTTAATTTGCCCCCTATTAGGATAAGCATCTGACGTCTAACTTTGTGGAGACATTTGACCCCATGCCTTGTTGTTCAGATGAGACGGGATTGAACTTTAAATCATCTCCATACTATTTTAATTTTTATTGTGATGAAAAATGATATCAAACTCACACTGAGGTTGACATTGTGTGTGTTTGCAGCAAAAGTCAGGCGCTTATATGACATTGCAAATGTTTTTTCGTCCATGAATCTTCTTGAAAAGGTAACTACTACTGTGATGATTCTTTATTGAGGAATTAGAGGGGTCAGTTTTGAACCATTTACTTTTGAATGGGTTGTGTCATGTCTCAAAGGGGTCAACTAAAAAATTGTACCTAAATAGGAACGGGTCAAATGTTTCAAACGGGTTAAATGTCTTTCAAAGTCTATTTTTAATCATTCTGACCTCTTAGATTGTTGTTCATTCAAAGATTTAAAATAATAATGTATATGTAATCATAATTGAATTGATTTTTCTTAAAGTCTATTTGGAGAAAAGTGTGTTTGTGGGTCAACCCAACCAACACCATGTATTCCAATCAAACTAAATAATATCTGTTTTAACCCAAACCTTTTTGACCTGTTATGCAACATGCCTTACCTGCCCATCTTGTCAGCTGTAGGAATTATTCAAATCGTATCTAAAGTTTTCTGTCTTTTGCCTTTAGATGCGGCATCCGGAAAGCGGAAAACCATCATTCAGATGGTTGGGATTGAAAGGATACCCTAATACTAAATCCCTAGCTATAGATACAAACAACTCAAAAAGACGAGCTTTTGGCACAGATATCTCAAACCATGAGGAATCAAAAAGAAACCGCATAGATTCTTTGTCTGATTGGAGCTCAAAAGACGTGACTGTGGCAATGCATGCAAATTCTGACTGTGTGAAGGTCGAATATGATGAGAACACTACAATGCAGCCGCAGCAGCCTCAACGTACCTCAAAGGAATTTGTCTTTGGCCCGTTCACACCTGCCACTACACAAAAGGTAGGAATATCGGGAAACAAAATGTTAAAGAAGACTCAGGACTGGGAGAACTTGGCTGATACTTATCATCCTCAATATCATAATAAAGGTACGTTACTAAATCTTAGAGGGGGTAGAAGTGCTGGTCGAGAGGTTGGGTAACAAGTTAAATTTGGGTTGAAATGGGTTCGGTCAAAAAGTAAAACCTTTAATAAGTAATCTGTGTGTCTACTATGATTTCAGAGGTTACATTAATTCCATATTAATCTAATTTCTTCATCAAGATATTTTTTTGAGACTTGATACAGTTTGGGTGACACTTGCTCGTTTAACATGTTTTTGACTCGTTTTCCTTTTATCTACTAGTTTATTTGTTTCTTATATTTTTTTCTTTTACCCTTTTGACTTGTTAGAGATAAAACATATCATGAATCAACCCATTAATTAGTAAATGGGTCGAAATTGTCACCTCTACTACTGAATCTTATTTGCTTCCCCGACTCCCCTACATAATGGACATAAACTATACCATAAGTAATTCTGTTATAATATGACAGCTATAAGTGACATTTTTGGGCACTATGCGGAGGCCTGGAAATCATGGTATGTTGAAGCAGTCGAGAAAAAGCAGGCACAATCAGTCTCCTGACTGTTGATATCGCTCTTAACCGTAAGCTATTTGGGTGTTGAAGAAAGATGAGTAGTGACTAGTGACTTTGTTGTTATGTGCATATTCCCTCAATGCACCAATTTAGATTTAGGTTGTGGTACACAGGTAGTTGAAGATTATTTCGTGCCTTAGAAATCATGACATTCAGAATTTCATTATTGTTGTTTAATACTAGACTAGAAAATGAGTACATTGTTTGTATTGGCTGTTCAAAATCTCTGGTTAAGGCTCTCAGTTATTTGTATGATGTATATGTATGTCCGGAGAAGAAAAGAACAGTAAGACAATATGTTAACCCGACCTAAAATTACATACTGCTTGTAAGTGAATCAAAATCTTAATACTCCATTCGTATCAAAGTAAGTCCACTTTACCATTTTATTTTTGTTTTTCTTAAAATAAATGTTATACTTCCAAAAGCAATAAACTAACTTGACCAGTTTACTACTAAGAAAAGTTTTTAGTCAAATGATTTTTTAGATGTCTTTACAAAAAGCATGGATATTATTATCTTCCTACTAGACGATACAACGATTACACATCTCTTAAAAATTTGTGTTTTCATAAATGGACACTTTATTTTGAGATAGCCTAAAGAGTATTATAGAATATCTTGATTCATATGAATCATGAAGAATCAAATTAATGATACGATTGATTTTCAAATTTAATAAAATCGTTGTACATACTCAACCTTTTAATAACGAACTTTTTGAATACATCAACGTTATCATTGAGTTTGCCGAGGTGGCAAGTTCGGTGGAATTTTTGCAGTATGCCTTGTTTAAGTACTACGTAGTTTACTAGATATCTTTGAGATTAATGCCAATTTAAATATAATAAAACATAATTGAATACTATTAAATCCTGTTGGTCCAAGCAAAGGGATAGCCATTGTGTCTGTTTGTGATTTTCATTGGCCACAACTAGCGACTTCTCTTATTTTAATTTAAATACTTTTTTATACACCCATAAAAGCCAATTAAAAATTAATAATTAAGAAAAATGCACTTTATCATATCTGTTTAAGAATATTTCTTTTTGTCATCTAGTAAATCATTATAATAGTTTAAATTTTTTCTTATTATATACAAAGACAAATCAAATTGGACTCTTGCGTCTTTTTTAATTCATACCTTTTTTCCAATGCTTTATTAAAAGACTATTATGTTATGTAAAATACAATTAAAATAATTGATTATGAATCAATATTTGAATTAAAAAAATAAGTAACTAAGACAGTGCATTCGGCATCCTCTATATTAATGATAAAATCAAATCTACCTTTTAAACAATAAACAATTTGATTGCATTTCTAGTAAAGAGAAAGGATTTTCCTTAGATTTTATAAGAAAAATCGTATCTAAATTAATATTTAGTTATGTTATATATTGGTCTTATAATAAACAAATTAGACATGAGACATCTTCTTTATGTGTCTTGAATCATTTTCAACATATATGCTCACTCACAATTAAAATACTTCACATTATATAACTTTAATTTTAGTATTCATAATTTAAATAAAAGAGACGGAATATGACAAAGATATCCTTACAATCAGAAGTGTTACATACAAAATATTTATAAAAAGTTAAATAATATATAAAATGAGTTAGCATAAATATTTGACCAATCATATTATCTTACTTATTATCTTTCATAATTTGTCTTACCCTTTATATTACTACAACTTATTTTATATATAACCTTTAATAAATTTTTTGTATATATATAATTTCTCTATTTATCGTTCGAAAAAAACTGATACAAATAATTGAATAGAAAAAATGATATCATGATCAATATATTTACACAGATGCCTAATGGTATATCGCATCATGGTTGCATTTTGTATGACAAAAAATCTTACGTGCGGCAACAAATTACTAAACCTCTCAAAAATCTCAAAATTTATAAAAGACTATAAATAAGTGAAATCATGATCAATATACTTATAAAATCGTTTGATGTCGTGTCATAGTTGCGTTATGTTAAGGCAACATACATAGTAAGAAATTGTTAAACATCTCAAAGAGTCCAAAGTTCGTGAAATAAGGTGGGTAAGTTTGTGGGAAAAAAAACTTACTTTTTAGAGAAATTAGATGTAAAAAGGTAAGAAACCAAAAGAAGAAAAGTTAGTTTTAACAATCTAACAACCAATGGCAAAACTGTAAATAAAATGAATTATATCATTCAGAAGAAAATCAAAAGAAAGAGATTAGCTGTGGACAATAGAGGGAGAAGAAGAAGATAAACAGATCCACCATTAATGGCGGCAGCTTCATCTTCTAGAGCTTTCCTCCTCTCTCGCTTCACCGACCTCTCACTCCTCCACCAACCACCACCATACTCTCATCATCATCATCATCTCCTCCTCCGTCCTCTACCTCCTTCCATCTCCATTTCCACCAGAAAACGTCCACCGTCTCTCGCTATTGTCAGCTGTCTCATCTCCGGCGTTGACGGCGGAGGAGTCTCCGATGACTTCGTTTCCACTCGTAAATCCGATCGTGAATTCTCTGTTATTGCTAATATGTTGAAGAAGATTGAACCGTTGGATACTTCTGTGATTTCCAAAGGCGTTTCGGAGTCTGCCAAGGATTCGATGAAACAGACGATTTCGACTATGTTAGGTCTGCTTCCTTCTGATCAGTTCTCGGTTATGGTTAGAGTTTCAAAACGTCCTCTTGATCGATTGTTGTCCTCGTCGTTAATTACAGGGTAAGTTACTTAAGTCTATTGTAATTCCTGTATTTTCATTTATTTAATTACAATTTGTGATTGTTTTGTTTGTTAATTGATTCATTTCATCGATTAACTTACTTAATTTATGTTAATTGATGTGTTTGATTGATTTAGTTTTAATTAGCTGTAGTTTTGTATAATAATTGATGCATTTGAATAATTTACTTCATTGATTTGTGTTAATCGATGCATTTGATTGATTCATGTGCAGGGCATGTTAGTTATGCGTTGTTTTCGTTTTGTATGTTAATTGATGTATCTGTTTGACTTACTTAATTGATTTAGGTTAATTGATGCATTTTATTGATTTATGTGCATAATATGTTAGTTATGTGTTGTTTTCGTTTTATATATAAATCGATATATTTGTTTGATTTACTTAAATTTTATGTTAATTAATGTGTTTGATTGATTTAATTTTAAATTAGTTTTGGTTTTGTATGTTAATTGAATTGTTTGATTGATTTAATGATAATTAATTGATATATTTGATTGATTTATGTGCATGATATGTTAATTATGTGTAGTTTTTGTTTTGTATGTTAATTGATGCTTTTAATTGATTAAATTATTTGTTTGTGGATTTGCGTAATCGATTTATGTGCATGAGCGATTAATGACTAGTGCAAGTGCGTGTTGTTTAGGTATATGATGTTAGTTATGACGTATGAGTAGTTGTGTTTATTTATATTGGTTGATGTATTTAATTGATTTATGTGTAGGAATAGTTAGTGATTGGATTATTGTATGTGTTGTTTAGGTATACTTTGTGGAATGCGGAGTATAGGATTATGTTGATGAGAAATTTTGAAATTTCTCCTTCGGATGATTTGAAGAAGCTGAATTCTGGTGAGGATAATGAGGCTTCAGAGGAGAAGGTTGATAAAAGTGAATGTTTGTGTGATAGTGTTGTGATGGAGTGTTGTACGGAAGAATCTGAGAGATTAAATCTTCAAAGTTGTTTGGGTGATTTAGCTCCTGAAGTAATGAGTTATATTCAACAGTTGGAATCAGAGTTATCTACAGCCAAGAAGGTGACACTGTGTGTGTGTGTGTGTTTGTATTATCTCCGATTTTATCTTACTTTTCTCAACTAATTTTATATTTGTACCTTGGTTCTAAAGATGAAATATGTTCTGGTTTGTTGTATCGTCTGTCAGGCTTAGGATACCCTACTGCTGCTAAATTAATGGTTTATGCAGTTCAGACTTTGGAACTTTCTCGTGGAATGTGTTCATGCCAACACTTTAAATTTTGTTAGGAGTTCTATATATTAGCAACATGAAAATTGAAAGGCTTACAGAGATCCTCTCTAAAGTGCCGGAATCTCATTAAGAAATTTCTAGGGTTATGCGAGTGAGATGATTTTGTGAACCTTAGTATTTTTCATTTGCGACCTATATATTTTTGTGCTATGATCATCACCTACACACATTATAGTTGAAAAGTGAGAATCAGGAAAGGTTTTATACTACACCCTGCACAATTACTAAATTGGTTGTTCATTGATTTCAGTTATCTTTTTTTTTCTGCCTGCTAGTAGCCCACAAAACCTCCACCTCCAAATCCGATGTTTTGACTTTTTGTCTGTTTGGGCCCCCACACACTGAGAGGAAAATAAGCTGATTTGGATTATAAGATGAAAATTGGGTTATTACTATAAACATCAGGATGGTGTTGACTAACTGCTCCTAGAAATTTAGATAGGATGCCTTGTTGTAACTTATCTAGGTGCAAAAACAACTTTAGTGGACTGTTGCTGCATTGTTTAAAGAAATCTATGTGTCAATTTTGCTTAGTCCACGTAAGCTCACATGTTTCTCTCTTTTTGCAACTGACCACAATACTGAAATCCTCCTAGACAAAACTTAAGCAAGCTTGCTTTGGTTGTAAAATTTTGGGCTCTTTTTTTTCCCGAGGATTTTGGTTGGCTAGGTTAAGATGGTCAACTTGTGTTTCTTGAAACTTACACGTTTATGGCGGAATACCTGAGAACCCTAGAAGGGATGATAATCAATACCTTTATTTTTTATGCTTGTAAGACTCTGCATCTTTGAATCAGTTCTGATCTTTCATTTCTTTTTTCTTCCCAGGAACTACATGTTAGGAAGCAGGAAAATATACAAATTGAAAATATGAGGGAAAGTGACAATGATCTTTTAAAGTACTTGCGATCATTGGATCCTGACATGGTATTTACTCTAACGTTTATCATTGCTATTGAATTTGTTCGTTCTTAAGCCGGTTAATAAAAGCTAAGTTCATCCATCTTTGTTGGAACAGGTGAATGAACTATCTAAACCATCATCTTCAGAAGTAGAGGAGGTTATACGAGAACTTGTACAGTGTACATCTCGAAGATTCTTCAAGGAAGAGGTCATCTCTGACTCAACAGGAGATTCAGTCATTGGAAGCCAAGAGAACTACCCAAATGATAACGATGACTTATGTGACACCATAGGGACTTCACGAGATTACCTAGCGAAACTGCTTTTCTGGTTAGTGTAACATCATATCTACCCGTTACTTTTCTGCAATTCCTAGTCCTCTTTGCTGTTTTTCTGTTGGAAATAGAAAGGGGGTCAGAACGGCTATTCTAATTTTTGTACAGGTCGGATTGGACTGACCCATAATCACTTTCTGTCCAAAGGTTTATAATTTGTTTTATAAGTTGCATAAACTTTTTACTTCATTAATAATCAAAAAGTTTAAATAATTTTTTTACGAGAGGTTTGATGCAATATGATTGCTGGGTGACTTTCTACCAATTTGACCCGCTGGCCCATTTTCTTTTAACTGATATTTTTACCCGTTAGAGATTAAACATAACAGTCAACAATATTTGTCTGTAGGTGTATGCTATTAGGTCATCACTTGAGAAGCTTGGAGAACAGATTGCATTTAAGTTGTGCAGTGGGGTTGTTGTGATAAAACTAAAAAAAGGTAGAAAGATGTATATGCTTTTCCCTTTCACAATATCCCATATATCAAGGGTGCTTATTCAGATTACAAAACAAGTCATGATTTCATTGCCATGTTCTTGATTGTATTTAGCCTATCATCTGTCGTTATATGAAAAACCTAGAGCTCTGCAAAAATTGTTAAAACCTCCTTCCAGCCACTCGGGTTTGCCTGCTAAGTCTAGTTATATATTCAACACCAGGTTTTCGCTAGCGATCTTAAACCCAGATCACTTGCTAGTTGTAGGTGTATTATTGTTCTTATTCTTTTGAAGACTTGAAAATTTCTATTTGGCAGTCATTTGTTCATTGGTAATACCACGAAAACAACACCCGCGACGTTTCTGATGCCTGAAAGAATCTCTAATTTAGATGTGCTCAATTGAACGATATGTATAAGATGTGCCTAACTGGTTTGCTTTTTAAGGAGTTCGATAGAATCACTTCTGAATACAAAAAGTTACTTTTGCGCTGAATGATGTGCTCCTAAACAATAGAATATAATCTTTCTAGAATAATAAAGTAAAGTAAAAAAAAAAACATAAGGAATAAATCAAATCTAAGTGTTTAGGTCAGGTTATTAAAAATGCCCTTATGGCACGGCTTAGTCAGTTATTCTCGCAGTTCAGATAAGATTCGGACCGCCACTTCTCTGAAAACATGGTTCTTGCACTTCCCTTCAAAAGCCATTCTTAGGAAAAGCTCCTTTCCATTGTCTTCCTTAAAAAGAGCTTCCGATGCCATAATAAGCTTAAATGCTATTGGCTGTTTGGCAAGTGTAGAGACTCGGAGAGCCTTTAAAGCCTTCATAAGGTAGGACGCTAAAAAACTGAATAAGGTACTTGCCATCTACCCATCTTGCAGAAACACCGAGAAAGCAAATTTGTTTTTACTACAGTCCATGTATCCCTATTTACTGTTACTAATGTACAATTCACATCATTTACCAAGGTAAAATGGATGTGTTTGTGGATAGGCTATAGATACTGTCTAGTTGATTCGGAATAAAACACATGATTTTAAGACAGGGCAAAACAGGTTGGATTGACCCATCAACACGTTATTGTATTTTGATGTCGCAACGTTTTTGGTTACATAACTGATTAATATATTAATATTAATTTTAATATAACATAATAAAAAAAAATATATTGGTGCGAAAACAACTTCAAATCATTCTAAGACGTTTTTTTTTATATATGTTTCTTTTTCTTTGGTATGCTGGTAAAGAAATTATAACTCAGATGTATCTGTTACCATCTTTCCTAAAAAACCTTTCCCTTCAAAACATTATCTAAATTTTGATTACAGCAGAAACCATCTATAAAGTAATTATTCTTGAAAGGCGTTTGCTGATTCTTCAATCGCTCTCGACCCTATTCAACCGAAAGTGACTACAGCTAAGTGTGGACATCAGCAACAATGACATCAAAGTGAAGAATGACTTGGTTTACGAAAGCTAAAATATCCAGGTCATCATGAGCCATATGCCATGAAAGCGAAGTAGATATCTTCTATCTGGTTCAACTTTATTCTAAAGAAATCATTCTCAACCCCATTTGACGGCTTTAAGTCGACTTTTTAAATGACAAAGAGCTGAACCAACCACAATGAGCAATTTTTTTGTGGCAAGTTGACTATGGTACACAAAATTATGACAGCATTCTTTAGGGAGATACCTACTGGTTAAACTTACTGTTTCACAGATGATTTGTAAAGATAAAAGTCCAGACCAAAAAAACAAAAGGGTAAATAGATACCACCATTAAAATGTAATCTTACAAAGTTAAATATTCATGTTCACAAGTTGGAACCTGTAACAGTAAAGCCAAGCTATGTACTAACAATATCGGATCGCCCAAGATAATATCATTGACTAGCCCCAAAGGATCCTTGTATTTGAGATTATAATGTTACAAACACTTGAACTTTATGTTGTGACACTACATTTAACACAATTAAATTGAGCATTGAGCTACACTCTCTATTTACATAACTCAACTGACCCCACCATTGTCTATATTATCTTCCCAGACACTTGTTACATTACCCCCGAGTCTTTCACCTTTTCTTTAACCACCAAGAAACCCAAACTACAGCTGTTCCAGGTTAAGTTTCTAAAAAACAAAACAAAATATAACATGGCCTTTAGCGGGTTTTATGAGAAACAATCCAAACAAATTATGGATTTAAGTAATGTACCTTGAAAGTTCATGGAGAAAACGGCATAAAAATATATCAAACCAAGGCTGCTGATAAAAATCTGTGAAATCGTTCTACTTTTGCCTGGCTAAGGCATGATGATGATGAACCGTCTTCTGTGAGCTTTCTTTGTTTTCTTCTCACACGGAAGTAGTCTTCTGTATCTAGAACATAGGATATCTGCCAACACTCGACGGATCAGATAGCAGATAATATTTATAAAAGGGAAGACTAAGAGTTCATCTATTTAGAAGGCAATATATATAAGGGGTAAGACTTTGTCTATTTAAAATAGGGTAGTTTTTTTCCGTATAATTTAATAAAGATGGATAAAAAGTACCTTCGATGTGCTACAAGACATTTTATACTCCAACCCATTAACCATATGAGCATCTTCCATCACAGCTGATTCATCAAGCTCTGAAAATCTTCGTTTGTTTCTGCACAAATTAGCGTTTATTTCATCATGTCTAGTAGTTTATTCGAAGATAAACATTCAAATATAGTACAAGACAAAACTCGACCAATTTCCATTAACTAATATATATATATATATATATATATATATATATATATATAATACCTCTGCATCAAGACTCCAGATTGCTTTCTTGGCACGATTGAAAGAAAATCGTTCTGAAGATATGCTGCAAAATTAGGATCTAGAGAGACTGCAACCACTTCAGACTTATCACTTCCATCATCCATCAGTTGGATAGTCAAATGAGATGGAGCAAATGACTGCAAAAATGCGAAACATTATAAAAAATAACAAATAAGAAACTCTTTTGTCAATATATAAAGAAAAAAAAAGACCTACA
Source organism: Senecio squalidus (assembly GCA_910822075.1). NCBI lineage: Eukaryota > Viridiplantae > Streptophyta > Magnoliopsida > Asterales > Asteraceae > Senecio > Senecio squalidus. The sequence goes on along the minus strand of CAJVGC010000001.1, from coordinate 56,186,475 downwards.
CATTGAAATCTGAATATATTCTCCTCATGAAGAAGGACATGTGCATTTTCGTTGTATACAGAATCAACAAATTTCTCGGGTTTCCTTGATTTCTCATACTCGTATAGTTGAAGAAGTTTGTTGTCCATCTCATCACCCACAACAGTTTGAAGCTGCATCCACAATGTAGTGATTAGAATCTTTTTTAATTTGAAAGATAATAAGGAATGTAAGAGCACATGTAGATATATAATACATACCTGTTTGACAAGCTTATAAATCAACTTGTCCAATGTAAATAACACATAAGACTGATTTCCTAAAATTTCCCTGCAATCGTCTTCAAATTTTGAATTATCAGCAGATCCGTCAAGCAAACTGTATAGAGCACTCATAAACCTGCAAAGTACAACATGGTTTTGACGAAGATCAGAAAGGGTCTAATTTTCTGACTACGTGAGGAAATTTCGATCGGTTTCTTCATAGAGTCGCGTCTTATCTCAAATGGGTCAGACTACAATAACTTTTGCTAAATGGGAACAGGTTAAACGTTGCCAAAAGTCTATTTTCAATGCACACAAGCTGATGGTTTGTTTTATTCAAACATTTAAGATTATCATTGTGATAATACTTTTTTGAAATCTGTTTCAACCCAACCCAGTGTGAGTAGTTACCTGACCCATCCAGCCTCCCACTACTCTAATTCTGAGTAAAAAAATAAATACTTGAACGACCTGGAGTACAGATCAGGAGGAGAAGTGTCCTTGGAAGATTTCCTCTTCAATTCAGCAGATGTTGAATTGAGTTTAGCTGACAATAGCCTGTCATATAATACCTAAAAAACAATATGCGACCCTTGATATAAAATTGATGGAAGCCAAAAACGATTTAAGTGATAAAAATAAATAAATAAAAGCTATTTTCTCACTTGATGAAGCCTAAAGAGGACGTAATAGCTATCGTTCCCATAAAACACCTTAAAATCTTTTCTTTCACCGTCAAGCAAAGGAGAAGCTACACGTTTTGCCAGCGGTTTTGCTGTCTGCAAAAACTGTTCTGCTGGTGACAAAGACGTTCCATCACCATCAATAAAGTTTGCATCCTCCTCTACTCCTTCAGCCTCCCCTTCACTTTCTGCTTTACCATCAAGATCACCATCTTCTTCATGATTTTCCCTTGAGCACTCATCAGCAGCAGACTCACTGCCCGAAACATCAACACCCTCAGAGACATTCACACTGTCCTCGTCATCACCATCTCCCATATGCTTTGTGTTATTAGCAAGTGAACTGTTATCTCCATAGGCAGCAAAATTCACCTCATCAAAATCATTATTAGGTGATAACTCGCCCTCTTCTTTCTCAATTTTGGAGGGCTCAGCAGAACCACTGTTTGCCACTGCTAACGATCTTGGGGGATCACGAAGCTATAAAATGATTTTTGTTATTAAAAAGATAGAGAGCTTATAGATATAGTTTCAAAAGAATATACCAAATTTTTTTAGGTAAATACCTGTGATGGAGCTCTGTCAATCTTAGACTTGGTTTCATGGCCATCCTCGGTAACATTATTAGGTCTAGAAGTACTTGTTTCACGACCTACAAACCCATTTTCACAGTTAGGCTTCAATAACATAAGATAAATGGGCTAATTCAGCTCATGTACTTACAAAATGTGTCGATATGGATTATGTTTAATCTCTAACGGGTAAAATCAGTGAAAAAGAAGTAATTTAGCTAAATATGAAACATGTCATATGTGTCAAACGGGTCAAAATGGTGGAAAGTCGTCCTTTAGTATATTAAAAAGCATACAACCTCTTAAATAGCTTTGTTAAAGAAAACTCAATTTAATTGTAATAATACAGTAAGCTGTGTCATATTTGATACAATGATTATTTATAAACTTAGAATTGACAGAACTTTTGTGGATCAACAACTCCGACCCCTTTTGACATATAAAATAATTGCCCATTTTTACCCATTGACCAACCTTCCTGGCCTGCCATTCTGCCACAATTAGAATAAAAACATAATATAGACATTGTATTAATAGATAACATAAAGGACATGAATACAAACCAGCCAATTCTACCACCGGACCAGAATTCGTTGCTCGTCCAGCCAAGTCCGTGTTCTTAGAGTCTCTCTCAGGTTTAGACACGCCTTCTTTGACCAAACCATCTCCATTAACTAAACCATTTTTGCTTGAATCTACTTTATCAGGCAAACTAGTTTGATTCCCATTGCAAGCCGGATTCGATTGCTTGGCATTCATGGTCCCAGCTTCACCACCGAGACTTGTACTTCCGTTAACATCGGGTGTATGTGTGGTGGCGGTATTCACAGCACCATGGCTTGATATCTCAGCATCTTCAGAACCATCTGAACTATGAGGACGAGAAGGTACACCCAAAAATGGCTCCAAGAAGGTGGTCCATAGCCTTAGAACTTTGTTCAATTGTTCTTTGGTTGTGCAAATTTCTTCACATGAATATTTAATAAGTTTTAATAAGTCTTCATGAATGTCATTATCAGTGAATTCAAACTCAAGATTTGGAGCAATATGGTGTCTACTTCCAGCAGCAATACTCAAAAGCACATCTTCATCTTTTTGGCTTCCTTCCTTTATTTCTTTAATTTCCGCTACCAAGGCTGTTCATAAAGACAAGAAATGCTCTTTACTTATAAGAAATGAAGTGAATGATTCATAATACATTAAACTTGATATCGAATCAAAGAAACCAAGGTAAGATAGAGGCAGGAGTAGCTGCCAACATTAGTACAGTAGTAGATGCAACTAGAAAATAACAATCCTTAAAACTGGAGTTGACATTTACTTATAGATGGGTTGATTTGGTAAAGTTTTTATCCCAAACGGGTGAAATGGGGAATAAAAAATTAAAACTTGGCTAATAACGAATTGGGGGAAATGGGTAGATCGACAGGTCAAAGAATTGACAAAAGTGTATTTTTAATGCATAAAAGCTCCTACTTATTTAAAAAGTCAAATTGTTATTGTAATAAGACAACATTGAATCCTATTTGACCAACCCATTTCTGCCAAAAATATTACCCATTTTGACCAATCACCAAACCCACCCAACCAGCCAAATTTGCTACTACGGTAGTTAATCAGTTACACCAAGATTGACTTACATTTGCTGCTCAGATTCTTTGAATCTTGTTGCTTGAAATAGAAGCTACGATGGTCAAGTGATTTGTAATGGTTCTTCGCATATATTTCAGCCCATACTTTGTTGAAGTCAGATCGACACTTTGACCAGTCCTCATGTTTTTGTTTCAAACGAATCAATATAACAGGCAATGCAAGAGACGGATTTCTTCGCAAAATATCCATAACATCGAGACCATGATCACCATATAGACGTTCAATGCACCGTAAATCAAGAGCTACACATACCCATAAGAATGATTAGATAATATAAAACCAGATTACGGGGTTGGTACAAAGTGCTGATAAAAGTTATCTAATCACCTGAGAAATGCTCCTCAATACGTATGGGAGTCTCCGTACTAATTGATTTGGTGTTAATGTTGTTCAACAAGTCTTCAGCTCGTTTAGTAGTAGAGCTGACAGACTCCAACAACATATCAAGCTCAAACCTAAAAGAATTATTCAAACAATATGCAATAGTTACTACTTTTGATATGTTGAAATTTTCAAAGAAGATGTTAGTTACTGCTACAAGTCATGAAATCAGTTATATATCATTTTTCTAAATCTATTTTCTTGAAATAGATTATACCTGTCGTCCTCACATCTGAAGAGGCTTTCTTCATATTGGTTTCTACGCATATGTTTAAAGGAATAATCCTCACTACCAGAAGTGACAGATACCCACATGTCATTAAGTACTTGAGAACCGAGCTCTGATCTCTGACTTACTGACGGTATTGGATACTACATAATGCCAATTACACACTGTCAGGTACAAAAAACAAATTACTTGGCAATTTAGTCCCATTCACTTATTAATGGATCCATTTGGGTTATCTTAAAATTTCAAATGGGTCGTCGAATAATAATTTAGATAAAAAGACAGCGGTTCAAATGGATCAAACAAGTTTAAATTCGCTCCAAGTGTTTTTTACGGCATACAACTTCCTCAATTGCTTTTTCACTAATAATATTAATATAGAAGACCAAAAAGTTTTTTCAGGTCAACCCAGACCAACTCATACTAAAAACGAGATGCTTACATAATCCACCTTGCCACCTACAGCAGAAACAGCAAAAAACTTACATCATCAGGAAGAAGCCTGTAACTGGGAGTGCAACGCTGACAATTAGAGAGGTCAAGTTCTTGAATAGATTTCCCCCAATACTTCTCTTTGAACATATCCTCTTTAGCAGCATCAATTTCACGTCTATGCTCTCTCTCTTTTTCCTCTACCCTAGTTGATTTGGATGCATGCCCGTCGTTCCACAAAGTTTCTGTCATAAAAATATATATATAAATTTTATAATTTGATAACTTAGCAACTAGAATAAAGAGAGGGAAAAAGTGGAAAATAAAAACGACAAGCAACAAGACATACTTTTGTCCATAACACCAGCAAGGAATCCGTCTGCAACAATAGGTATTAGTGAGAAAAGTTCTTAAAAGGATATAAAAGTAAAAGGACACATATGTGACTGAAAACCAAAAGCCACCTATATTTTCACGACGTTCCAAAAATGAACTGAATCCTTCCATAAGATCCGGGTGCTTTCCAAGTAAATCCGAAACCTTAAACATGAAAAGGTCCATATTATAAAAAGACATTCACAAAACAAAGACTATCAAAAAGAAGACTTAAAAGCACATACCAAGCTTTGTAATTCTTTCCTTGTAATTATTTCTGTGCTATAAATGTGTAGACACTTCAAGAACGCTTGATAATCATCTTGATTGCGTAACCTATCCTTCACCTTTTCACAGAAAGTAAACTCTTTGCTGTACATACCTACAATTCACAAATTCAATTATTTTAATAAATGACAACTAAAATATGAAATAATTAAAAAAAGCTGTTCTCACTCTTTAGGGCATCTTTATCATCGTATGGAGCTACACCTGAATGCACTCCAAAATCTTCAACTTTCCGTGCAGATTTCCGCTTTTCGATCCGATGATCGATATCAGACTCTTTAAAATCTTGATCACGAGTTCTTCTGCTCTCCTTTTTCCTCTGTTCCTTGTGGAGTCTCATCGTTGTTTTATCATCATCCATTTCAAGACCTTCAATACTTGGGTCCCGTTCTCCATGAGAAGGAATAATCTTATCTCGACGGCCTCGTTGCTATTATCAATACAAATATTTAGTACCTTAAATCGAACATTGCAAAAAAGACGGAAAATTGCAAAACGGAAATGAATTATGATCTGATTTAGGTTACGGGCAACACGCTTTATTTGTAATCACAAAAAAATCCTCGAACTTAAAAGAAAAATTAAAAAAATCATTTTGAGGTTCTTCTAAGTTAACCGGTTTTCAGACACCACACCAGAGCCAAGTCTTTGAAAAAGTCGACATGGTCAAAGTTGGACATATCAGCTACCACATCATCACGAGATGGTAATCGGGTAAAATAACCTTAAAGGTTTGAGACTTTGAGGCTATTGATTTAACAAATTTGACGCAAGTACCTTTTGCCAATTTCTCCAAAGGGAAATAGAAAATTTTGATAAGCTACTTACCTTGTCTATTTGTGTATGTCTGAGTGGGGGCATAGCCGAGCTCCGCTCATCATAACGATGATGTGATTGTCGAAAAAGTGCAGCCTGATGAGCAGCGGAAGCATCAGGTAAAAATCTTGTAAACTCATCAAGAAGATCTGGATGATTATCAAAAAGTGTAGCAACCTGCATATATAAATAGGCATAACACGTACAATTATTACGATTATATATGATTCTATGTGCCATGAAATATTTACTGAAAAACTTATAAGCCTTTACCTCAAGGTAGACTTCATTGATACCCTTGTGTTCCTTCCTATACATATTCAAGATATCCAAAAATGATTTGTAAACACGATCATCATTTTGAAAACGTTTCTGCACAATAGAGGGACAATGTTAGAATAATTACATATAAAAAAGACATTTTCATCTTTCACAGAATACTGTCAGTTTCACCTTTATTTTGTTCACAAAGCTTATTGCTTCTTCAAACTCTACGGTTCTTTTTGGTGGGGGCTCATCATCTTCAATAACAGTAATCTCATAGCCTTTAGGTAAGAAAGTGTTAAACCCAAAAATTAGATTATTGTGGCCTTTAAACAATTCTTTCACCCTTGCAATGACCCCGGTTGTATCGATTCTGCATAAGGTACAATTATGAAATGAGTTGCATGCGGATGCAGCAACAACTATCGGAAACCTATCAAATTTTAAAACCTTTTGACTTTGACCGATATTAAAGTACCTTTGAGCTTTGAAGTCTTTCATAACATCAAGAAACATGTCGTATTTTTCTTTCTGGTTCTGAAACATGTCCTTAACTTCTTTTAAGTATGTTAATGCATCGTTAGTAGTGAGTTTCTGAGCACTACTAGCAGCTGCTCCTCCCGCCACTTCACCACCTCCTCCAGGGACTTGGGGTGGGCCATACCTTCAAGATGAAGGGAAGAAAATAAAAATTACTTTTAGCAAAGAAAACTACACAGTATATCCAATAAGCTAAATAAGCTGGAATCTGCATATACAAACCTCTCCCCATAACTACCTACATAACTACTCTTTTAGGGTGTTTGGTTGTATGTTTAAGATCAAAACCATCGTTTTTCAGTCTCAGCTTATGTAAACTGGTTATAACTCTTATTAGTAGCGGTCAAAATAATCAGATTTGTTACGAAATGAATGTAAAGCTACCTACATATCCTTGACTTTAACAGAACTATCAATAAGTGTCTTGAAAAGTTGATCTAAGAATCATAGGCACTAAAACCTAAAAAGTAAAAACGGCACAAAAACGAAAAAACTACCAAGGACGTATAGCACAACGGTTAGCATCTTTTGACTTTTATTGTTTCACTTTCCGACTGTTAAAACAAAAATATCATCATAAAGTTATCATCTATCCTCAAAACTTATAGCTGAAACAATAAAAGTCAAAAGATGCTAAATTAACCCCGATCACACAATTTCCGCATGTCAATCCACCAAATTTAAAACTAACCCTAATTACAGATTCAAATTCACAAACAATTAAGCAAAAAAAAAGTAAACAAATTACACGAAATAAAAACTAACAAAATCAATAATCAAATTAAATAAACAAATTCACACAAAATCATTTAATCAAACAATTACCATAAAATTAAAAAAAATGAAATTAAAAAGCATACGATTCAGCACGAGAAGAACCAAAAGGTCTCTTAATTTGCGAGTTACTATAGACATCATCTCGTAATCGTTTCATTTCTGCAAAATAAAATAATTAATAAAATAATTAGCGAAAATCACAAGAAATTTGAAGAAAATTAACAACAATTATGATGAAATTAACCTGTAAAAGCGAGGCAGATCTAAGGAGAGAAGTTGAATTTAAGATCAAAATTACTGGAAATTGATACAACAAGAAGAAGAAGAAGGAATTTGTGCATTGTTGTAATTGAAATGAATTGTAATTTATTATGTGTTTCTATAAATTGGGGGTTTATATATTTCGGTTTCTTTCAAATTGGGCTTCGGATCAAATACTTTCGGATATTTGATAATTAACTCTTTTATATTTGTAAGTTTCGGGTCATCGGGGGCTTAGGCTACTAAACTAGATTATTGTTCCGCGATAACGCGGAAAAAGATAAAAATAAATCGTATAATTATATAGATTATAAGTTAACATAAGAAAACAATGTTACACGTATAAACATATTACGTTTATACACATGTTGTTTATAGTTATAATAACATATACCCGTTTACATTTATACACATGTTTTAATATTTTGTATTATGAGATTTTAGAATAATAATAAGGTAAGTCATAGTCCAAATTAAGCAGTTTTATAAATAAATTAGAATATGTTTTTTATTTCAGTAGAGATATAATAAAATAGAGAATGTAATTATGTATTGTAAGAGGGTGTAAATGAAAATTGTCTTTGATGACATCATCAATCTGATCTAACGGCTAGCCACTAGATCCAGGGATCCCACCTTATTCTCAAACCTGGTGGCTCGGTTGATTGGAACTCCTTTAGGCTCATCCTGAAATCAAAGATATTAACCCATCCAATGGACCTTACTTCACCATGTGACATTTAAGGCCCCTCATTTATTATATATTAAAGATGCTCAAACTTATATATAGTACTTGGTACTATCAATAAGCTTTGAAAAATACTTGTTACTAAATCGTTCGTTATCTATATAATAAAGTGTTTTATAAAACCGAGAATAACTTATAATTATGGTTCCTTTTGCAAAGAACCCGTCTAGATCTAGAGGAAAAGTGGGAATCATGCTCTAAATAATTTATGACGATTCATGTCGTCGTAATACGTTACGAAATCGAGCACCATTGAATTCGAACGAATAAAAAGACAATCACCCCATCCAGTTATCAATCAAATAGTAATCAAAGGAGTTTAAGGATTCATGGAATCAGAATATGAAAACATAGGCTTTACCTCTTGAAACTCATTAAGACACCGTATAATCGACGATAACCTAAATGAAACGATTATGCTACTCCATAATGATCCAATCACCATATCAATGCTCCAATTCGTCCCTCACATACCCTAGGAGGTGTATCTCCCAAAACCATGAGTTATGGAAGCTAGGGTTGCCAAAATGAAATGACAATATCCTAACAACGAATATAAATATTATGACCTTCTTTATGCCGTAAAGGTTATAAGCTTTTATGCCGTAAAGGTTATAAGCTTTTACGCCGTAAATACTTAATACCAACTAATCCCAAAAATAAAGTTGTATCTCTCGTCGGTCGGGTTCTTCTCCAATTTGAATTACCTCAAAACGAGTCCGTATGAAGGAGTTATGGCCAAAACCGTAAGGTGTGTCAAACTCATTTACACAAATGATTCTCGCTATCACTTTCTCATATAACAATAATATCCGATCCTTCTCCATCACTTTCGCATATAACAAATGAACACCTTTATTGACTTTTGTTGACTAATTTTTGAGCTTTTTCAAAATATTGTCTTTGGAAGAGTTAATGCCAATGGTAAGACAAAAATAATCACAATGCTACTTCTTATGTGTGTAAGACTTGATCATCAAGTGAAAGAATTTGTTTACTTGGGGTTAATCGTATTATCTCTAAATTTGTTTTGATTTATTCCAAGTACAGTAAGATGGCATAGAGCTTATTCAATTAACAAAATGATCTTTACTTTTGGTTTTTTCTGTTCGAATTGAAAAAAATTTAGTTAGCGTAATTTTATTTTTATTTTGTTACAGAGCATACCAAAATCTTTCATTCTTTCTTAGGCAATCTACATATATTAATTTTTTTTTTTGCTCAACTTCATTGTCAATAGTTTATAAGTAGTCTTTCCATTTTCTTGAAATCAAATGGTCTAGTTTATTAGTCTAATTGCCTTTACCGCTCTAATAGGTTGTTGATCTTCGTGCTCCATATCAAAGTGGAGTAAATATTAGGCTGTTTGGTTTTGTTGGTGTTTGAAATCACTCTGCATATTATGGGGCTTATCAACTTTGTCGTGAAGGCGCGCACATGGTTAATAGAAGTTGTACTAAGTTTAACTACTTATCTTCAACTAACATGCTTACAAACCCTTGTCTTTTTATTATTTTCCCGTGTGGGTTCTCCATCTTTGTTGGTGTCGAATAACACACCCAAGAAGATGATGATTTCCAAGGAAATGATAGAGAGTGGTTTCATTAAGCAACATTATATGATTTAGCTATAACTTTTTTACAAAATATGGACTATGATCCTCGTTGTTATCTGATGGGATTTTGTTTCTAGACTGATTGTTACTGTTTTCTTGTCTATGGACAGATGAACGAACCATTAGGTGCTCATGTTTGGCTCATTCACCGTGGCTGAACATTTCAGGGTTAGTGAGGTACATAACGTGTTTCTCTTTATGTTGTTTCGCTCATGTAGTCCTTCGATTCAATAACTTCATAGATTTACTTAAATTTTTGCAGTGACTTTGAAAATATAATTGTACATTCGGTAACAGAAGCTAATTTTATTACTTCCGTCCAGTTATATTTCAGTTTCAGAGAATCTTTATCTTTAGATGACCAAATTATGTCTTCTTTTCGAGCCCTTTTAAATTTGATGATTTTATGAATAGAGCCTATTTGCAAATACTTTTTTTTCTTTTCAAATCATATGTAGGGGGACCAAAAAAACCGAGAACCAGCTAGAACCGCAAAAACGGCATGACTTTGGACCGGAACCGAACTGGACCGGCTATGGTGGTCCGGTTCTCGGTTCTCAAAAATACTCAAAAAATAAATCCGGTCCGGTCCGTGGCTAAACCGGCGGTTCACCGGTTCGGACCGAAAAGTTAACTTTTTCTTTAATAATATGCTAATATTTAATTTTATATTCATTAAACAATTAAACCTCTAAACAATATAATACCAATTTAGTTTCAAATCTCATCATCGTCACTCATGTGTACCGATTGTGGGGTCTTACTCTGCTATACGTGACAATCTAATGTTTTATTTTTGGGAAGTAAAATATATTATATTAAACAATGAAATCGAACCGGTAAAGTATTAAACAATGAAATATTATAACACCAATTAATATTTATTAAAAAATTAAACCAAATAGGAGTGGGCTTTTAGCACAAGTGGTCGTGTATTGGATGCTTTTAGAAGTTCCTTATCTACGGACAATGTTCAAGCTTTGATTTGTACTCAAGATTGGATAAAAAATCTAAGAAAAAATGTTACTGAAATTGATGAAGAAGATTTGGAAGACTTTGAAGATATTAATAAAGGTATTAACTTTTAAATTTTAATAAAAAACAAAGATTTTCTTATATGTATGTATTTTTATATAATTACTAACTATTATTTGATTATTTATAGATATTTTGGAAAAAATTGTCGAGATGGAAGATGTGGAGAAGCTATATGATTGATAATGCACATGACGAATGAATAAACAATTTACGTTTTTTGTTTTTACTATTCGTATTTGGTTTCGTTTTAGTTTTTTACTATGCCTATTACGTATTTACGTTTATGGTTTGTAATTCGATACGAGTACTTTTTGTGTTGCTTATCGTTTAACCTACTTTATTCTTAATCTTCGCATGACTTTTTTTCTTTTTTAAATTGAATAACCTTTTTTATTACTATGTTGTGTATTGTGTGAGGTATTAAAACCGAAAAGAACCGAAAAACCGGCTAGAACCGACTAGGAACCGGACCGGAAATGACACGGAAAAAGCGGTCCGGTCCTCGGTCCACCGTTTCTTGATTTTTTTTGTCTCGGTGCGGTCCGGTTTTTTACGGTTCGGTCCGGTTCGTGTCTTTTGAACACCCCTAATCATATGACACTAGTGTTCTTATTGTCAAAAAAGGAAAGTATTGTGTAAACTGTAAAATGGGCCGAAAAAGTGTTCGTTCGACTTGCAGCCAATTTTCTATGGGTTAAGTGTAAGAAAACACTAATCTGGAGCACATTGTATGTTTGTACTTTGTTGACTAAACTCAATTCAAAATTACACATAGAAATTTTGATCTATCCACTTATTCATGGGTCGTTTCCGTTTGATGATTCATTTAAGGGTCCATATTAGCTTAAAGAAAACGGGTCAAAAGTCACCCTCCGTGTAATTTTGATGGATAAAACACTATAACTGTTAAAACTATAATCTTCACTTTCCTTTTACTAACGATATGGTTGATTGTGTGCATTTAAGAGTTTCCACAAATACAGGGGCTATTTATGTATGACAGCGTAATTACAGTTGGAGGGCCAGAGCTGCCATATTTAGAAGTGAGAGGGGGACAGCTGGACGCTTGCAAACTAGTATAAAGTGACGGGATCTTTTGCCATTTGACTTTATCAAAGCCTTTGTCATCTCCATTGTTGAGTCGTTGTCTGCTTTGTTCATTTTAACCCATAGTTGGTGTTCTTATAGATTGAATTGTCTAAAAGTCAATTCAATCATTTGGCTATTCAATCTCTGATTAGTCTTATATTTGTAATCATTTGAGTATTTGTAATCTTTAGCTATTAGCCTCAATAAACGTTTGATTCAGTTTGTGTTTGCAACCATCATTTCACTTTACATGATATCAGAGCTACGGCTCTTGTTACTATAACCTAATCGATCTCACATCAAATAAATTGATTGTTGAATCGATTTAGGGTTTTTTAACGTTTTTTGATAAAATCAATTAAACAAAGCAGATTTAGGGTTTTCATACAATCCCTAAATTGATCACTGAATTAATTTAGGTTTTCTTCCCCAATTTGACGAAGGAAAAAAAAAACCCTAAATTGAAAAAACCCTAAATTCAACAAAAAAAAACCCTAATTGATAAAATCAATTTGGGGTCTCTTCTCCGTGATCGTGGTTAACCTGTGGTACTTCTGAAATCCATCTCCGCTGCACTCTCTATTGAAACGGGTAATCACTAATCTTCTCAAGCAAACAATGTAAGTACTTTTTCTCACCATTGATTTGTGGCAAGTTCCTTCCCTAGGGCGTTTCTGTGTCGGACAGGGATCAACTGCCCCCTAGTGAATACTTGGACCATAAACTTGGATCCAAATTGCTACTATTTGATTTTGTGTTACTTTCTAATTGAGCAGTTCTTCTCTCAATCACTCTGTGTATTTTTTTTTGGTGACTTGGTGATTCTCTTCTGTGCACTACTGAATTGGGAGACTTCCTAGCCTAATTTTAGTAGGGGCTTTGTCATTTGGGGAAACCTGTCCTATATAAGGTCCTTGGTTAAGACTTGAATCGGACAGCTTGACTGTTCCAAACCCTTTCCCTGACCATGATTGCCTTTAAGATCATTTGCATTTGCATTATTGTGTGACTAATTGTTGACTCTACTATGTGTCCTCCTGAAACCCCTGATAATAATGGAAGAAAGATCACTCAAGTTAGTGATCTGGACTTTGGTGACCCTCTGTTCTTACATGCTAGTGACACTAGCACACACTCTATTATTAATCTTAAACTAAAAGGGACTGAAAATTACAATGTCTGGAGTTGTGCTATGATTTTGGCTTTAGAAACAAAAAACAAAATTGGTTTTATTGATGGCTCTTGTGAAAAAAACTTAGAAGATGCTGTGTTGGGCAGACAATGGGATAGGTGTAATTTTGTGGTCCTATCTTGGATACTTGGTTCTGTTACTGAAGAAGTTTACTTGGGTCAAATTGTTTCTAAAAATGCCACATTTGTATGGCAAGAACTCAAAGAAACATATGATAAGGTTGATGGATCTGTCATTTTTAATCTGCATCATAAAATTAACTCTTTATCTCAAAATGGTGCTACTATTTCTGAATATTATCACAAACTCAATTCCTTTTGGAAACAATTTGATGCCTTAGTAAAACTTCCCACTTGCACCTGTCATGCATCTAAAGATTTTTGTAATCACAACCAACTTTTAAAACTCATGCAATTCTTGATGGGACTAGATGACACTTACTCTTCAATTAGAAGTAACATTCTAACTAGATACCCTCTACCCAATATCAAAACTGCATTTTCTATCATCTCTAGAGAGGACTCCCATAGAGGAACCTCCTCTAAATCTAAATCTCAACCATCTGCTTTTGTGTCCAAAACTTTTGAGAATAAAACTTATGGTCAAAACAGAGGTCCAAACCTGAATTTAAGCTGTGAAAAATGCAATAAAAAGGGACACACTATTGACAGGTGTTATGAAATAGTGCGATATCCAAATGGGTATAAAAAGAAAACAAATCAACCTTATCAAAAACCTTTTACAAGAAATCAATCCGTCACAGAACACACATATGTCCCCAATTCCCCTTTTTTAAATGAACATATAGCTAAACTCATGAAACTCATAGACAACTCTGCCCCTACATATGTCAATGCCAATATGGCAGGTACCTTTTTTAACTCCAACATTACTTTTAATCTCAACTTCAACAAATATTTCAAGTGTAACACTGTCAACAATCACAACCTTGGTTGGATCATTAATTCTGGAGGTAACCAGCACATGACATCTGAATTACACAACCTTGAACAAGTTGTGGATATTTCCAACCTAAAACTCACTGTGGGGCATCCAAATGGTACTCTTGCCAAAATGAACAAAATTGGAAATTTAAGACTCTCTAATACTATCACCTTAAAAGATGTATGTGCTTGTTGTTCCAGAATACTGTGTTAATCTCCTATATGTTCATAAACTTGCTAAAGATAACAAAATGTATGTCTTTTTTAATGAAAGTAAATGTTATATTCAGGACTTGTCCACCAAGACCAATCAGGGGACTAGTAGTATGACTGGAGGTCTGCACTTATTTGATAAAACTAATAAAGACACTTATTTTAAGTCCCATAACATCAAAGTATGCCATGTGTCTGCTGGCACATGGCACAACAAACTTGGCCACCCAACCACTCAAGTTTTAAACACCCTAAAAGACAGTTTAAACATTAAAGATGTTCTAAAACCAATACCTTGTGATGTTTGTCACACTGCTAAACAAACAAGGGAACCATTCCCTCTAAGTGATCATAAAACCAGTAGCTTGGGTGACTTAATTCATCTTGATGTTTGGGGTCCTTACAAAGTCACAAGCAAAGAAGGTGTCAAATATTTTCTCACTATTGTTGATGATTACTCCAGGGTTGTCTGGGTATACCTTTTAAAAACCAAAGATGAGGTAGTAGAAAACATCATTAACTTTACTAGCCTCATCAAGAATCAATTTGACAAAACCATTAAAACTTTAAGAAGTGACAATGGAACAGAATTTGCAAATAAAAGACTTAATGAATTTTGTGTCAAAAATGGTATGATACACCAAACCTCCTGTCCTTACACACCCCAACAAAATGTGGTAGCTGAGAGAAAACACAGACACCTTCTCACTGTGGCTAGAGCCCTTTTTTTTAACAGTGGTATTCCTATTAATATGTGGACTGAATGCATTCTAACTGCCACTTATCTAATAAACAGGTTACCCTAAGCAGTTTTGTCTGGAAAATGTCCCTTTGAAATCATTAATGGTTATAAACCAAATCTTTCCCACTTAAGAGTCTTTGGTTGCTTAGATTTGTGTACAAACTTAAATGTCAGTGACAAGTTCTCAAACAAATCTGAAAAATGTGTTTTTATTGGGTATGCCTCCTCAAAAAAGGCATATAAACTCATACACCTCAGTTCAAAAAATGTCATTTTTTCAAGAGATGTTAAATTCTATGAGGACACCTTCCCCTACAAAATGTGTCATCTCTGAACTGAGCACTTTTTTAAATGAGAAAGAAACACACATTACTTTCTTCAATCTGTTTGAAACTGAGCAACAAAAACTCCCAAGTCCCAATGATGAAGGGGAAGATAGTCCTGATTGTGAAGGAAGTGCTCAGCCATTCACTCAAACGGTGCATGACTTGAACACACCAACACAACATGAGGGATCTAACTCACCTGAGGGCAATAACCATAATCAAACCAATCCAGACACATACACTGCTTAAGAGGAACCAGTTGAACCTACCACTGTTAGAAGATCTAGTAGACACACTTCCCTTCCCAAAAAGCTTGATGGTTTTCAAATAAACAACAAAGTTAAATATGGCCTTGACAAAGTCATAAATTATTCCAAACTAAACACTGAAACCTTTTGCTTTATCACTAATCTTAATAAAAGTGTGGAACCATCATCCTATTGGGAGGCTTGTAAATTCAAACATTGGGTAGAGGGCATGAATGCTGAAATAGAGGCCCTTTTAAGAAATGGCACATGGGAGGAATGTGACCTCCCAGCCATGAGAAAGGCCATAGGATCCAAATGGCTTTTTAAAATTAAATATAAAGCCACTAGGGAAATTGAAAGGTACAAAGTCAGGCTTGTTGCCAAAGGCTACATCCAAAGAGAAGGTCTTAATTATGAAGAGACCTTCTCCCATGTGGTTAAAATGGTCACCATAAGGTGTATCATTAACCTTGCCATTCAAAATGACTGGCCCCTTTTTCAACTTGACATAAACAATGCCTTTCTCTATGGTGACCTCTGTGAAGGGTCTACATGACCCTTCCCCCTGGGTATGTCTCAAAAGATAATAAAAAGGTCTGCAGACTAAAGAAGTCCCTTTATGGTCTAAAACAGGCCCCTAGGCAATGGCATCAAAAACTTACTCATACTCTACTTGAAAATGGCTTCATTCAAAGCAAAAGTGATTACTCCCTCTATACAAAAACTGATGGGAACACTTTCTTAGTCCTACTTCTGTATGTTGATGACATCATATTAACTGGTAACAACTTGCATGAAATCAACTCTTTCAAACAGTTCCTTAGTAGCAAATTTTCCATTAAGGACCTTGGCACTCTAAAATATTTTTTGGGCATTGAAATTCTTGAAACCAAACATGGTGTGTGTATGAATCAAAGAAAGTACTGCCTTGAACTCTTAAGTGAGTTTGGACTACTTGGGGGCAAACCTCTCAACACACCCATGGAACAAAATCTTCCCATCAATCCCACTGCCACAGACCAAGACCCTTTACTTGTTAATATCACTGAGTATCAAAAATTGGTAGGCAAACTAATCTACCTCACTCACACCAGACCTGACATTTCATACTCTGTGCACTGTCTCAATCAATATATGCATAGTCCCTTAGAATCTCACCTAAAACTAGCCCTTCATATGTTGAGATACCTCAAACAGGCACCTGGAAGGGGAGTCCTAATTGAGAAAAATCAAACCTTGGACTTTCATGCTTTTCTTGATGCAGACTATGGTAAATGCTTTGCTAACATGAGATCAGTCACTGGCTTTAGTGTCTTCCTAAACGTTAACTTGATCTCCTGGAAAAGTAAAAAACAAAACATTGTGTCCAGATCCTCAGCTGAATCTGAATACAGAGCCCTTGCCTCTGTCACAACTGAAGTTATGTGGATCTTAAAACTACTTGAGGAACTTAACCTCAAAAATTTGCTTCCTATAAAACTGTTTTGTGACAATAAAGCAGCTCTTCAAATAGTTGCCAACCCAGTCTTTCATGAAAGGACCAAACACTTAGAAATTGATCTCCATTTTGTAAGGGAGAAGATATCTGCAGGTGTCATTCAAACACTTAAAATTGACTCTATTAACAACACTGTAGATATCTTCACAAAGGGATTGGGCAAGTCCCAACACCAGTTTCTATGTTCCAAACTGCACCTCTTTGGCATATTCCAAAGTAAAGATTAAGGGGGGGGGGGTATTAAAACTATAATATTCATTTTCCTTTTACTAACGATATGGTTGATTGTGTGCATTTAAGAGTTTCCACAAATACAGGGGCTATTTATGTATGACAGCTTAATTACAGTTGGAGGGCCAGAGCTGCCATATTTAGAAGTGTGAGGGGACAGCTGGACGCTTGCAAACTAGTATAAAGTGACGGGATCTTTTGCCATTTGACTTTATCAAAGCCTTTGTCATCTCCATTGTTGAGTCGTTGTCTGCTTTGTTCATTTTAACCCATAGTTGGTGTTCTTATAAATTGAATTGTCTAAAAGTCAATTCAATCATTTGGCTATTCAATCTGTGATTAGTCTTATATTTGTAATCATTTGAGTATTTTTAATCTTTGGCTATTAGCCTCAATAAACGTTTGATTCAGTTTGTGTTTGCAACCATTATTTCACTTTACAATAACTTCATATATATAATTTGAAATAGAAATTATATATATAATGGTTCCTGCGATAACTCAAAATTCTGCGAGAACTCTTTCTGATTGGCTGATGACTTTTAAAGGGGAAAAAACTACAAAGGATAATAAGAGTAATTTACCCATAATAATTTAAATAAATATTTATTTATTTCAAAATCAAATCCCTCAAATTTCTTCCCAGTAATTATCATTATCATCTGTCTTTATCCTTTTCGTTTATATATTTCTGTAAAAAAATTAGATCGTTTTTTTTTATCATATTTATGAATTGTTGTTTGTGGGGTTTTGTAACATGGAAATAATTCCTCATGATAAGGATTCCGAAATTATTCCAGTGCCAGATATCGATTGCATTTTTTATGATGCCGAACATGGAATTGATGATGATGAAGGTAAATTATTATTTTGGATTGCCTTTATTATTAATCATGAACGAGAAGATGATCACAGTTGTTATAAAATGATTAATTTACGTATGTCAATTGGTAATAAAATGATTAATTTAACAAATGCTATTTATCATTATTCTTACGTTTCCTTTTAGCATTCAAAATACTGCCTCTTTGATATCTCATTTTTTCACCTACGAAAAATTGCTATTTATCATTATTCTTACGTTTCCTTTAAACAAATGATATTTATCATTATTCTTACGTTTCCGTTTACCTTTTTCTTTACTCCATCTTTTAATTCTTCACAAAGTTGGAAATCACAAAAATGGTTTCGGGTATTCTCTACTTTGGCTACATGTTGATTGCTTCATATGCTTTCTTTGTGTTGACTGGTACAATTGGTTTCTATGTTTGTCTCTGGTTTGTGCGTAAAATCTACTCATCTGTGAAGATTGACTGATTTCAAAAAATAGACAAAGAGAATGGTTTGGTGTAATGGGACGAAACAGAAGAAATAGAAAGGAAGCAGTGTAGAGTTGAGGCGAGTCTAGTCGAGTTATCCTTTGGTTACAAGGCTATGAAGAAATGTGTACTTGTTTAGAAAATTTTCAAGCCCGTAAAAGGACTTGTATGAATTGGCTAGTTTCTAGAATATTGTATGTTTTTGTTTTTGGTTTATTTCGAGTTTTTGTATCTTATATGAACGGAACTTGCATTTATCTGATAGTACCATTATTATTGTGTTTGTTGGTCAATTAATTCCAATTCTATCCAGAGTCACCTGTAGGAGTTTACTTAGCTTATGTTCGATTAGTTTTGCAAGTGAATCTTTTTGCGGATATTATAAACGCTTATACGATGTTATGTATGGTTTTAGTATTGTTTATCTGTACTTTTTTCGCAGATAATAGTTGTCTTAGAGAATGTCATCTCGTCGTCTCTATTAACTTCTTGAGTTCATTGGCTGAAAAAGGTTAAACGAAATGCCTTTGTAAGCGAGAAAATTTTAACACAGATTACTCTTTTACGCGTTCCAACTCATAAAACAAAAACAGTTGTTGAACGACATAAAGTGGGATGCCAAATTTCACGAATTAAAATCAAACAACATTATGCGGTTTGAAGTGACAGATTGGAATATAGTAGGTACGAATGTAGGATTGCCCTCTCCCAGTTTATAGTTAAGGGTTAATGTTGTCAGAACATAACATACTTTCGCCAAATGTTTATTTTGTATAACATACTTTTTTTTTGTTTATTTAGGTACCTCAACTCTTTGAAACTTTTAAAATGAATAACGTATTTATTCTAATAATGATTTTGAGATCCAATTTGACCGGCTACCTGTTGGTTTCAGGTTACCCAAATAACTTGACCCGTTTACTATTTAAACCCGTTTTTATTATAAAACCCAAATCCATGTTATAAAATCTAGGGAGAAACATATGGATTTCTAAATCCAGAATCTGAATCACTACGTTTCCATTTTGTTTCTTTGTCAATGGAATCGGTTTCTTTGTTTCTATTAAGAAACGATGAGAATGATATTTGATTCCCAGTGTGACACGGATTCTCCATTTCCAATTCATCTATCACATCAAACTTCTCCACATCAAGCAACACACTTCGTCGCACCGCAACACAAGAACCAAAACAGAGAGAAAAAAACAGTTCCTCGGAATTCAAAAAAGAGAGTGCCAGGAGCCCGGCAGCGCGTGGCGAAACGTTGTTGGTGGAGAGATTGAAATGGCGGTGGGTTTGAATAATGGTGGGGAATTTTTGTAAGAGAGTGATGATGAAATGATGGGTTTGTTGGTGTTTTTCTACGGTTTGGATGATAGAAATGATTGTGGGATTGGTGGTTAATGGGTTTGTGATTAAAGATGTAGCGATTGACAAGGGTTTTGATGATCGGTTTTTTTCATTTTCTAGAATTTGTTGGAAATTTGGCTTCAGTATCTTGCCCATATACATCAAACAAATTCCAAGAATTTGGGTTTTTATTTTTGAATCAATCGAATGACATAGACAAAAGTGTAGATAAATAAGTTAGGTGGGAGCATGATGTCATCTTTACGTCATGTTTAACCGGTAATAAGTCATTATATATTTAATTACCTGGTTTAGGAAGTTGAGGTACCTAAATAAACAAAACAAAAATATGTTATACAAAATAAACATTTGGCGAAAGTATGTTATGTTCTGACAACATTAACCCTATAGTTAATACACATCTTCGAAAAATGGTATAAAATCAAAGATTTAAAATTTTCACCACTCTCGGAATAGAAATTCTATCCGACAATAAGAAACACCAAGATTCAGAAGTAACTATATTGTAAAACAGAAAATAATTGAGAAACTTGATTAAATATTTTCATCTTATAGTGTTTTTACAATTACAAAGCAATAACAAATTGCTTTTGCAGAGTAAACAAGATACAAAAGCCAGAAGCTTTTACATTTTACTTCAAATAACCAAAATGAAAATAAGCTCATGGACTCGATTACGAGTCTCTACGTGCTTTCCTAATAACATTACATTCGCATACGTGCAAGCTTTATATACACCAATCTTTAAAATCTCTATATATGATGATAATTTTGAACAACAACGGTGTGCTGCATATCTGTACAACTTCACCTTTGGCAAAAGCTCATCATCTAGCCGCAACGATCTTTAAATAAAGTATAAAAATTTGATATAAATTCAAACCAAACCCCCTTTTACGTTTTTTTTAGTCGTAATCAACTGCAAATGGCTTCAACAGAAAGTTTCTTCATTACTTTAGCGCAAGGATCACCTCCAAATATCTCGGGTGTTACAGGTACTTTGCATGATTGTTGTCCAACGCATAACTGCCAAACGCGAATATCAAATTATCAGCATTTTCATTTCATGGGTTCATCTGATTAGAACTGCAATACTCGATAACCACATGTACTAATTATGTTAATTAGTACTCAGAATGCGGGAAAAAAAGTTAGTACCTTAATGAATGCATCGTAGGAGTTATGAGCATGGCAACTACCCTCACGATAACTGCCACAACCACCTAACGGAGTACCAAAACTAGCAAATTTGATGGAAGATATTTTCTGATCCGGGCTGCACGAAAGGTGCGCTTTAGGCCTTAACGGTTTAGTGACTTTACCAGAAGCTTGCATTTCATAGTTCATTAATGTGTGCTGCCACTCGTAAATATCAGCACACACACTGTAAACTGCTCTTTTCACCAACGATATTCCATATGGAGTTCCTCCCAATTCCTCAAAAACAACCATTAAGTTTCCTCTAGGTTTTAGCCAAGATCGAGGTACATGATTCCTGAAACAAATTGTCACTCGTTAAAAGAAAGTGTAATAACATAATTTCCGTTTATTCTTGGAAAGACTTTCTACAAAAAGGTTAAGATTGAAAAAATGATAGAAGTTTTCTTACCACTTTTGTGAAGCTTCACCGCAATTACTTAAGCATTTCTTCTAATCAAAATAGCCGGCATAACTACAAGTACTACAAGAACCCGACGCCTTGTATGCAGGACAATAGCGTCCAAGGCTTTGACCATTTATCCATATTTGACCTTTTCCCATTGAGCTCATGATTAAAGCCAAAGGCTCATTCCCTCTCGGAGCACTGAAAATAGTCTTGAAACATGATAAACATATTAATACAAAGTTTCAATATTATTCTATTACTATATGAAAATATGAAGTCAAACGTCACACTTTTCATCAGACAAAAATCAAGAAAAAGATTTCAAGAAAACATTGAGCACGAAATGGGAAACTACCTTGTACCATGTTAACGGTTGTCTTTGAGCCACAAGTGAACCTTGAATCCAATCAACAGACGAACTACCCATTAGTGAGTGAACACTGCAAATATCGATAACCCTCTAATGTTCATATTTATTCAATTTCAAATAAGGTCACATTATGATCATATACAAAACCATAGCTACAACTGCAATCATCTTACAGGGCTGTGCACGTACAATACGCATTGAAATAGCCGTACACCGTTGCTTCCTTATCCACTATTTGTGGCAGAAACTAACAGTGAACAAGATTAAGAAAAAAAGAAAACAACAATATTTTTATCAAAGTGCATTCATACTAATACTTCTAAATAAGCAGTTTAAACAACAAATATCAACAAACGTACATATAATATCAATAAATGTACACATAATATCAACAAACGTACATATAATATCAAATACTTTCTGTTAATGTTTTTATAAAAATAAAGTGAAAATAAAATAGGGACTTGTTACCTTCTGTATTCACGGGACAATCTTCAATTCGAATGCTACTTCTTGTAATCCTCCGTTTTTTATCTTTTTACAAATATTTGTATATATTACATAACTTCATTTTTGTTTTTTTTTGTTTGTTATAAATTTTAATCATTAATATACATCTATACAAAACTTAAAATCATTTTTTTTTTGGTTGTTATTAATTCTAATCATTAATATACATCTATACAAAACTTAAAATCAGACCCAAAGCATGTTATCAAATAATTCTTTTTATATTTGGTTGGTTATTCATCTTGAGTACGAATCAAATAATCCCGTCAAAACGAAAGATATTATTTGCGAATCAAATAATCACGTCAACACGATCACAAATTTCGTTTTCGCCCCGGACTCGTGCAACTAGTTTATTTATTAAATGTCAATATATTTGGACATGAATTGTTTCGTGATCAAACTCGAAATGTTAGAAGACTAGGTATAACCCGTCATCTAACCACCAAACACTCCTTATGTTGCAGCAACTTATTGGATTTTTAATTATTGAAATTGCAGTGGAAATTACTACAACTAATTTATCATGGTTTATGTTTTTTGTACAGATGCGAATATCGTTGTGATGATTTATTCAAAGACAAGAAGCTGTTTACATTATTATATTAGTTTTGATACAGTTTTCGCGTTTACGTGAGTCCATAATCTTTAATTCTATAAAGAATATATATGCAAAACGCATGTATGTATTTTGAAAATCCCTAGATCGATTACCATAATTATAAGCACTTAAGTAGTATACATAGTTTTGTTTTGTACAAATCAAGATATTAATATGTTTCATTCGTTTTGTAACCGATTTTTGTAAAGTTGGAGGATCCGTTACAATATTTGTCGCTCATTGTTGTTAGAAAAAATAAAATTCAAAAGATTAAAAGGGTTATTTTGTTCGTATAACATAAAGACGAATTCAACGAATTTCGACAAGTTTGACTATTTCCATTCTACATATGATTTTATTTCCATTATAAGATATGTATTCAACAAGTGATAGCCCGTTGTAATATCCTTCTTTGAAGTAAAACATGAATTTCGACACACTACATATGATTTTGTTTAAATTATTAGATATTTTTTTTGAAGTAAAACAAAACCACTGCAAAACTTTAACAAAACAAAAACTATCAACCCAAAGCCTCATTACTTCCATAAAAAAGGAACTAATTCGGAGCCGAGGTCAACTCGGCTCAAAAATGGCTGGATAATAGTGCCATGACCCAAAACTTCTTTTTTAGGTAAAATGATAAAAAAAAAAAAAAACTTTAAACAAAGAAAAACACCAATTCTTTTTATAAAACTCTAATATAAATAAAAACTAATCCAAAACCCCACCTCTTCAGAAGAAAAAAAAATGAAAAAATTAATAGTTACAACTTTTTATTCGAAACCGCAACTCAACTCGGCTCAGCCAGGTCAAATGGCCTAGAAACGATGCGATAAATTTAGTAAATGTTATATAGGTCATTTTAGATTATTTATTAAACTAACCCAAAATCACTTTGCCGGCTACTCGGCTAGCATTACCACGCTACTCGGTACACGGCTTTGCTACCCTATCAAGTAACTGGTCGCGTCGCCGTACTACTCGGCCACACGACAAGGCTACTCGGACACATGGCTATGTTACTCGACCACGAGCACTTTGCTCGATGACAAGGCTTAGTTACCTGATCACTAAAATATGTTACCGAGTCACATCTCTTTGGTACTCGACAAGGCTACTCGCCCACTTGGTTAACTATCCGGACACAAGATCGTGCACGCTCTAAGGCATCCGTATACATGCAAATCGGTTAACCTCTACAACAGATTGGTCGTGTTGATTGACCATTGAAGCGTGTATGCTTACGTCATTGACGACCCATAAACGGATAATTCGGGCCCGCAACCTATATAAGGAAACTCTAAATATCGAGCCTATAAATACTTCTCTGATCATTTGTGAGAGAAAATCATTATTCTCACACACACACACCTACATGATATGCCTAAAATAATCTATATTTTGTAGTCACATTTCTTATATTTACGCTCGTTTTCTGCAACTTTTGTTATGATTTGGTATATTTTCAGTAATAATTGCACAGTAGAGTTATATTTGGATCATGGAGCGAAAAGGAGCTGAAACCGGCTTGAAACGGAGACAAACGAGCAAGAAAATGGAAGATTGGAAAACAGCCGGCGGCTGAATCCTTTTAGCCGGCGGCTGAATTAGATTTTCCACATTTGTTCATAACGTGCCGCGGAAGCAACTTTTTCACCCGTGCATTTTAGCCGCCGGCTGAATTCAGCCAGCCGCCGGCTAAATCAGGCGGTTCAGTTATCTATAAATAAGGCTTCTAGGGTTCGGATTTTAGATATCTTATTCATTATTTTCAACCTACATCCATCCTGGAAAGCTGCAAGGAGAGTCCTAGAAGCCGTTGATCACGTGGAAGCTTTGGTTAATCATCATTAATCATTCTTGAAGTTAGCTACTTTTTGGTTTGAACTTTCATGCATTATTTTCTTGATACAATGTTTTGTTTTAAGACCTTTATTGCTATTTGTTTACAATCCAACATGAGCTAAACTCATTAAGCGATTGCTTGGATTGTTGAACCTGGATTTATGTTTTAATCAAGTTTATGTTTGAACTAATTGGTTTTTCTATTATTGTTTACGTTTAATCGAGATCCATGTTTATTCAAAGTTATTAAATCTACTACTTAGCGTGATTGATAGATCTATAACATAACTAGCGTTCTTATAAGTTTATCAGTTATTTACGATTATATGATTTATTAGATAATTGTAGCTTGAGACTTAATTGAGATTGGCTAAGATATTAGTAATTTAATGAATTGAATGAACATGACAATTATATCAGGATTGGATAATTGAGACTTTTGTTAATTCGTAGTCGACAGATTAAATTGTAAGCAAAAGTGACATTAAAGCACAATTTAGAGTGGATAGTCTAAGATAGCTCTTGATGTACGATCATTCGTATGATCTTTCTCTAAAATTGTAGGATTAGATAACTCTAGCGGGAAATCTAGTTATTATAGAAATCACAGTTAAACCAATCAAACCTATTCTTATTAATCATGATCCAGGTGAAACGTAATTCCAAGTAATCGTTGTTTTCTAATATTGATTAAATCTCAAAGTCTTTTCAAAACAGTTTTTCATCCACAAATTCACTTAGTTAATTAAATTGTTATTTACTTTAGTTATTTGTTTTCTGAAATATGTTCTCACATAACTAAAACGCCCCCCATATTTACTTGCTTTATTTAGTTTAATTATATAATTTGAGATAACGGATATAAATACACGTTCCCTGAGTTCGATCCGGACTTACTGATTCTATATTATCGTACGATCAGGTACACTGCATGTATTGTGTGTTAATCTACATTGGTAAAATCCTTTTCTAAACTTTAATTAATTTTATGTTATAAAATACACATCACTACACATACTATAGTTCACACATTCATACTCTCTTACATCAGAACTACGTCACTTTAGGTCAACTTCTCTACCACCTTAGGCTTGCTTCAACTTCTCTACCACTTTAGGCTTGCTAAAAGCTTGATAGGTTTGCACTAATTCTAGGAGTCTAAAGAAGTGACATAGTCAAATCCCATTTTGCGTTGCGCTCATCAATCGTTGCTCAAACATATAACATACAACAAGAGTATAAGTATAACATACAATTAGTATGTCGTTCATAGGACGAGACTTTAGTTATTTTGTTAGTATAATATTAAAACAATTTGAGTGACTTTTACCATGTTTAACAATTTATATTTTGTATAAAGTGTGGTTTATATTATTAGGTATGTATTTGGCTCTATACTATGTTTAAGGCTCTAACACTCGATTTTCATATTCTTTATATATCTACTACATTACAGGCCATAAAAATACTTGGTTTGTCGTCCATCAGATGGGCCTATAAACTAGTTTGTATATATCTATGATAATCAACAAAACTTTTAGTTTCTCTAGTTTGGCTTCAATAAAATCTGTTTAAACATCATACAACACTTAGGCAGAATTAATCGTCTGAGTATTACTGTCATATTTTATGATTAGGCTATTTAAAAATCGGTACATGTGTCATCGGGCATCCCACATATGCTTAAATCTAGCTTGATACTAACTAACACACATATAATACTCAATGCCATCAATATGCTTTGAACAATACTTGTTACTAATTGTTCGATATCAAACCCGAATAAATTTATATTACATTGATAAACTAAACACACCCCAAAATAGTTGGGTGTCTAAGAAAACATTGTAACACAATGTATATTTTGTGGAGTTAATCTTTAATATGGGATGATGATAAACTTAACTATATATATATATATTCATTTGGGACCAACATGAATTGAAATCTATGGTTGTGCTTGTCCACGAGTAACCATCAATAATGCAACACCACCATATGGTTTTCAACATGTTGCTACTAAAGATTTAAAAACTTTAAAGATCATATTCACTTTAGGTACAATAACTAGTTTATAGACCCGTACGATATATAGACAAAGACATCATGCTCGATATGTGTTATACCATTTCATATATGTTAGTTTACTCGAGTACCTTGTATATAGGGGTGGCCAAAAAAATCGAGAACGACTTGTATCGGAAAACCGACCGAGTTTGGACGGGAACCAAGACCGAACCGGTTATGGTGGTCCGGTTCTCAATTCTCAAAAATATACAAAAATAATTTTGGTCCGGTCCGTGTCTAAATTGGCGGTCCACTCGATTTGGACCGGAAACTATATAATTTTTGAATATCTCTGGACTTTCCTTCTTTTGATATTAATATGAAATTATACTATGACAACAATTTACGTTTTTTGTTTTTACTATTCCTATTTGGTTTGTTTTAGTTTTTTTACTATGCCTATTACGTATTTAAGTTTATGATTTCTAATTCGATACAATTATTTTTTGTGTTGCTTATTGGTTCGGTTTGATATTATGATTATGACACCTATCGTTTAACCTACATTTTTCTTAATCTTTGCATGACCTTTTTTTCTTTCTTAAATTGGATAAACTTTTTTATTACTATGTTGTGTATTGTGTGGAGTATTAAAACCGAAATGAACCGAAAAACCAAAGAACCGACTATGAACCGGACCGAAAATGACCTGGAAAAAGTGGTCCGGTGTGACAACCGTCAAATTCTAGGTACAATTTACGCTCTATGTTTCTCTTATTGTCTACCGTTGCCTTTAACTGATCAATAACCGGATACGCGACAGTGTCGGAATCACTCCCGGAATCAATTATATAAGTCCTAATACCAAGAAAAACGCCTAATGAACTTCCCTAAGTTCATAACAAATCATACTTAAGAACTTTCAATTAACAAAAAGGTCCAACGAAGCAAAAACGTAAGAACGAAAAATCAGATAAAAGCTGAAAAACCCCCGGTGCGCCGCACCTATGGCTTTGGTGCGCAGCACCAAGCCACCAGATTTCAAAAATGTTACATTTTCAGTCCTTATCTCGTTTTTGTAAATCACCAACCAATCAAACTCGAGACTTTACACTTAGTTACTGCCAAATGATCTGCCCAATACCCCTTTTCATTATTATCCTTACTCATTTTCATTTTTCATTTTTACATAACACAAAACACACACACCTAAAACACTCTCTATTTCTCCCTCAAGAACTCCACAAGTACTGCCACAATCAGCCATCAAAACCCACTAAAATCTACTCCAAAAACGTTTTAACATCAAGAGGAAGAAAAGGAATCAAAGGTTTTCGATTTCAAAACGTTTTCTACCACTTTTGGAGCTCTAAATCCTTCCAAAACATCATCCAAGCATTTTCATCCGGTAGAAATCTTCCTTTTTACTTATATTATCAATCTAACTCTTTGCATGTATGATCAAAGCCATAAAAACAAGTTTTGATGAAGTTTTATAACCATTTTTATACAAAAACGGGATTTTAATAAATGGTGCTTTGATCTTTGTTTTTATGGATAAAAGTTACATATAAACTGAGAAAATGATGATTAATAAGGTTTATAACAATTGCATGTCCAAATCTACCATCCAGATAACCGATTTAACCACCAAAAACGATTTTTGGAGAGTCCAGCAAGCAGGTGCTGCGCACCTGCTAAACAGGTGCTAAGCACCGAGCAGGTGCTGCGCACCTGGTAAACAGGTGCTAAGCACCGAGCTGCTGGCAGCCCCAAAAATCGTTGTTAACTCGATAAAAACCGCCGCTTTGAACTAGTTATCTTGAACCTAAATAAAAGCTACTGTAATAAACAAATACTTGTGTTTGGGATGACTTATTTTACATATTACATTTAGATTGAACTTGATGAATTAATATAATTAGTGTTATAAAAATTGTAAGCGGGAAAGTGTTGAAAATTTGGATTTAGAAACTATAGTGCGGAAGCGCTGCCCAAATTTCGTTAGAAAACTCACATCACTTCAGCAACCAAAATATATCTAACATATAAACAAATAACGTCAACTTTGGACTTTTGACTAAAACAAAACGTTAACCGCTTCGGACCAATTTTGGAACAATGTTAACCTTAACACTTAATTTTAAACAAAAGTTACCTAATCTATTATAAGTAACTTAATAAGATGTTAACTTTTGGATAATCTTGGTATCCTTAGGCATTCCGTGATTCCCGGCTTCCTTTCCGACCGATTCCCGTGTTCGTTATCTTCGCAAACTGTGAGTTACAACCCCACTTTTATTTATTGTTTTACATAACTTTTGGGGGAAACATGAGATCTAAATGAACTTTGGAACTATTATGAATTCTTGCAACGTTTTATTACTATTGAACTCTTATTGAACGTTTTGTGGAACTTACATGCGAAAACAGTTTTAATTGCCCGTTTGGCATACAATAAACTAAATGGTTTGCCACCCTTTTTCGGCTTAATGGTTAGCCACCTTTAATCGTTTTATTGGTTCAAATATGTGATAAACTTACTTTATGCCACTCTCGGCACCCGTATGAATTTTGATTAATCGTATAACTAACGTGACTCTTGATGAGAATATAACGCGATTCGTAAGTGCCTCTCGACTAATAGTGCCCGGTTTCTTTACATACTTCTAGCTTGTTTAAGCCGCTTAGTATGAGTATCAATACTTAGGAAACCATCATTTCTCACTTAGGTGTTGACCTAAGTACATATCACTCGGATCCTTACTTAGGTGTTAGCCTAGGTACACTTTAGTGTTAGCCAAATTCTGTATTAAGATCTTAATCGTTTCAACTTGGGTGTTAGCTCAAGTGCTCATCAATCGATTGATCTTGGATGTTAGTTCAAGTGTTTATTCATCGATTGATCTTGGATGTTAGTCCAAGTGTTTTCTCACTCGAAATCTTGGGTGTTAGCTCAAGTACTTATTTTTCTCGATTGGTATAGAGCGTTACCTCAAATACCCGCTACTCGACGGTTCATCTATTCGTGAACACTTAGGTTATATTATGCCAAGTAGTCGTTATACATGATTTCAATCAATAGTTTATTTCTCTTGCGCGTATATGGATATACGATCTCCGCAACTCTCCTTAAACAAATGTTACGGATCGAACTATCTTTTGAGTAACTTTTTGGATCGAAACTATCCTTTAAGTATTGTCCTACTTTTAGAAACTTTTAAGTATTGATATACTTAACCTAAACCTTTTTAGTCGAGGACTAGAAAACTGTAACTCACTCACTACTTTATTGTAGTTGACATTTGATCTCTTGTTTCAGGAAACGCAATGTAAGGACGTTAAGTGCATACCTCTTGTGATGGGTCAGGAAGGTCACGTGATTAAGGATCGGGAAGACCTTATTTATTTACTCTGGGAATCGTCTTTTGAAGTTTTTACATAAGCTATCGTGGTTGTACTGTATTGTTAAATACTTGGTTATCTTTGAATTTTGTAAACGTTTTCTGACTTCAATGACTTAAAAACCGTTTGTATTTATTATATCTCGTGTAATGATATCTTTGCTCTTCACATCTCGTGTTTCCGCTTTAGCGGGGTGTGACAGACTTGGTATCAGAGCACAGGTTATAGTGAATACAGGTTTTCAAAATTTTCAAAATTTTCAAAACCAAACTATAACCAAGGCTTTCTCGAAAAATCATTTCACGAGTTTTAAACTTTAGTAGATTAATTCCGCAAATGCATGACTCATTACTAACTATGCGTAATTTGGCCAACTACGCCTAGTTCGGAATAAATTATGCAAGAACGGAACGTAATTGCTATTGTTAAACGATTTTGAGTCAACAGTTCTCGATTCCCCGATTCCCGAATTCTCACGTGACTGACCCGAACATGCACTGTCTTATTTACACTTTCCTTTAACTATAATTACTCGTTCCATCTTATTGCAAATCTCGTTAAGTCTGAATCGTCGCATCGACCCGTGCACTCGTACTCTCGAACCGTATCCTCGACTGAGGTCCCTGAAGACGTCACCGCATCGAGAGCTCAGCACCTCGGTCCTACCGACTCTTCGGAGGAGAACTCTAGAGCCATTGCCAACAGTCGCTATACACCCAGTCTGAGGACTGCCCTAACTACCGTTTCGCCGGTTCCCGTCGCGTCTTTACAACCAAGCGAACCGTGCATCCGTGACTGCTCGTAAGCAGGTCATGCTACCCGATCAGCTACCTTACCACCTGATGGGACGAGAGACTCCCAACCCGGTCAGAGCTACACCTCCCCATGTTCCACTACACCCCGAAGATCCGTATGCGGCATCACCTACGCCACCCATGGATCACTACATGTGGGAGAAAGACCATCTCGACCACTGCTCACGACGACCCCAATTCGGAGGTTTACACCGGCCAAGTCCCCTACACTCCGTTGAGACCTTCAGGGACTTACTGAGGAGAGTGAGCAACATGCTCCTCTTCTGTTCCAGGTCTCCGACACCGCTCGCCGCCTATCCGAGCATTCCCTTCGAATCGTCTCTTCGACTCAGTCGACACCAAGGACTAATCGGCATCTAGTGAGCGTGTGTCTGGTGATGAGTATCCTGATTACCATTATTTTTCCCGAAGGAATCCCTAAGCATACTCCACTAGCTTATTTCCCGTCACGTAGTGTACCCTAGTTTAAGTCGTAATGTCTCTGCATCTGTAGCAACTTAAAACTCACGTTAGTATTCATGTTTCAAACTTTCCCTAGTTATCTCTATGAAACAGGTAACCGATTTTATAAAATGGAACATCTATCACTAATATCCTTACCTTCGGTTGTGCTTGAATTGTATTATCATTCCGTAACCATTATGGTGTGTGTGCTATTTACCCTTCCTTAATTCTTCTTATGTTATCACGGTCAGTAGTCATTCTTTAAATTCTTACCTCCTATTCGTGCGTTCTAAACTGGTTTCCTTTTTCCCGTTGTAGAAACATGGCTCCTACGCGAAGCAATGCTAGCCTCATAGCCGAGCAGGTCGCTGCTCATTTTAACGCTGCCATGCCCAACATGATCGCCCAGATCACTGCTGGGATAAACAACAACCAAAACCGAAACCTCCCCGTTTGCACATATAAGGGCTTTATGGCTTGTAAGCCAAAGGAGTTTCATGGCACCACTGGTGCTGTAGGGCTACTCTCCTGGTTTGAAAGCATCGAATCAGTCCTACACATTAGCCGCTGTGCTGAAACTGATAAGGTGGAGTATGCCTCCTGCGTACTCCACGGACGGGCCCTAACGTGGTGGAACCTCGTGATCCAAACCCGAGGACGTGAAGCTGCCTATGCCCTCACTTGGGACGAATTCAAGAATCTCCTCACAAGGGAATACTGCTCTAAGGGTGAGATGAAGAAACTCGAGGCAGAGCTTTGGAACCACACGATGGTCGGAAACGACATCGATGGATACACTACCCGTTTCCATGAGCTGGCTAGACTTGTACCAAGGTTGGTAACCCCAGAAGAAAACTGGATCGACCGGTACATCTCCGGCCTTGTTCCCGAAATCAGAGGGATGGTGATCTCCGCTGAACCGCTGACGATACAGAGCGCAGTTGTCCTCGCTCATCGTCTAACCAGCGACCTCCTTACCGCTCCAGCACCTGTCGAGCGAGAGGAAAATGATAAACGAAAAGCTGATCAACAACCAAATACAGACGACCACATCAAGAAACCCAAAACCACCCACAACCTTGCAATAGTTGCCACCCCCACAACCGAACCTCGAATGTACACCGGGCCGCACCCCAAGTGTGGCAAATGCAACTTCCATCATGTTGGAAACTGCCCAGTGTGCAGAATATGTAACGAAACGGGACACTACCCCTGGTGTTGCCAAGAGGAAACTGGTGGTAGAAGGAAGAAGTCAGTTTGCTACAAATGCGGAAGCGACAAACACCTTCGAAAGTCTTGCCCCAAGTTGCGAAATGCTAAACCAAATCAGGCCGGGCAAGGCCGAGGACGCGCTCCGTAATCATTAGGGAAGAGACAAGGTACGACCCAAACGCAACGACAGGTAAAATTCATGTGAACGATACTTCGCATCTATGTTATGCGATTCATAAGAAGAAAGAAACCCAGTGTCCTTAGAAATTAGACCCCTTATCAATCTAGGATCTAAAGTTCTCAAGGATAACTTTACTATCAATTCTGCTATTGGACAAGGATCCAAAGCTAAGGATATAATCCTAGGATGTCCAATGTGCTTTACCGATAAGACTTTCCCCACCGACTTGATCCCGCTAGAGCTGGAAAGCTCGAACTTTATCGTCGGAATGGGCTGGTTATCTCGTTTCCGAGCCGAGATCGTCCGTTTCGACAAACTCATTAGTATCCCCCTCTCAGACGGTGAAAGTCCAGTTGTTCAAGGAGACAAACCCGGACGATCACTCCGCCCCGTGTCGTCCATAAAGATGCGTAGGTACCTCGAGAAGGGCTACGACACCCCCCCTCACCGATGTCGCCAGACATAAACCTAAGGAAAGCCGAGTCCAAGACATTCCTGTAGTCGAGGATCACCCAGAGTCTTCCCCAAGGATTTGCATGGGCTACCGCCGCATCGACAAGCTGAAACTCCGTTTAGACCTCGTTCCTGGCGCAACACCGGTCGCCAAGACGCCATGCCGTCTAGCACCACCCGAAGTGCAGAAGCTGCCAAAGCAGCTGCAGGAACTTCTAAACCATGACTCCGTTCGCTCAAGGTTCACCCCCCCTGGGGAGCCCCAATTTCCCCTATCAAATGGAAAGACGGATCTTTCCACCTGTACACCGATTATTCGCAAACCTAACAAGCTGACCGTCAAGAACCGATAATCACCCCCGAGGATCGACGACCTAATTGCACGGTTGCCGAAAGCAACTTGCACCCCAAGGGTCGACCTCCGCCCGGATTATCATCAGGTTCGTGTCGGTAAAGCCGACATTCCAAAAACCGCGTTTCGAACTCAGGCCAAACGCAACTCGTTGCGCCAAGCTCCAAGCATGAGTTCTGAAAACCGAAGGTACTCGTGAACCCCCTTTCCTGACAAGGGCCATCGAATGGTTATTCCACCTATCCGGGATCCGACTTGTTGTAACAGGAGCTCCCGAGAATACTATTCTGGCCGGACATGTATAAGGACACTACCTGGTATCCAGCCAATTACCCCACTTACTCCGAGATCAAGGCATGACACTGAAACTCATCCCTCTATTAGTCGATTTACGTCCCTCTCTCTTCGGAATACTCTCCCGAGAATAGCCAGGAACGCGACTAGACCTCATCACCCCTCACTGTTCGCCGTATTCTAATCGGGTAAACTTACGTCACGGATCCCGTGCCAGCACTAAGTGCACACCCATCAGTCAATACCTATTTGGATGCAAGTGTCGGTCACCGCTCTGTTGGCTAGGAGCTAACGATTGACGACTTGCAAAGTCCGACGCCTCCCTTCATCCGTGGAAGACTGAAAGCATCCTGTACCTGGCAGAAAAGCTACGTAACCAACCAGAAGAAAACCCCCGAGTCCCAAGATGGCGATAGAGTACCTCCCAAGGTATCGCCATGGGAAAGGGATAGCCCGCTTCTGGAGACGCGGCAAACTGAGCCCTAGGTACGCCGGTCCAAACTAAGTCTTAGGACGTATTAGTCCGACCGCCCATCGCCTTCAGCTCCACCAGATTCCTTCAAACGTTCATACATATATATTCCATGTCTCACCTCGAAAAGCATCTGTCTGATGAGACCGTCGTCAACCCCCTCGACAAGGTCAAAATCGATGCCGAACTCAAACTCTTTGATGAACCGCCTAAGTTTGTTGACCGGAAGGTCAAATAACCCAGGCAAGTCTTTCATCCATCATCCAATTCCAGTGGAGATTCTCGACGTGGTCACGATCTCACATGGGAACGAGAATTATCCACATCGGTTCTAGAACATTCCTCCATGATGGTACGAACTAAATTTCGGGACGAAATTTCTTTCAACCCGGGGAGAATGTGACAACCGTCAAATTCTAGGTACAATTTACGCTCTATGTTTCTCTTATTGTCTACCGTTGCCTTTAACTGATCAATAACCGGATACGCGACAGTGTCGGAATCACTCCCGGAATCAATTATATAAGTCCTAATACCAAGAAAAACGCCTAATGAACTTCCCTAAGTTCATAACAAATCATACTAAGAACTTTCAATTAACAAAAAGGTCCAACGAAGCAAAAACGTAAGAACGAAAAATCAGATAAAGCTGAAAAACCCCCGGTGCGCCGCACCTATGGCTTTGGTGCGCAGCACCAAGCCACCAGATTTCAAAAATGTTACATTTTCAGTCCTTATCTCGTTTTGTAAATCACCAACCAATCAAACCTCGAGACTTTACACTTAGTTACTGCCAAATGATCTGCCCAATACCCCTTTTCATTATTATCCTTACTTATTTTCATTTTTCATTTTTACATAACACAAAACACACACATAAAACACACACACACCTAAAACACTCTCTATTTCTCCCTCAAGAACTCCACAAGTACTGCCACAATCAGCCATCAAAACCCACTAAAATCTACTCCAAAAACGTTTTAACATCAAGAGGAAGAAAAGGAATAAAGGTTTTCGATTTCAAAACGTTTTCTACCACTTTTGGAGCTCTAAATCCTTCCAAACATCATCCAAGCATTTTCATCCGGTAGAAATCTTCCTTTTTACTTATATTATCAATCTAACTCTTTGCATGTATGATCAAAGCCATAAAAACAAGTTTTGATGAAGTTTTATAACCATTTTATACAAAACGGGATTTTAATAAATGGTGCTTTGATCTTTGTTTTATGGATAAAAGTTACATATAAACTGAGGAAAATGATGGATTAATAAGGTTTATAACAATTGCATGTCCAAATCTACCATCCATTTAACCACCAAAAACGATTTTTGGAGAGTCCAGCAAGCAGGTGCTGCGCACCTGCTAAACAGGTGCTAAGCACCGAGCAGGTGCTGCGCACCTGGTAAACAGGTGCTAAGCACCGAGCTGCTGGCAGCCCCAAAAATCGTTGTTAACTCGATAAAAACCGCCGCTTTGAACTAGTTATCTTGAACCTAAATAAAAGCTACTGTAATAAACAATACTTGTGTTTGGGATGACTTATTTTACATATTACATTTAGATTGAACTGATGAATTAATATAATTAGTGTTATAAAAATTGTAAGCGGGAAGAAGTTCGTTGAAATTTGGATTTAGAAACTATAGTGCGGAAGCGCTGCCCAAATTTCGTTAGAAAAATCACATCACTTCAGCAACCCAAAATATATCTAACATATAAACAAATAACGTCAACTTTGGACTTTTGACTAAAACAAAACGTTAACCGCTTCGGACCAATTTTGGAACACTGTTAACCTTAACACTTTTTTAAACAAAGTACCTAATCTATTATAAGTAACTTAATAAGATGTTAACTTTTGGATAATCTTGGTATCCTTAGGCATTCCGTGATTCCCGGCTTCCTTTCCGACCGATTCCCGTGTTCGTTATCTTCGCAAACTGTGAGTTACAACCCCACTTTATTTATTGTTTTACATAACTTTTGGGGAAACATGAGATCTAAATGAACTTTGGAACTATTATGAATTCTTGCAACGTTTTTATTACTATTGAACTCTTATTGAACGTTTTGTGGAACTACATGCGAAAACAGTTTTAATTGCCCGTTTGCATACAATAACTAAATGGTTTGCCACCCTTTTCGGCTTAATGGTTAGCCACCTTTAATCGTTTTATTGGTTCAAATATGTGATAAACTTACTTTATGCCACTCTCGGCACCCGTATGAATTTTGATAATCGTATAACTAACGTGACTCTTGATGAGAATATAACGCGATTCGTAAGTGCCTCTCGACTAATAGTATAGTGCCCGGTTTCTTTACATACTTCTAGCTTGTTTAAGCCGCTTAGTATGAGTATCAATACTTAGGAAACCATCATTTCTCACTTAGGTGTTGACCTAAGTACATATCACTCGGATCCTTACTTAGGTGTTAGCCTAGGTACACTTTAGTGTTAGCCAAATTCTGTATTAAGATCTTAATCGTTTCAACTTGGGTGTTAGCTCAAGTGCTCATCAATCGATTGATCTTGGATGTTAGTTCAAGTGTTATTCATCGATTGATCTTGGATGTTAGTCCAAGTGTTTTCTCACTCGAAATCTTGGGTGTTAGCTCAAGTACTTATTTTTCTCGATTGGTATAGAGCGTTACCTCAAATACCCGCTACTCGACGGTTCATCTATTCGTGAACACTTAGGTTATATTAGCCAAGTAGTCGTTATACATGATTTCAATCAATAGTTTATTTCTCTTGCGCGTATATGGATATACGATCTCCGCAACTCTCCTTAAACAAATGTTTTACGGATCGAACTATCTTTTGAGTAACTTTTTGGATCGAAACTATCCTTTAAGTATTGTCCTACTTTTAGAAACTTTTAAGTATTGATATACTTAACCTAAACCTTTTTAGTCGAGGACTAGAAAACTGTAACTCACTCACTACTTTATTGTAGTTGACATTTGATCTCTTGTTTCAGGAAACGCAATGTAAGGACGTTAAGTGCATACCTCTTGTGATGGGTCAGGAAGGTCACGTGATTAAGGATCGGGAAGACCTTATTTATTTACTCTGGGAATCGTCTTTTGAAGTTTTTACATAAGCTATCGTGGTTGTACTGTATTGTTAAATACTTGGTTATCTTTGAATTTTGTAAACGTTTTCTGACTTCAATGACTTAAAAACCGTTTGTATTTATTATATCTCGTGTAATGATATCTTTGCTCTTCACATCTCGTGTTTCCGCTTTAGCGGGGGTGTGACAGACTAGGTATCAGAGCACAGGTTATAGTGAATACATTTCAAAATTTTCAAAATTTTCAAACCAAACTATAACCAAGGCTTTCTCGAAAAATCATTTCACGAGTTTTAAACTTTAGTAGATTAATTCCGCAAATGCATGACTCATTACTAACTATGCGTAATTTGGCCAACTACGCCTAGTTCGGAATAAATTATGCAAGAACGGAACGTAATTGCTATTGTTAAACGATTTTGAGTCAACAGTTCTCGATTCCCCGATTCCCGAATTCTCACGTGACTGACCCGAACATGCACTGTCTTATTTACACTTTCCTTTAACTATAATTACTCGTTCCATCTTATTGCAAATCTCGTTAAGTCTGAATCGTCGCATCGACCCGTGCACTCGTACTCTCGAACCGTATCCTCGACTGAGGTCCCTGAAGACGTCACCGCATCGAGAGCTCAGCACCTCGGTCCTACCGACTCTTCGGAGGAGAACTCTAGAAGCCATTGCCAACAGTCGCTATACACCCAGTCTGAGGACTGCCCTAACTTCGCGTCTTTACAACCAATGCGAACCGTGCATCCGTGACTGCTCGTAAGCAGGTCATGCTACCCGATCAGCTACCTTACCACCTGATGGGACGAAGAGACTCCCAACCCGGTCAGAGCTACACCTCCCCATGTTCCACTACACCCCGAAGATCCGTATGCGGCATCACCTACGCCACCCATGGATCACTACATGTGGGAGAAAGACCATCTCGACCACTGCTCACGACGACCCCAATTCGGAGGTTTACACCGGCCAAGTCCCCCTACACTCGTTGAGACCTTCAGGGACTTACTGAGGAGAGTGAGCAACATGCTCCTCTTCTGTTCCAGGTCTCCGACACCGCTCGCCGCCTATCCGAGCATTCCCTTCGAATCGTCTCTTCGACTCAGTCGACACCAAGGACTAATCGGCATCTAGTGAGCGTGTGTCTGGTGATGAGTATCCTGATTACCATTATTTTTCCCGAAGGAATCCCTAAGCATACTCCACTAGCTTATTCGTCACGTAGTGTACCCTAGTTTAAGTCGTAATGTCTCTGCATCTGTAGCAACTTAAAACTCACGTTAGTATTCATGTTTCAAACTTTCCCTAGTTATCTCTATGAAAAGGTAACCGATTTTATAAAATGGAACATCTATCACTAATATCCTTACCTTCGGTTGTGCTTGAATTGTATTATCATTCCGTAACCATTATGGTGTGTGTGCTATTTACCCTTCCTTAATTCTTCTTATGTTATCACGGTCAGTAGTCATTCTTTAAATTCTTACCACCTATTCCTATTCGTGCGTTCTAAACTGGTTTCCTTTTTTCCCGTTGTAGAAACATGGCTCCTACGCGAAGCAATGCTAGCCTCATAGCCGAGCAGGTCGCTGCTCATTTTAACGCTGCCATGCCCAACATGATCGCCCAGATCACTGCTGGGATAAACAACAACCAAACCGAAACCTCCCCGTTTGCACATATAAGGGCTTTATGGCTTGTAAGCCAAAGGAGTTTGGCACCACTGGTGCTGTAGGGCTACTCTCCTGGTTTGAAAGCATCGAATCAGTCCTACACATTAGCCGCTGTGCTGAACTGATAAGGTGGAGTATGCCTCCTGCGTACTCCACGGACGGGCCCTACGTGGTGGAACCTCGTGATCCAAACCCCGAGGACGTGAAGCTGCCTATGCCCTCACTTGGGACGAATTCAAGAATCTCCTCACAAGGGAATACTGCTCTAAGGGTGAGATGAAGAAACTCGAGACAGAGCTTTGGAACACACGATGGTCGGAAACGACATCGATGGATACACTACCCGTTTCCATGAGCTGGCTAGACTTGTACCAAGGTTGGCAACCCCAGAAGAAAACTGGATCGACCGGTACATCTCGGCCCTTGTTCCCGAAATCAGAGGGATGGTGATCTCCGCTGAACCGCTGACGATACAGAGCGCAGTTGTCCTCGCTCATCGTCTAACCAGCTGACCTCCTTACCGCTCCAGCACCTGTCGAGCGAGAGGAAATGATAAACGAAAAGCTGATCAACAACCAAATACAGACGACCACATCAAGAAACCCAAAACCACCCACAACCTTGCAATAGTTGCCACCCCCACAACCGAACCTCGAATGTACACCGGGCCGCACCCCACGTGTGGCAAATGCAACTTCCATCATGTTGGAAACTGCCCAGTGTGCAGAATATGTAACGAAACGGGACACTACCCCTGGTGTGCCAAGAGGAAACTGGTGGTAGAAGGAAGAAGTCAGTTTGCTACAAATGCGGAAGCGACAAACACCTTCGAAAGTCTTGCCCCAAGTTGCGAAATGCTAAACCAAATCAGGCCGGGCAAGGCCGAGGACGCGCTCCGTAATCATTAGGAAGAGACAAGGTACGACCCAAACGCAACGACAGGTAAAATTCATGTGAACGATACTTCGCATCCTATGTTATGCGTTCATAAGAAGAAAGAAACCCAGTAGTCCTTAGAAATTAGACCCCCTTATCAATCTAGTCTAAGTTCTCAAGGATAGCTTTACTATCAATTCTGCTATTGGACAAGGATCCAAAGTAAGGATATAATCCTAGGATGTCCAATGTGCTTTACCGATAAGACTTTCCCCACCGACTTGCTCCCGCTAGAGCTGGAAAGCTCGAACTTTATCGTCGGAATGGGCTGGTTATCTCGTTTTCGAGCCGAGATCGTCCGTTTCGACAAACTCATTAGTATCCCCCTCTCAGACGGTGAAAGTCCCAGTTGTTCAAGGAGACAAACCCGGACGATCACTCCGCCCCGTGTCGTCCATATAAGATGCGTAGGTACCTCGAGAAGGGCTACGACACCCCCCCTCACCGATGTCGCCAGACATAAACCTAAGGAAAGCCGCGAGTCCAAGACATCCTGTAGTCGAGGATCACCCAAGAGTCTTCCCCAAGGATTTGCAATGGGCTACCGCCGCATCGACAAAGCTGAAACTCCGTTAGACCCTCGTTCCTGGCGCAACACCGGTCGCCATGCCGTCTAGCACCACCCGAAGTGCAGACAGCTGCCAAAGCAGCTGCAGGAACTTCTAAACCATGACTCCGTTCGCTCAAGGTTCACCCCCCCTGGGGAGCCCCAATTTCCCCTATCAAATGGAAAGACGGATCTTTCCACCTGTACACCGATTATTCGCAAACCTAACAAGCTGACCGTCAAGAACCGATAATCACCCCCCCGAGGATCGACGACCTAATGCACGGTTGCCGAAAGCAACTTGCACCCCAAGGGTCGACCTCCGCCCGGATTATCATCAGGTTCGTGTCGGTAAAGCCGACATTCCAAAAACCGCGTTTCGAACTCAGGCCAAACGCAACTCGTTGCGCCAAGCTCCAAGAATGAGTTCTGAAAACCGAAGGTACTCGTGAACCCCCTTTCCTGACAAGGGCCATCGAATGGTATTCCACCTATCCGGGATCCGACTTGTTGTAACAGGAGCTCCCGAGAATACTATTCTGGCCGGACATGTATAAGGACACTACTGGTATCCAGCCAATTACCCCACTTACTCCGAGATCAAGGCATGACACTGAAACTCATCCCTCTATTAGTCGATTTACGTCCCTCTCTCTTCGGAATACTCCTCCCCGAGAATAGCCCAGGAACGCGACTAGACCTCATCACCCCTCACTGTTCGCCGTATTCTAATCGGGTAAACTTACGTCACGGATCCCGTGCCAGCACTAAGTGCACACCCATCAGTCAATACCTATTTGGATGCAAGTGTCGGTCACCGCTCTGTTGGCTAGGAGCTAACGATTGACGACTTGCAAAGTCCGACGCCTCCCTTCATCCGTGGAAGACTGA
The DNA here is from genome assembly GCA_910822075.1 of Senecio squalidus. Classification (NCBI taxonomy): domain Eukaryota; kingdom Viridiplantae; phylum Streptophyta; class Magnoliopsida; order Asterales; family Asteraceae; genus Senecio; species Senecio squalidus. Next base: position 56,144,675 of record CAJVGC010000001.1, on the reverse strand, counting down.
AAGCATCCTGTACCTGGCAGAAAAAGCTACGTAACCAACCAGAAGAAAACCCCCGAGTCCCAAGATGGCGATAGAGTACCTCCCAAGGTATCGCCATGGAAAGGGATAGCCCGCTTCTGGAGACGCGGCAACTGAGCCCTAGGTACGCCGGTCCAAACTAAGTCTTAATTAGTCCGACCGCCCCATCGCCTTCAGCTCCACCAGATTCCTTCAAACGTTCATACATATATATTCCATGTCTCACCTCGAAAAGCATCTGTCTGATGAGACCGTCGTCAACCCCCTCGACAAGGTCAAAATCGATGCCGAACTCAAACTCTTTGATGAACCGCCTAAGTTTGTTGACCGGAAGGTCAAATAACCCAGGCAAGTCTTTCATCCATCATCCAATTCCAGTGGAGATTCTCGACGTGGTCACGATCTCACATGGGAACGTGAGGACCAAATCCGTCAGAATTATCCACATCGGTTCTAGAACATTCCTCCATGATGGTACGAACTAAATTTCGGGACGAAATTTCTTTCAACCCGGGGAGAATGTGACAACCGTCAAATTCTAGGTACAATTTACGCTCTATGTTTCTCTTATTGTCTACCGTTGCCTTTAACTGATCAATAACCGGATACGCGACAGTGTCGGAATCACTCCCGGAATCAATTATATAAGTCCTAATACCAAGAAAAACGCCTAATGAACTTCCCTAAGTTCATAACAAATCATACTTAAGAACTTTCAATTAACAAAAAGGTCCAACGAAGCAAAAACGTAAGAACGAAAAATCAGATAAAAGCTGAAAAACCCCCGGTGCGCCGCACCTATGGCTTTGGTGCGCAGCACCAAGCCACCAGATTTCAAAAATGTTACATTTTCAGTCCTTATCTCGTTTTTGTAAATCACCAACCAATCAAACTCGAGACTTTACACTTAGTTACTGCCAAATGATCTGCCCAATACCCCTTTTCATTATTATCCTTACTTATTTTCATTTTTCATTTTTACATAACACAAAACACACACATAAAACACACACACCTAAAACACTCTCTATTTCTCCCTCAAGAACTCCACAAGTACTGCCACAATCAGCCATCAAAACCCACTAAAATCTACTCCAAAAACGTTTTAACATCAAGAGGAAGAAAAGGAATAAAAGGTTTTCGATTTCAAAACGTTTTCTACCACTTTTGGAGCTCTAAATCCTTCCAAAACATCATCCAAGCATTTTCATCCGGTAGAAATCTTCCTTTTTACTTATATTATCAATCTAACTCATTGCATGTATGATCAAAGCCATAAAACAAGTTTTGATGAAGTTTTATAACCATTTTTATACAAAAACGGGATTTTAATAAATGGTGCTTTGATCTTTGTTTTTATGGATAAAAGTTACATATAAACTGAGAAAATGATGATTAATAAGGTTTATAACAATTGCATGTCCAAATCTACCATCCAGATAACCGATTTAACCACCAAAAAACGATTTTTGGAGAGTCCAGCAAGCAGGTGCTGCGCACCTGCTAAACAGGTGCTAAGCACCGAGCAGGTGCTGCGCACCTGGTAAACAGGTGCTAAGCACCGAGCTGCTGGCAGCCCCAAAAATCGTTGTTAACTCGATAAAAACCGCCGCTTTGAACTAGTTATCTTGAACCTAAATAAAAGCTACTGTAATAAAAATACTTGTGTTTGGGATGACTTATTTTACATATTACATTTAGATTGAACTTGATGAATTATATTAATTAGTGTTATAAAAATTGTAAGCGGGGAAAGTGTTGAAAATTTGGATTTAGAAAACTATAGTGCGGAAGCGCTGCCCAAATTTCGTTAGAAAACTCACATCACTTCAGCAACCAAAATATATCTAACTATAACAAATAACGTCACTTGGACTTTTGACTAAAACAAAACGTTAACCGCTTCGGACCAATTTTGAACAATGTTAACCTTAACACTTAATTTTAAACAAAAGTTACCTAATCTATTATAAGTACTTAATAAGATGTGAACTTTTGGATAATCTTGGTATCCTTAGGCATTCCGTGATTCCGGCTTTCCTTTTCCGACCGATTCCCGTGTTCGTTATCTTCGCACACTGTGAGTTACACACCCCACTTTTATTTATTGTTTTAACATAACTTTTTGGGGGAAACATGAGATCTAAATGAACTTTGGACTATTATGAATTCTTGCAACGTTTTATTACTATTGAACTCTTATTGAACGTTTTTGTGGAACTTACATGCGAAAACAGTTTTAACTTGCCCGTTTGGCATACAATAAACTAAATGGTTTGCCACCCTTTTTCGGCTTAATGGTTAGCCACCTTTAATCGTTTTATTGGTTCAAATATGTGATAAACTTACTTTATGCCACTCTCGGCACCCGTATGAATTTTGATTAATCGTATAACTAACGTGACTCTTGATGAGAATATAACGCGATTCGTAAGTGCCTCTCGACTAATAGTGCCCGGTTTCCTTTACATACTTCTAGCTTGTTTAAGCCGCTTAGTATGAGTATCAATACTTAGGAAACCATCATTTCTCACTTAGGTGTTGACCTAAGTACATATCACTCGGATCCTTACTTAGGTGTTAGCCTAGGTACACTTTAGTGTTAGCCAAATTCTGTATTAAGATCTTAATCGTTTCAACTTGGGTGTTAGCTCAAGTCATCAATCGATTGATCTTGGATGTTAGTTCAAGTGTTTTTCATCGATTGATCTTGGATGTTAGTCCAAGTGTTTCTTCTCACTCGAAATCTTGGGTGTTAGCTCAAGTACTTATTTTTCTCGATTGGTATAGAGCGTTACCTCAAATACCCGCTACTCGACGGTTCATCTATTCGTGAACACTTAGGTTATATTATGCCAAGTAGTCGTTATACATGATTTCAATCACTAGGTTTATTTCTCTTGCGCGTATATGGATATACGATCTCCGCAACTCTCCTTAAACAAATGTTCGGATCGAACTATCTTTTGAGTAACTTTTTGGATCGAAACTATCCTTTAAGTATTGTCCTACTTTTAGAAACTTTTAAGTATTGATATACTTAACCTAAACCTTTTTTAGTCGAGGACTAGAAACTGTAACTCACTCACTACTTTATTGTAGTTGACATTGATCTCTTGTTTCAGGAAACGCAATGTAAGGACGTTAAGTGCATACCTTGATGGGTCAGGAAGGTCACGTGATTAAGGATCGGGAAGACCTTATTTATTTACTCTGGGAATCGTCTTTTGAAGTTTTTACATAAGCTATCGTGGTTGTACTGTATTGTTAAATACTTGGTTATCTTTGAATTTTGTAAACGTTTTCTGACTTCAATGACTTAAAAACCGTTTGTATTTATTATATCTCGTGTAATGATATCTTTGCTCTTCACATCTCGTGTTTCCGCTTTAGCGGGGTGTGACAGACTTGGTATCAGAGCACAGGTTATAGTGAATACAGGTTTTCAAAATTTCAAAATTTTCAAAACCAAACTATAACCAAGGCTTTCTCGAAAAAATCATTTCACGAGTTTTAAACGTTAGTAGATTAATTCCGCAAATGCATGACTCATTACTAACTATGCGTAATTTGGCCAACTACGCCTAGTTCGGAATAAATTATGCAAGAACGGAACGTAGATTGCTATTGTTAAACGATTTTGAGTCAACAGTTCTCGTCCCCGATTCCCGAATTCTCACGTGACTGACCCGAACATGCACTGTCCTATTTACATTTTCCTTTAACTATAATTACTCGTTCCATCTTATTGCAAATCTCGTTAAGTCTGAATCGTCGCATCGACCCGTGCACTCGTACTCTCGAACCGTATCCTCGACTGAGGTCCCTGAAGACGTCACCGCATCGAGAGCTCAGCACCTCGGTCCTACCGACTCTTCGGAGGAGAACTCTAGAGCCATTGCCAACAGTCGCTATACACCCAGTCTGAGGACTGCCCTAACTACCGTTCCGCCGGTTCCCGTCGCGTCTTTACAACCAAGCGAACCGCGCATCCGTGACTGCTCGTAAGCAGGTCATGCTACCCGATCAGCTACCTTACCACCTGATGGGACGAAGACTCCCAACCCGGTCAGAGCTACACCTCCCCATGTTCCACTACACCCCGAAGATCCGTATGCGGCATCACCTACGCCACCCATGGATCACTACATGTGGGAGAAGACCATCTCGACCACTGCTCACGACGACCCCAATTCGGAGGTTTACACCGGCCAAGTCCCCTACACTCCGAGACCTTCAGGGACTTACTGAGGAGAGTGAGCAACATGCTCCCTTCTGTTCCAGGTCTCCGACACCGCTCGCCGCTATCCGAGCATTCCCTTCGAATCGTCTCTTCGACTCAGTCGACACCAAGGACTAATCGGCACTAGTGAGCGTGTGTCTGGATGAGTACCTGATTCCATTATTTTTCCGAAGATCCCTAAGCATGCTCACTAGCTTATTTCCGTCACGTATGTACCCTAGTTAAGTTGTAATGTCTCTGCATCTGTAGCAACTTAAAACTCACGTTAGTATTCATGTTTCAAACTTTCCCTTTATCTCTATGAAACAGGTAACCGATTTTAAAATGGAACATCTATCACTAATATCCTTACTTCGGTTGTGCTTGAATTGTATTATCATTCCGTAACCATTAGGTGTGTGTGCTATTTACCTTCCCTTAATTCTTCTTATGTTATCACGGTCAGTAGTCATTCTTTAAATTCTTACCACCTATTCCTATTCGTGCGTTCTAAACTGGTTTCCTTTTTCCCGTTGTAGAAACATGGCTCCTACGCGAAGCAATGCTAGCCTCATAGCCGAGCAGGTCGCTGCTCATTTTAACGCTGCCATGCCAAACATGATCGCCCAGATCACTGCTGGGATAAACAACAACCAAAACCGAAACCTCCCGTTTGCACATATAAGGGCTTTATGGCTTGTAAGCCAAAGGAGTTTCATGGCACCACTGGTGCTGTAGGGCTACTCTCCTGGTTTGAAAGCATCGAATCAGTCCTACACATTAGCCGCTGTGCTGAAACTGATAAGGTGGAGTATGCCTCCTGCGTACTCCACGGACGGGCCCTAACGTGGTGGGAACCTCGTGATCCAAACCCGAGGACGTGAAGCTTGCCTATGCCCTCACTTGGGACGAATTCAAGAATCTCCTCACAAGGGATGCCTCCTAAGGGTGAGATGAAGAAACTCGAGACAGAGCTTTGGAACCACACGATGGTCGGAAACGACATCGATGGATACACTACCCGTTTCCATGAGCTGGCTAGACTTGTACCAAGGTTGGCAACCCCAGAAGAAACTGGATCGACCGGTACCATCTCCGGCCTTGTTCCCGAAATCAGAGGGATGGTGATCTCCGCTGAACCGCTGACGATACAGAGCGCAGTTGTCCCTCGCTCATCGTCTAACCAGCGACCTCCTTACCGCTCCAGCACCTGTCGAGCGAGAGGAAAATGATAAACGAAAAGCTGATCAACAACCCAATACAGACGACCACATCAAGAAACCCAAAACCACCCACAACCTTGCAATAGTTGCCACCCCCACAACCGAACCTCGAATGTACACCGGGCCGCACCCCAAGTGTGGCAAATGCAACTTCCATCATGTTGGAAACTGCCCAGTGTGGCAGAATATGTAACGAAACGGGACACTACCCCTGCCAAGAGGAAACTGGTGGTAGAAGGAAGAAGTCAGTTTGCTACAAATGCGGAAGCGACAAACACCTTCGAAAGTCTTGCCCAAGTTGCGAAATGCTAAACCAAATCAGGCCGGGCAAGGCCGAGGACGCGCTCCGTAATCATAGCGAAGAGACAAGGTACGACCCCAAACGCAACGACAGGTAAATTCATGTGAACGTACTTCGCATCTATGTTATGCGATTCATAAGAAGAAAGAAACCCAGTGTCCTTAGAAATTAGACCCCTTATCAATCTAGGATCTAAAGTTCTCAAGGATAGCTTTACTATCAATTCTGCTATTGGACAAGGATCCAAAGCTAAGGATATAATCCTAGGATGTCCAATGTGGCTTTACCGATAAGACTTTCCCCACCGACTTGATCCGCTAGAGCTGGAAGCTCGAACTTTATCGTCGGAATGGGCTGGTTATCTCGTTTCTGAGCCGAGATCGTCCGTTTCGACAAACTCATTAGTATCCCCCCCCTCTCAGACGGTGAAAGTCCAGTTGTTCAAGGAGACAAACCCGGACGATCACTCCGCCCCGTGTCGTCCATAAAGATGCGTAGGTACCTCGCGAAGGGCTGACGACACCCCCCCCTCACCCCTCACCGATGTCGCCAGGACATAACCCTAAGGAAGCCGAGTCCAAGACATTCCTGTAGTCGAGGATCACCCAGAGTCATCCCCAAGGATTTGCATGGCGCTTACCCCGCCCGCATCGACAAGCTTGAAACTCCGTATAGACCCTCGTTCCCTGGCGCAAACACCTCCACGGTCGCCAAGCCGCCATGCGCCTCTAGCACCACCCCGAAGTGCAGAAGCTTGCCGAAAGCAGCGCAGGAACTTCTAAACATGACTCCGTTCGCTCAAGGTTCACCCACCCCTGGGGTAGCCCCCATTTCCCCTATCAAATGGAAAGACCGGATCTTTTCCACCTGTACAAACCGATTATGCGCAAAACCTAACAACTGACCGTCAAGAAATTGCACGGTTGCCGAAAGCAACTTGCCACCCCAAGGGTCGACCTCCGCCCGGTATATCATCAGGTTCGTGTCGGTAAAGCCGACATTCCAAAAACCGCGTTTCGAACTCAGGCCAAACGCAACTCGTTGCGCCAAGCTCCAAGCATGAGTTCTGAAAAAACCGAAAGGTACTCGTGAACCCCCTTTCCTGACAAGGGCCATCGAATGGTATTCCACCTATCCGGGATCCGACTTGTTGTAACAGGAGCTCCCGAGAATACTATTCTGGCCGGACATGTATAAGGACACTACCTGGTATCCAGCCAATTACCCCACTTACTCCGAGATCAAGGCAGGACACTGAAACTCATCCCTCTATTAGTCGAATTTACGTCCTCTCTCTTCGGAATACCCTCCCGAGAATAGCCAGGAACGCGACTAGACCATCATCACCCCTCACTGTTCGCCGTATTCTAATCGGGTAAACTTACGTCACGGATCCCGTGCCATCACTAAGTGTCAGTCAATACCTATTTGGATGCAAGTGTCGGTCACCGCTCTGTTGGCTAGGAGCTAACGATTGACGACTTGCAAAGTCCGACGCCTCCCTTCATCCGTGGAAGACTGAAAGCATCCTGTACCTGGCAGAAAAGCTACGTAACCAACCAGAAGAAAACCCCCGAGTCCCAAGATGGCGATAGAGTACCTCCCAAGGTATCGCCATGGGAAAGGGATAGCCCGCTTCTGGAGACGCGGCAAACTGAGCCCTAGGTACGCCGGTCCAAACTAAGTCTTAGGACGTATTAGTCCGACCGCCCATCTCCTTCAGCTCCACCAGATTCCTTCAAACGTTCATACATATATATTCCATGTCTCACCTCGAAAAAGCATCTGTCTGATGAGACCGTCGTCAACCCCCCTCGACAAGGTCAAAATCGATGCCGAACTCAAACTCTTTGATGAACCGCCTAAGTTTGTTGACCGGAAGGTCAAATAACCCAGGCAAGTCTTTCATCCATCATCCAATTCCAGTGGAGATTCTCGACGTGGTCACGATCTCACATGGGAACGTGAGGACCAAATCCGTCAGAATTATCCACATCGGTTCTAGAACATTCCTCCATGATGGTACGAACTAAATTTCGGGACGAAATTTCTTTCAACCCGGGGAGAATGTGACAACCGTCAAATTCTAGGTACAATTTACGCTCTATGTTTCTCTTATTGTCTACCGTTGCCTTTAACTGATCAATAACCGGATACGCGACAGTGTCGGAATCACTCCCGGAATCAATTATATAAGTCCTAATACCAAGAAAAAACGCCTAATGAACTTCCCTAAGTTCATAACAAATCATACTTAAGAACTTTCAATTAACAAAAAAGGTCCAACGAAGCAAAAACGTAAGAACGAAAAATCAGATAAAAGCTGAAAAAACCCCCGGTGCGCCGCACCTATGGCTTTGGTGCGCAGCACCAAGCCACCAGATTTCAAAAATGTTACATTTTCAGTCCTTATCTCGTGTAAATCACCAACCAATCAAACTCGAGACTTTACACTTAGTTTACTGCAAATGATCTGCCCAATACCCCTTTTCATTATTATCCTTACTTATTTCATTTTTTGCGATTTTTACATAACACAAACACACACATAAACACACACACCCTAAAAACACTCTCTATTCTCCCTCAAGAACTCCACAAAGTACTGCCACAATCAGCCAGCAAACCCATAAAATCTACTCCAAAAACGTTTTAACATCAAGAGGAAGAAAAGGAATAAAAGGTTTTCGATTTCAAAAACGTTTTTCTACCACTTTTTTGGAGCTCTAAATCCTTCCAAAACATCATCCAAGCATTTTCATCCGGTAGAAATCTTCCTTTTTACTTATATTATCAATCTAACTCTTTGCATGTATGATCAAAGCCATAAAAACAAGTTTTGATGAAGTTTTATAACCATTTTTATCAAAAACGGGATTTTAAATAAATGGTGCTTTGATCTTTGTTTTTATGGATAAGAGAAAATGATGATTAATAAGGTTTATAACAATTGCATGTCCAAATCTACCATCCAGATAACCGATTTAACCACCAAAAACGATTTTTGGAGAGTCCAGCAAGCAGGTGCTGCGCACCTGCTAAACAGGTGCCTAAGCACCGAGCAGGTGCTGCGCACCTGGTAAACAGGTGCTAAGCACCGAGCTGCTGGCAGCCCCAAAAATCGTTGTTAACTCGATAAAAACCGCCGCTTTGAACTAGTTATCTTGAACCTAAATAAAAGCTACTGTAATAAACAAATACTTGTGTTTGGGATGACTTATTTTACATATTACATTTAGATTGAACTTGATGAATTAATATAATTAGTGTTATAAAAATTGTAAGCGGGAAAGTGTTGAAAATTTGGATTTAGAAACTATAGTGCGGAAGCGCTGCCCAAATTTCGTTAGAAAACTCACATCACTTCAGCAACCAAAATATATCTAACATATAACAAATAACGTCAACTTTGGACTTTAAAACAAAACGTTAACCGCTTCGGACCAATTTTGGAACAATGTTAACCTTAACACTTAATTTTAAACAAAAGTTACCTAATCTATTATAAGTAACTTAATAAGATGTTAACTTTTGGATAATCTTGGTATCCTTAGGCATTCCGTGATTCCCGGCTTCCTTTCCGACCGATTCCCGTGTTCGTTATCTTCGCAAAACTGTGAGTTACAACCCCACTTTTATTTATTGTTTTACATAACTTTTGGGGGAAACATGAGATCTAAATGAACTTTGGAACTATTATGAATTCTTGCAACGTTTTATTACTATTGAACTCTTATTGAACGTTTTGTGGAACTTACATGCGAAAACAGTATATTGCCCGTTTGGCATACAATAAACTAAATGGTTTGCCACCCTTTTTCGGCTTAATGGTTAGCCACCTTTAATCGTTTTATTGGTTCAAATATGTGATAAACTTACTTTATGCCACTCTCGGCACCCGTATGAATTTTGATTAATCGTATAACTAACGTGACTCTTGATGAGAATATAACGCGATTCGTAAGTGCCTCTCGACTAATAGTGCCCGGTTTCTTTACATACTTCTAGCTTGTTTAAGCCGCTTAGTATGAGTATCAATACTTAGGAAACCATCATTTCTCACTTAGGTGTTGACCTAAGTACATATCACTCGGATCCTTACTTAGGTGTTAGCCTAGGTACACTTTAGTGTTAGCCAAATTCTGTATTAAGATCTTAATCGTTTCAACTTGGGTGTTAGCTCAAGTGCTCATCAATCGATTGATCTTGGATGTTAGTTCAAGTGTTTATTCATCGATTGATCTTGGATGTTAGTCCAAGTGTTTTCTCACTCGAAATCTTGGGTGTTAGCTCAAGTACTTATTTTTCTCGATTGGTATAGAGCGTTACCTCAAATACCCGCTACTCGACGGTTCATCTATTCGTGAACACTTAGGTTATATTATGCCAAGTAGTCGTTATACATGATTTCAATCAATAGATTTCTCTTGCGCGTATATGGATATACGATCTCCGCAACTCTCCTTAAACAAATGTTACGGATCGAACTATCTTTTGAGTAACTTTTTGGATCGAAACTATCCTTTAAGTATTGTCCTACTTTTAGAAACTTTTAAGTATTGATATACTTAACCTAAACCTTTTTAGTCGAGGACTAGAAAACTGTAACTCACTCACTACTTTATTGTAGTTGACATTTGATCTCTTGTTTCAGGAAACGCAATGTAAGGACGTTAAGTGCATACCTCTTGTGATGGGTCAGGAAGGTCACGTGATTAAGGATCGGGAAGACCTTATTTATTTACTCTGGGAATCGTCTTTTGAAGTTTTTACATAAGTTATCGTGGTTGTACTGTATTGTTAAATACTTGGTTATCTTTGAACTTTGTAAACGTTTTCTGACTTCAATGACTTAAAAACCGTTTGTATTTATTATATCTCGTGTAATGATATCTTTGCTCTTCACATCTCGTGTTTCCGCTTTAGCGGGGTGTGACATCCGGTCCTCAGTCCACCATTTCTTGATTTTTTTTGTCTCGGTCCGGTCCGGTTTTCGACCGAGTCGGTCCGATCCGTACCTTTTGAACACCCCTACTTGTATATGGAACAAAGCTATACGATTTTGATCTATTTTGACAAGATATTTTATACCAGGACAACACTAAATCAGCGAGTTAAATGATCAAATTGAGATGCGGAATCTCTCAATTTAATTGAATCTAAGCTATAATTGAATTGTGAATTTGATGATTGAAATAGAATGTGATGATGTCACTGATAAAACGATTTCGGCGGAAAAAACCGTTACAAGAAAGTTTACACAGATAAGCTCTGGTCCAAAGACCTGGTCCAAAAGACAAATGACTCTTTCCACACATCATTTTATTTATAGACATCATTACACACAAATTACACTAAAATAATTAAGTCTTCATCTTAATTTTAACTCTCGAGTTGTTCACTTTAACTCGGAAGTAGAGTATTCATCATCAGAGTTATAATCTTCAATGTTGGCTTGTGTTGACTAACTTAATCTTTAGTTTAAATTTAACTCTAGTGAACTTCATTTAAGTCGAGTAGACTAACTTGTTCACCCGAGTTAAAGTCTTCACTGAAAGACTTTCTAAGTTTTAAGTCGGGTGATGAACTTAGTTCACCCGACTTATTCACTTAGTCAAAAACACACACTTTAAGATTCATAGCTTCATCCATACTTTTCTAAACCCAACACACTCTTCAGTAAACTTTAACTCTAGTGAACTTCAAGTTAAGTTGGGTAGACTAACTTGTTCACCCGAGTTAAAGTCTTTACTGGAAAACTGTCTAAGTTTTAGTTCGGGTGATGAACATTGTTCACCCGACCTAATTCCTTAGTTACAAAATCACTATGAAGAACTCTTGGAAGCTTCAACCATCACTCTAATTAGGCTCCAGCAAAGGGCCTTCACTGTGAAGATTTGCATTCATTCATCAAGGCAATGTAGTGATAAAGAGAAGATTGAAAAAGTGTATATTTATCTTGAAACCATTCTTCTCCAGCTAAATCAATGTAGCAAATTCCCTCAAATTTTTCAGTCTTTACATATGTTATGTCTTTGAAACTGACTTCAAAAGGCACATGATGATCAACTTCAGATTCCAACCCCTGAGATTTTCCCCCTTTGTGACACGTGTTTGCAATACCAAAATGTTTATTCTTCTTCAGGAATCAACTTTAAAAAAAATAAGTTGCACTGACATTGTAGATAGCTTATTCCTTAACAACATTTGGCAAGTTGATATCATCCAATCTAATACTCAATTTGGAAATTTGTTTCCATTCTTCACATCCAAGAGTCTGCAACCTGTCTACCCTTATCTTTAGAATTCTTTTTGACGGGATTTAAAAAAGGATCCTAAAGCTCTAAAATAGTGAATTGTTTGATCAAATCATGATGCGGAATCTCATTATTTGATTGAATCATTAACGGTAATCGAATTGAGGATTTGATTAATGAAAGCATAATGATTAATGAAAGCAGAATCTCATTATTTGATAGAAAATCTTTGGCTGGAATGGCCGTTATATGAATGTTGAAGCTCTACGGTGCTCAAATGAGTTCGGGTTCAAAGACAAATGACTCTTACCACACATCATTCTGTTTATATACATCATTACATACACATTACTCTAAACATAACTAAGTCTTCATCTAAATTTTAACTCTGGATCTGTTCACTTTTACTCGGAAGTAGAGTCTTCATCATGAGAGTTATAATCTTCGATGTTGACTTGTGTTGACTAACTTAATCTTCAGTTTAAATTTAACTCTGGTGAACTTCAGTTAACTCTGGTGAAGTAACTTGTTCACCCGAGTTAAAATCTTCACTAAATGACTTTCTATGATTTAAGTTGGGTGATGAACTTTGTTAACCCGACTTAAACACTCAGATCAAAAACACACTTTGAAGATTTCATAGCTTCATCCATAACTTTCAATGGCCAACATTTTTGTTTGGAAGAAGACATTTCAGCATAAGATTACCATGTTCTTCAATGCAATCAAGGTGAGCAACGAGACTTGTAAATTTATGTTTCACAAAAGATTTTTCTATGTAATCCATTATGTCTTGCTCTCTTTGTACCTTCTTTAGTATTTCTTCATCAACCTTGATTCTCTGATATTCTTCTTCATAATTCAATCATTCTTCTTCTCTCATCTCAACTTCTAGTTCTTCTGCGACAACATGACATGAATCTTTAACAATGACACTGGTTGTTGACTAAGCTTCAGTTCCTGAATCAAATATTTCCTTGTATAGACCTTTGGTCACAGAAGGAGAAGTTTGTATCTCACTCAGGTCCTGGAGCAAGACATTGTCAACTTGTCCATGAGAGTGTGAGAAATTTAGTGGTTTATCAGTTTGAACTATATAACTAGTGAAAATGGCCTTTGAAGTATACCTTGAAGATAATGAAGGGGGTGTTCCATATTGAGTACATGGATGTCTAGGAGTGAGACATCTTCTTCAATGCTAGTTGTAACGACCTGAAATTGCATTTCTATACGACGTATAGAATGAATAGTTATACGGCGTAAAAGCTCGATTGGTCAACATAAGTCAATGATATTAAAGTTAGATGGGGAATTATTGCTGGTATTTGAGTGATAAATGGTCTTGAAGGTGTTCATTTGTTATTTACGAAAGTTATAGTGAGAATCATTCGTGAAAATGAGTTTGACACACCTTCACCATTTTGGTCATAACTTCTTCATACGAACTCCGTTTGAAGTGATTCAAATTGGAGAAGAATCTTTACGACGAGAGCTACAACTTTGATTTTCGGGAATAGCTGGGATTAAGTCTTTACGGTGTAAAGGGTGTAACCTTTACGGCGTAAAGGGCATTTAACCTTTAAGGGTCTTTTTCATTTCAGTTCTCAAACCTAGCCCCCATAGGCTGCTGATTTCGATTTGGGAAACACCATGAGAGTGTAGAGGCTATCAGAGGATTTTATTGATGATTAGAAGGCTATGCAATCGCGTGAAATCGGTTTGTTATTCGATTATCCGATTCCTCGATTGTGTTGTTGATTCGTGTAAGGTATAACCTACGTTTTCGTATTTTGATTTCTTGAGTTCATAAACTCACTAGATTCTTATATTCATTTTATTATTAGATGTGTTGATTGCTCATTTATTCGTTCGTAGGATTCGGTGGTGCGATTTCGTAACGTATTACGGAGGCTTGTTTTGTAATTTCGATATAAAATCATAAATGGTTATTTTGAGCCCGATTCCTACGCGCCTTTTGTGTTTTGACTTTCTCTACAAGTTCACAAAAGGAATTGACATCTGAAATTGAACAGAAATCGGAGAAATATGTTGTTTTCTTGAGTTGTTCGGATGTTGGTGATTCGTATAATTGAGTGTTTTATTCGGAAGGTATAATCCTCTCACTTCTTTGATGTTACATAATGTTTGCGATCTTTCGATCCATTCCTTTAGATCATTTGAATTCCTATTCGTTTATATTAATTTAATTCGCATTTCAATTGATTTTCGGAGTCCGGTTAACCTAGTATTTTGAGCCCTAATAAGTTTCTAAACATTTTATGTGTAAAATCAATTACACATAAAATATACGAATATTTGAATGATTTTTACATGTAGATGAAACGATTGAAACCTCAATTAGATGAACTACACAAAAATCATAATTTGATGCGTAGTGATTCTCTTTATATGAAAAATTGAGAGAGAGAGAGAGAGATAGAGAGAGAGAGAGAGAGAGAGAGAGTGAGAGAGAGAGAGAGAGAAAGAGAGAGCGCTATGCAGTTAATCTCGGCGAGATCTCGGGGTAAAAAGAAATCTCGGTGCAAAATCTCGGAAACGAGATTCTCGGCAATATTTAGCGAGAAATCGGCGAGATTTTGATCTCGGGCGAGATTTTTGATAGTGAAAATTCTTTTTGACTTTTTTTTGTTGACTTTTTTTTTTATGCCAGCCCAGCCCACTTTTATTACTCAGCCAGCCCAATTGTTTAAACCTACTTTATCTTAACTTTTTCCAGCCACCATTCTTCCACCAAACACAACATTAACACAACATTAACTCAACATTAACGACTATTCAAGACTAGTATGGAAGGTCAATCTTCCCATGCTTCAGTTAATCCAATCAGTGCTAATACCTCATCAGATGCCGGTACTGGTATAAGATGTTTAAATGGAGATATGGCTTGGGAATGGGGGGAATGGAGAGAGCCCACAAAAAATTTTATTTTGGTGCACACTTTGTGACAAAAAGGTGTCCGGAGGGATCACAAGGTTAAAACAACACCTTACGCATACAAAAGGCGATGTAACAGGCTGTACTAAGGTAACAACGGAAATAACGAAGAGAGTTCTTGCATCAATGCAAGAAAAGGAAAAGATAGCAAAGGAAAAAAGGAGAACTATAGAAATTCTAAGGTCGGATAATACTATAGATTTATCAGAAGACGAGGATGCGGGTGATGTGGTACAGCTTAAGGGTAAGGGGAATGTAAGTAAGAAACGGAAGTCCGTAGGTGCTAGTAATGTCCGCGGTCCTCTTGATTCTATCCTTAAGGTTGATTATGGAAAAACAAAACAAATTACTTTGGATAAAAACAATCCAATAAAACAGAACTTGAAGATGCTTGCTTGGAAAAAGATCGCAACCCGGGCTTATATAGTTGGTTTACCTTTCAATGTCGTACGTGATGATAGCTTTCAAGACATGATTTATGATGTTGGAGAATATGGAAAAGGTATGCCTGCTCCAAGTTATCATAATATTCGTGTAACTTTGTTGAAAGATGCTTTAGAAGATACAAAAAGGTTTGTAGATTCGTTTAGGCCGCAATGGCAGAAATACGGATGTAGCATCATGTCTGATTTTTGGACAGACGGGAAAGGAAGATGTTTGATTAACTTTTTAGTCAATTGTCCTCAAGGCACGGTATTTTTAAAGTCGATTGATGCATCGGAGCATGTAAAGGATAAGGAATTAATCGTGTCGATGATTAATGAAGTGATTGAAGATGTTGGGGAAGAAAATATATTGCAGGTACCTGCTACTAGCATATAATTATTTTGGACAGCAGGCTGCTAGTTTCAGTTTATGCTTTTTGTTATTGATTATAATTATATTCCTTTTTTTGTATTAGTTTATTACCGATAACGGCTCAAACTACAAAGCCGCGGGAGCAATTTTAGAAGAGCAGCATCCTAAGTTATTTTGGACACCATGTGCAGCCCACTATGTGAATCTCATGATAGGAGATATCGGGGAGAAGATACCGAAAATAAAGAGTGCTTTAAGTGATGCAAGGGCGGTTGTGGTTTACATTTATAACCACGGAAGGGTTTTAAATATGATGCGGAGGTTGACAAATAATAAGGAGTTGCACAGGTCTTGTGTAACTAGGTTTGCAACTCAGTTTTATACTCTAAAGACTGTACATGAGAATCGCCATCATCTACAAGTGTTATTTGTGTCGAAAACATGGACCAAAGTGCCTTTGCAAAGAAAGCAGTAGGAAAGAGAGTCGAGAGAATAGTTGCAAAACAAGAATTTTGGGACAATGTTTATTTAGCTTGTCAAGTACTCTCTCCTTTGGTCGATTTGGTTCGGTTGGTTGATACGGAAGAGAAGTCGTGCATGGGTTATATCTACGACGCGATGACTAGAGCGAAAGATCAAATAAAAAAAAATCTAAGTGGTGGGCCGAATGAGAGACTATTCAGCAGAGTTTGGTCTATGGTTCAAACAAGGTGGACCGACCAATTCCACCATCCTTTACATGCTGCTGGATGTTTTCTTAACCCTGCTATTTTTCATGCAGAAGATTCAAAGATTAGTGAGAATAAGGAGATCAAGGCAGATCTTTATGTGGCCATTGATAAGCTTGTTCCTGATCCTGAAGAAAATGATGCTTTGAGAGGAGAATCGAATGTGTACATTGATTCTGGTGGCCAATTTGGATCTGCATCTGCTAAAAGGACTAGGACAAAATTTGCACCACATATATGGTGGCGTACTTATGGGATCGATACACCTTTGCTTCAAAGCTTTGCTTTCAGAGTCCTTAGTCAAACTTGTAGTGCTTTACCTTGTGAACGCAATTGGAGTACATTCGACAATTTACACTCAAAGAAAAGGAATTGTCTTTTGCAACAAAAGCTCAATGACCTTGTATTAATCCAATACAACACTAGGCTGCAAAAGCGATTCGAGTCTCTCAAATCTGGCAAGCTTTTAGACCCTATCTTGTTGAGAGACGTAGAGGAAAACGATGACTGGAAGATACCAACAGAGACTGAGCTTCAAGACTTTGTGAATGCAGGTGACGATCTTCTTTGGTCTGATGTGAGAGAGGCGATGGGAGGAAATGAAGAAATCGGACCAAGTACAAGAAGTAAAAGGGAGCGTTATACATATTACGATGATGAGACTAATGTGGGAGTGGGCTTGGAGGAACAAGTGAATGCTTTAGACGATGTTGAGTCGGATGCTGAACCCGTGGACTGCAATTAGAGTTCGACACTTTTATCACTTTAGACGAGGTTGATTCGGATTTGAATTTAATGTTATTTGACACTTTTATGCTATGTTTTATGTTTATTTATATATATAATATTCTAAATAATATAAAAAACCGAGATCTCACCGAGATAATCGAAATCTCGGATCTCGAACCTCGGACGAGATTCGAAATCTGACCGAGATAACTGGAGAGAGAGAGAGAGAGAGAGAGAGAGAGAGAGAGAGAGAGAGAGAGAGAGAGAGAGAGAGAGAGCTAATAATTTCACTTTCATCATGTATAATCATGAATTTGAATATACGTAGTTTATTTCATGCACATAATAATTAAAGTCCATGAAAACATTAAATAAAATAAATTTTCAATTAATTAAAGGTGTCATACAAGTGAAATTTTATCATTTTAAGTAACCTACTATTTCGAAAAAAAGTCAAAATTGATTTAAAGTTAAAAATCGCTTTTAATGAAAATGGAATAAGAATGAAAGATGAATGCAAACAAAGTACTAAAATGAGCATACGATGTATAATATACTCGTCCTTTGGTGGAGGAATGGAAATTCAAAACCAATATTTCTAGAGAAATTTCTCAAAACAGTACTCAATTTAAATCTTATTGTAAAATTGTGCCAGAAAACTATATGATCTAGATCGGTTTCTCAAAACGAAGTCATGCCATAGGTTAATATTGATGACAGATGAGGAGTTTATAGTGAAGATAAAAAAGTATGCTTAAATATTGGTGTCATTATTTGACATAATGTGATTAATTACCTTACATCTTTGTGTCGAGAGGGAATGACAAGGAAACTCTTTTGCGTATTGTTACATGTGGTCGATTTGGTCAAAATATTTGTTAATCATTCCAAATCCACGAATCTTTAAAATTGTTTGATGATCGTTTTAAAGAGAACACAGGTCATATTTTAGTGATTTAGTGAGAATAGTAATTGTAAAACTTATTGATCAATAGGAAACTTTTCTTATAAATTTTAATTTACTTGTTTATTTAAAACTAATTTAATCCAATAACCTTTTATTTTAACTATTTTAACAGAATAACCCCCCTTCTAACAAAATAATCTTCCAAAACTAAACCTTTTTTTTTTATAGAAAAGCAAACATATATTATAACCAAACTGTAACCAATCAAAATACAAAATGTTGGTAGGTTCGCTTCCTTTGTGTAACCGGGTAAAGATTTCAATAACCGGATATCTCTTACAATCGTGGTATCACTTTTCGAAAACAACAATTCGACCCTATATGTGTGGGTTACACGAACTTTGTTTTGGGATAAGAATAATAGTATGTTCTTGATTTTGGCACAAACCAAGAACCCGTTTGCTAGAGAGTGTTTCGTGTTTTGTATTTTCTCATGAATAACAAGTTCTTTATTTATAGAGCACCCAAATGTAATGGACATTATTCGTATTAAATAACCATAATGGTCCATAACTCCTAGCGGTTACAAGACCAAAAAATTATGGTCATAAAGCTACTAACGGTTACAAGACCAAGACATTATAGTCATAAAGCTACTCCATTATCACAGGAGTTACAAGCTTTAAGTAACCATAATGATCATTTAATGGACAAACGATTACAAGACCAAAACATAATGGTCATTAACACGTTTGTAACTCCCCATTAATTGTGTCTTAAAAGAGGTGGTTATAAATCTATCACCATAAAGGTTGTAGTTTATATACCGCTTTTGGATCCGAGATGTTATTGACTTAACGGGCGTACACTCCGTACACTCCTAACCCGTTCCCAAGTCAAATAACCATTTCTCCAGTTACACTAAATTACTAACACAAAAGTCATAGACCCCGTGAGAAGTGGGGAAGTTAGAAAACCTACGAAAATTACACAACTAACCTTTCCTTTTAAAAAAAATTTCTACCTCTTTCAAAACAAAAATAAACTACTCTTAGAAAGCTTTAATATCAAATATTTTATTAAAGAACAATTTAAACTTTATTTTATTGGAAATTAAACTAAATATAATTTATTAAATCAATTTGAACCTTTAGATTAAACAAATTTTAACACTTTATCATAAAAAAAAAATCAACTAATGATTACTTTGTTAGTTTAGCCTTATTTATTCACAAATAAAACTAAATAATTAATTAAAATAATTGAACTTCTTATTTTTAACAAATTTGAACACTTTATCTATTTTTTTTCCAACTAATGGTTACTCCCTCTGTTTAGTCCTTATTCATACACAAATTAAACTAAATTTTTTTATTAAATCAGTTTAACCCTTTATTTTTAACAAATTTAAGCACTTATCTATTTATTTTTAACTAATCATTACTCCCTTCGTTTTATAACAACTAATTCCATTTCTTTCCAGTCAAGTAGTAAAATAATTTCAACTTTTACATCTCTTTGATAACCCTAAATTTCAACCAAAAATCTCATATACATCAACCTCAATCGGATTTTTGATCGTATCTTAAAAATAGTTACTAGTAAAATTTTATGAAAATGTTAAACTCTTTCTTTATCTTTCAAAAATATAATTTTCTATATTCTTAATTTGTACTCATTATTTGTTAATTATAGTTAAATGAATAAGAAATTATTGTCAAAATAATAATTGGACTTTTATTAATTAGGAGTAAAAAAAACACTAAAAATATATATCACATAGCTAACCAAATAAAAAAAAAGCACTATAACATATATGTCAGTTTTATATATATATTCAAAAATGTAATAGTTTTTCAAATGCAATAAATTTAAACTACATGTGGATTGACCAATATGAAACTTTATTATAAAATCAATGTAATATTTTATTTTCAATCAATTTAATCAAGGAACTCTTTTTTTAACCAGTTCAACAAAATAATCTCTCATCTAATTCAATAATATTTAAAAAGTTATATTAACCCCTTATTTAAAAACAAAATAAAAATCAGTTTAACCCTTTTTGAAACAAAAATAAACAACTCTTAAAAAGTCTTTTCATCAAATAGTTTCTTAAAAATTTAATCTTTTCTTTTTGATGAACTATAACATTTAGCCCTTATTCTTCACAAATAAACTAAATAATGTTTGTGTTATATATTACTTGATAAATACTAAGAGTTAATTTCATAAATCGTTCCTATAGTTGATATGTTTAAAATAATCGATATTTTGTAATCATATTTCTCATATTTACTCTCGTTTTCTGCAACTTTTGTTATGATCTGGTATATTTTCAGTTATAATTGCAGATTAGAGTTACATTTGGATAATGGAGCGAAAATGAGCTAAAACCGGCTCGGAACGGAGACACACGAGCAAGAAAAGTGAAGACTGGAAAACAGCCGGCGGCTGAATCATTTTAGCCGGCGGCTGGATTAAATTTCCACCATTTGTTCCTAAACGTGCCGGAAGCAACTTTTCCACCTGCGTATTCCAGCCGCCGGCTGAATTCAGCCGGCCGCCGGCTAAATAGGGCGGTTCAGATATCTATTTAAAGGGCTTCTAGGGTTCGAGTTTTAATCATCTTATTCCATATTTTCAACCTACATCCGACCTGGAGAGCTGCAAGGAGAGTCCTAGAAGTCTTTGATCACGTTGGAAGCATTGATTAACCTCTTTAATCATCTTTGAAGTTTGCTACTTTTGGTTTGCACTTATTTCATTATTTTCTTGATACAATGTCTTTGTTTAAGAATTCTTTTGTTATTTTGTTTCAATCCAACATGAGCTAAACTTCTTAAGTGATTGCTTGGATTGTTGAACCTGGATCTATGTTTAATTAAGTTTTTGTTTGAACTAATTGGTTTTTCCGTTATTATTTACGTTTAATCGAGATCCATGTTTATTCAAAGGCATTAAATTTACTACTTAGCGTGATTGATAGATCTATAACATAACTAGCGTTCTTATAAGTTTATCAGTTATTTATGATTATATGATTTATTAGATAATTGTAGCTTGAGACTTAATTGAGATAGACTAAGATATTAGTAATTTAATGAATTGAATGAACATGACAATTATATCGAAATTGAATAATTGAGACTTTTGTTAATTCGTAGTCGACAGATTAAATTGTAAATAATAGTGAAATTAAAGCACAATTTAGAGTGGATAATCTAAGATAGCTCTTGATGTACGATTAGTCGTATGATCTTTCTCTAAAATTGTAGGATTAGATAACTCTAACGGGAAATCTAGTTATTATAGAAATCACAGTTAGACCAATCAAACATATTCTTTATTCATAATCCAGGTGAAACGTAATTCCACGTAATCACTGCTTTTTAATATCTGATTAAATCTAAAAGTCTTTTCGAAACAGTTTTTCATCCGCAATTCCATTTAGTTAATTAAATTGCTAGTTTACTTTAGTTATTTGTTTTCTGAAATATGTTCTCACAGAACTAAAACGCCCCCCATATTTACTTGCTTTATTTAGTTTAATTATATAATTTGAGATAACGGATATAAATACACGTTCCCTGAGTTCGATCCGGACTTACTGAATCTATATTATCGTACGATCAGGTACACTGCCTGTATTGTGTGTTAATCTAATTTGGTAACATCCTTTTCTAAACTTTAAATAATTTTATGTTATAAAATACACATCAAGTTTTTGGCGTCGCTGCCGGGGAACTGTTGCAATTTTTATTTGTTATTTTTGAACTTTTAATTAATCGATCCTTTCGGGAAGATTTATTTTTTTTGGAAGTTAAGTTTTCTGTTTTTCTATGGATAGTGTTGTTGAGACTAACATGCAGGTGTTAAGTGTGAATAAGGCATTGGATGAAATAAATAAACCGGAAAAATTGGATAATGATGCTTTATATTCATTGTTGTTGGAAGCAACAGATGAGATTTTACAGCTGGAGGAAGAACATGAAAGGAAACAAGTACAACAAAACAACGAAACGCTAGAAACTGGAACTGAGAATTCCAGCCAGCGGCTGGATTTGACCACTCGACGATTGAACTTCCAACCGATGGTTAAACCATTTCAGTCGGCGACTGAATATACATGTTCCATGTTTTCGGTTTTTGAGACTTGTCGTTCTTTACATAAGGTACTTGAGTTTGAGACGGTGATCAAAGGACCCCTGATATGTACTTAATGGAAGAAACACCATACATAGAGTATTGTTATACTAGAGCTTACATGGAGGATGTTATGAGGAAGCATGATATAAAAATCATAGGCATTGGAATTAAAATTTTGCTACTTAGGGAGATGAAGGAGTGGCACGATGCTTGGGTGAAACATAACAAAGCCCTCGATGTTGGAGACGAGACGTTACTTTTTGATGATCACTTTGGACATGTTTTGAAGGAGGAATTGTTGCATGTTGGAGTTTACATGAAGAAGAAAGGCGAGGAAACCTCGACCTTCACATTGGCAACACTTAAGTGTGGGGAGAGTCGAGCTAAAGACTCCTTAATAAAGAAGCGCTTTCGGGAGGCAACCCGCTGTTTGTTTAATTTTCTAGTTTATTTTTATTTTCATTTTATGTTTTGTTTTAGTAGGTATTTGATATGCAAGCCAACGAAGTGGACAAAATATTTTGAACGTGGTATGAGTTTTGGTCGACAAGGGGGAGTTTATTTTCTTCTTTTCTATTTTCTTAGTTTAAGTTTTAGTACAATGAGGGCATTGTACAATTCAAGTGTGGGGAGGGGGTAGAAAAGAAGTCTACTTGTCTTTAGGTGCAAATTTTTGAAAATTTCGTAATTAGTTTAACTAGTTGCATAACTGAGTGCACCAACCATGTTATATTTTTGTGAGGATTTGAGCCATTATAGCATACACTTTATATGCTTTTATCTTCATTTTTGTATGAGTGTGTCAGTGACTTGTAGACTTTAGAACTTGACACTGTATACGCTTCGAGGCTATGAATGAGCATAAGTTTTACTTATTAGTAACTAGGAAAGAGGCAAAAGAATTAGGATTGTTAAACCGTTGATTGGCCTATTCGTTTCTTATAGTCAGTAGCTACACTGGCTACGTGACTCACACTACCTATCGAACACTCATTTTTAGTGTTTTTGATGTTTAGATACCATATTTGCGCCAAACCTTTTTCTTTTATCACCATTTCCACATATATATTCCATAAATTGAGCCTAAATGTTTAAGTCGTTTAATCCAAATATTTTTGTTGAAAATTTTCCTCTTTCATAACTTGGTTGATTATTAGACGAAACGTTATATATGATGGCGTGGAATTTTTAATTTGCTTAAGTTCACGAAGGAAGTCACATGTGGATGTAAGTATGGAGAAGTTTTCATAGTTTTGATGGGCCTTTTGAGCGGTGTCTTAATAATAAATATATATATATATATATATATATAGAGTTGGTTTCATTTAAGAACCATGTAAATATTTAGGAACCATTAGGAACCAATATTCACCAGTGTATATATATGATATTCACCAGTGTATATTTAATATAATATTCACCAGTGTATATACATATAATATTCACCAGTGTATATACATATAATATTCACCAGTGTATATATATATATACATATGATTTATATACACTGGTGAATATCATATATATACACTGGTGAATATTGGTTCCTAATGGTTCCTAAATATTTAGTGGTTCCTAAATGAACCCACCTCTCTATATATATATATATATATATATATATATATATATATATATATATATATATATATATATATATATATATATATTAAAGCCCGTACTAGGTAACCAATAACAGTTGAAGTGATTTAACGAACTGTGCGAGAAATAAAGTTCTCAATCGAACCGTTGAAGAATTAAGGCGAAATTTGGTTTTTGGGGTTTCATCAAAAGGAGCCATTAAGGATAATCAATCGAGTTTTGAAAGTAATATGGTTTTTGACTAAAATATTTGGATTTGTAGACTAATTGGAATTTATCTGTTTCATATCATTCATTATAATTCACTTTGATTCCATTGTTTTTCATCATTTGATCCATCACCCATTGTTATGACCATAAGTCCTCTGAACTAGTTACTTAGACTCTATTGGTGGAGACGCGTATCGTTATCAAGCCTATGATAGTGTCACACCCCGCTATAGCGGAAACACGGAATGTGAGAGCTGGAATATCATTACACGGTCGTAAGCAAATGTAAACGATTCAAGTCACTTTGATTAAAAATAAAAATTGTTCAAGATTCAATAACCAAGCAGTTCATAAGTTTAAAACAAGGTACAAGTACAAATGTTCCAAAACAAATTCCCAAAATATAAAGGTCTTTTCCCAAATAGCGCCTCACGTGACCATATCGACCCTCCTTTGCCATGCATTCCGAACACTTACTTTAATTTCCTGAAACATAAGATAAAGTGTCAACTACATAAAGTAGTGAGTGAGTTACAGTTTAGAGTTCGAGAAAGTTTCTAAAAATAGAAAGTTGCCAAAAATAGTAAGTTGCCAGAAATAGTAAGTTGCCAAAAATAGTAAGTTGCCAAAACTAGTAAGTTGCCAAAACATATATTGACGTCATGAGTAAAGAACGAGTCGACGTTTGAACATATATGTAAATAGTAAAAGTTTGAACGTACACAAGTACTTTAGATAAATAAAACTTGTATAATTAAAGTTGCAGCGGAATCCAAGCGCTAAAAAAAAGTATATGCGTAGGGAGTATGTGTCTAACTAAATAGTAACTCGTATCAATCACTTGACATAATATAAGTAGTAAGTATACACTAAACCGGTTGCATGGTCCTGAACTAGCCCAAAAAGTTTAATTGTTTGAACATCTGAGTGGTAGTAATATGTACTTGGGACGCTAACCCTTAGTAAGGAGTGACCGCTCCTAAGTATCGATACCCATATGACTAAAAGGGGGCAATTGAACAAAGTTGCAAAAATTGAACTGAACTCTTACGGGCTTATATATCCATCAAGGATTGGTCGCTAACAAGTATCCTAGATTTAGTTATCCTGCTAAGGCATCAACACATATACACATAATAGTTTGAACAAGTACCAAGTTTGAACAAGTTTGAACATGTACCAAGTTTGAACAAGTTTGAACAAGTTTCTAAAAGTTTCAATAAGTACCAAGTTTGAACAAGTTTGAACAAGTTTGAACAGGTTTCTAAAAGTTTCAATAAGTAACAAGTTTGAACAGTTTCAAATAAGTTGCAAATAGAGTGATAAGTTACAAACATGTGATCTTATGTTTCCCCCAAATAATGTTTAAATGTACAAAAAGTAAAACAAGTGGGGTTGTAACTCACGGTTTGCGAAGATAAGAGATATGAACTAGCACAAGAGAGGCGGAACGCGTCGGGAATCACAAACGACCTAGAACACCGGAAAGTTGTATAAGTTTTACTGAGTTACGTTAAGTTTCAATTTAATATTTTTAAGTCTCAATTTAGTATACTTAGATTCTGTCCCAAAAGTTTATTACGGAAAGTTTGTATGTTCGTGTACGCCTTATAGTCCGATAAGTCCAAATATGTTCAAAAGTGTCAAAGTTCCAAGTTAAAGTGTATAAGTCTCGAAGTTATTATGTTTCTGAATTTGAAATGTTATTTACGGTGAAAATTGGGCAGCGCTTCCGCGCAATAAAAATTATATCCATTTTCAAAACACTTTCCCGCTTTAAAATGCTCAATACAACGTTTAAATCAATAATACACAAGTTTCAAGTCCAAAAAGCTTTTCCAACAAGGCAACAATATAATATGTCAAAACAGTAGCTTATTAACATGTATATAATCTGTGATAATTTATTTCAGTTTAAAATCACGTTTACGACCTTTAAAACGACAAAAAATAGTGGACATGGGTATTCTGGCGGCGGCTGGAGGAAGACAGCCGCCGGCTGACCTTTAGCCGTCGGCTGAAATTCTTCAGCCGCCGGCCAAAAGGCTTCGGCCAGTTTCAAAGTTGCTCTATTTTTCGTTTTTAAGCTCGTTTAACCGTTAGATTCGACATGCAAACTGGTATAATTTAAACATACATATTTTTGAGGTAAAAACACTATTTTCTTTTAGATTTACATGTTAAATATATAGATCTAACATAAAAACTTGTTTTTAGTCAAGAAAACGTTTTGAAAGTTTATGAAAACATATTTTCAGATTATAGATTGTACATGCAAGTGATGATATGTATAAAAATAGTAAAAAGAGAGTGTTATACCGAAGAGAATAAAGATGTGATGGTTTGAACAAGATTTAGCTCCAAAAACGATTTGGAAACCCGATTTAAACCTTTTCCTTTAACACCCTTTACTCCTAGAACGATTTGTGAATAATTTGATGGTTGATATATTGAAGTTTATGGACTGAAAATGGGGTATATGTTTCTGTTTATGTTTGTTCTTGGGAGAAAGAGATGAGAGAAAAGAGAGAGTGTTGTGTGTGTGTGTTTTGTGTGTGTGATGTTTGATTCAAAATGGGAGTAAAAGTGATTAAGGGGGGGTGTTTACTGGCCTTGGGAGCCTCAAGTGGCAGTAATTGATGGCCAGTCCCGAGCTAACAAAAGGAGGTCCAATGAAAACGCATGCAGAAATGAGTCATCAGCCAGCTGGGCTGCGGGATTCAGCCGCCGGCTGAATATATTCAGCCGCCGGCTGGATCCTAAAATCCAGCTTTTTGACGTTTTGTGTTTTCCGTTAATTTAGTTAAGGACTAGAATCATTTTAGTTACCGTTATGAACTTGGTCAAGTTCTTGTATTGTTTATTTGGTGTTAGGATTTATATTTTGATTCCGACATTGGTTCCGACAATTAAAAGTACAACAGAATGAACCCGAACAATATGAACACGATAAAAGAGAACTAAAGTTTTGAACCGATTAAGTAACTGAGAATCACCTGAAATTTGGACGGTTGTCACATCATCCCCGGGTTGAAAGAAATTTCGTCCCGAAATTTGACTCGTCACATCAGGTAGAAGTATCTTTGAACAAATGAGGATACTTTTGACGTATATGGTCTTCACGTTCCCATGTGAATTCATGACCACGTCGAGAGTTCCAATGAACCTTGACAATAGGAACACGGCTTTGTCTGAGCTGCTTGACCTCTCGGTCTACAACTTCAAGCGGTTCCTCGATGAAATTGAGCTTGTTGTCGATCTTGACCTCGTCGAGTGGGATGACGATGGTCTCATCGGATAGGCACTTTTTCAAGTGTGAGACATGGAACACGTTATGAACATTGGAAAGAACAGGCGGGAGTTGGAGCCGATAAGCATAAGC
>CAJVGC010000001.1:56066582-56117097 GCA_910822075.1 Senecio squalidus | reverse complement strand
ATAAGTACCAAGTTTAAACAGTTTCAAATAAGTTGCAAATAGAGTGAGAAGTTACAAACATGTGATCTTATGTTTCCCCCAAAATAATGTTTAAATGTACAAAAAGTAAAACAAGTGGGGTTGTAAGAGATATGAACTAGCACAAGAGAGGCGGAACGCGTCGGGAATCACAAACAACCTAGAACACCGGAAAGTTGTATAAGTTTTATTGAGTTACGTTAAGTTTCAATTTAACATTTTTAAGTCTCAATTTAGTATACTTAGATTTTGTCCCAAAAGTTTATTACGGAAAGTTTGTATGTTCGTGTACGCCTTATAGTCCGATAAGTCCAATATGTTCAAAAGTGTCAAAGTCTCTAAGTTAAAGTGTATAAGTCTCGAAGTTATTATGTTTCTGAATTTGAAATGTTATTTACGGTGAAAATTGGGCAGCGCTTCCGCGCAATAAAAATTATATCCATTTTCAAAACACTTTCCCGCTTTAAAATGCTCAATACAACGTTTAAATCAATAATACACAAGTTTCAAGTCCAAAAAGCTTTTCCAACAATATAATATGTCAAAACAGTAGCTTATTAACATGTATATAATCTGTGATAATTTATTTCAGTTTAAAATCACGTTTACGACCTTTAAAACGACAAAAAATAGTGGACAGGGGTATTCTGGCGGCGGCTGGAGGAAGACAGCCGCCGGCTGACCTTTAGCCGTGGGCTGAAATTCTTCAGCCGCCGGCCAAAAGGCTTCGGCCAGTTTCAAAGTTGCTATATTTTTCGTTTTTAAGCTCGTTTAACCGTTAGATTCGACATGCAAACTGGTATAATTTAAACATACATATTTTTGAGGGTAAAAACACTATTTTCTTTTAGATTTACATGTTAAATATATAGATCTAACATAAAAAACTTGTTTTTAGTCAAGAAAACGTTTTGAAAGTTTATGAAAACATATTTTCAGATTATAGATTGTACATGCAAGTGATGATATGTATAAAAATAGTAAAAAGAGAGTGTTATACCGAAGAGAATAAAGATGTGATGGTTTGAACAAGATTTAGCTCCAAAAACGATTTGGAAACCCGATTTAAACCTTTTCCTTTAACACCCTTTACTCCTAGAACGATTTTGTGAATCATTGAAGTTTATGGACTGAAAATGGGATATATGGTTCTGTTTATGTTTGTTCTTGGGAGAAAGAGATGAGAGAAAAGAGAGAGTGTTGTGTGTGTGTGTTTTGTGTGTGTGATGTTTGATTCAAAATGGGAGTAAAAGTGATTAAGGGGGGGTGTTTACTGGCCTTGGGAGCCTCAAGTGGCAGTAATTGATGGCCAGTCCCGAGCTAACAAAAGGAGGTCCAATGAAAACGCATGCAGAAATGAGTCATCAGCCAGCTGGGCTGCGGGATTCAGCCGCCGGCTGAATATATTCAGCCGGCGGCTGGATCCTAAAATCCACCTTTTTGATGTTTTGTGTTTTCCGTTAATTTAGTTAAGGACTAGAATCATTTTAGTTACCGTTATGAACTTGGTCAAGTTCTTGTATTGTTTATTTGGTGTTAGGATTTATATTTTGATTCCGACATTGGTTCCGACAATTAAAAGTACAACAGAATGAACCCGAACAATATGAACACGATAAAAGAGAACTAAAGTTTTGAACCGATTAAGTAACTGAGAATCACCTGAAATTTGGACGGTTGTCACAGATAGAATACTTGTCATGACTGAGCTTTGAGCGATTTCACATATATATTACACTTAGATTAGCTTTTTGAGTGATTGAGTGTTATACTTCCCAAATCGTGAGATGTTTAGTTATGCATTTAAATTTTGGCTTGGTAATTGTTAAATTCATCTTCGTAAATAATTTTTTTGTAATTTACTTGATTCGTTGGGTATTTTATTTTTATTGAATATGATTGTTTTGTTCTAAACCTGATAGTTTACTTGAGGACAAGTAAGATTCAAATGTGGGGAATTTGATATGCTTAAAATAATCGATATTTTGTAATCATATTTCTCATATTTACTCTCGTTTTCTGCAACTTTTGTTATGATCTGGTATATTTCCAGTTATAATTGCAAATTAGAGTTACATTTGGATAATGGAGCGAAAAGGAGCTAAAACCGGCTCGGAACGGAGACAAACGAGCAAGAAAAGTGAAGACTGGAAAACAGTCGGCGGCTGAATCATTTTAGCCGGCGGCTGGATTAAATTTCCACCATTTGTTCCTAAACGTGCCGCGGAAGCAACTTTTCCACCCGCGTATTCCAGCCGCCGGCTGAATTCAGCCAGCCGCCGGCTAAATAGGGCGGTTCAGATATCTATTTAAAGGGCTTCTAGGGTTCGAGTTTTAATCATCTTATTCCATATTTTCAACCTACATCCGACCTGGAGAGCTGCAAGGAGAGTCCTAGAAGTCTTTGATCACGTTGGAAGCATTGATTAACCTCTTTAATCATCTTTGAAGTTTGCTACTTTTGGTTTGCACTTATTTCATTATTTTCTTGATACAATGTCTTTGTTTAAGAATTCTTTTGTTATTTTGTTACAATCCAACATGAACTAAACTTCTTAAGTGATTGCTTGGATTGTTGAACCTGGATCTATGTTTAATTAAGTTTTTGTTTGAACTAATTGGATTTTCCGTTATTATTTACGTTTAATCGAGATTCATGTTTATTCAAAGGCATTAAATTTACTACTTAGCGTGATTGATAGATCTATAACATAACTAGCGTTCTTATAAGTTTATCAGTTATTTACGATTATATGATTTATTAGATAATTGTAGCTTGAGACTTAATTGAGATAGGCTAAGATATTAGTAATTTAATGAATTGAAAAAATGACAATTATATCGAAATTGAATAATTGAGACTTTTGTTAATTCGTAGTCGACAGATTAAATTGTAAATAATAGTGAAATTAAAGCACAATTTAGAGTGGATAATCTAAGATAGCTCTTGATGTACGATTAGTCGTATGATCTTTCTCTAAAATTGTAGGATTAGATAACTCTAACGGAAAATCTAGTTATTATAGAAATCACAGTTAGACCAATCAAACATATTCTTATTATTCATAATCCAGGTGAAACGTAATTCCAAGTAATCACTGCTTTTTAATATCTGATTAAATCTAAAAGTCTTTTCGAAACAATTTTTCATCCGCAATTCCATTTAGTTAATTAAATTGCTATTTTACTTTAGTTATTTGTTTTCTGAAATATGTTCTCACAGAACTAAAACGCCCCCCATATTTACTTGCTTTATTTAGTTTAATTATATAATTTGAGATAACGGATATAAATACACGTTCCCTGAGTTTGATCCGGACTTACTGAATCTATATTATCGTACGATCAGGTACACTGCATGTATTGTGTGTTAATCTACTTTGGTAACATCCTTTTCTAAACTTTAAATAATTTTAGGTTATAAAATACACATCAATAGTATACCCAAATTATGGATATCGTCCCTAAATTTTAAAAGTTGCGTAAATTGTCTACTTTTATAAACCATTTACGCTTTTCTAAATTAGGGACGAACTTAGTAATTAGTTAACGATGATTTTAACATAATTTTTTTAACGGACGTTCATTTTAGGGACGACAAAGCGAAAATATATTTAAAACCAAATCAATTTATATATGCTACATCAAGTATTATAACACGAAAAACATAGGTTAGGTTAAAGTTAAAAAAGAAAAGAGTTTAAAAGTCAAAACAAGACAACCAAAAAAAGATGGAGGAAGTAAATTATTACATTTGAAGAAAAACAAAACCCTTTTAACTGATTTGACATATGTATATATATATATATATATATATATATATATATATATATATATATATATATATATATATATATATATATATATATATATATATATATATGTGATTGAAGATAGTTATGTATTACGTATAAATTTGTTACATTTGTTAATTTAATTTTTTTTATGTTAATATTGTATATATTTTTTAATGGGAAAATGCACTGGGTGGTTATCGTACTACCTCAAAAAATCCGTATAGGTCATTGAACAAAATTTTCGTCTATCTACATCACTATACCGCATTTTACCGTTTAAATTATAACCTTAACTTAAAAAACCGTTTAAATATATCAGTTTGGTGACTTGAAACCTGTTGGTAACCGCCACGTCATCAGTTTTATAAATACCACCCAAACATTCCTTCCTTCTCTCTTCCCCTCTCCCCTGCTGCCTTCAACCCCTTCTTTCTCAAGCTTTCTAAGATCCTTTCATATTAATCATTTTATTTCAATCAGGTTTATTCAATTAATTAATCAATCAATAATAATAATTCAGATTCATTAATTAATTTGCATAAAATAAATCTAATCAATTTTATATATTTCATTGTTTTTTGATCAAATTAAAACAATTTTGTTATCGGTAAATGGATCTACTCCGGCGACATTCCGAATTCTCCAACTCCGGTCAACCTCCGGATTCCGGTCAACCTCCAGATTCCGAATTCTCCAACTCCTGTCAACCGTCTCACTCTCTCCTCCGATTCCACATCTCGCCGGATTATTGGTCGTATTCGTGGCTGGTTGATTGATTTACTCAGGCGAATCTGGGTATGAATTGAATCCACAAACCCACCATGGAAAATGAAGCAAGTTATAGAAAGTTATAGAAAAGCCAGTCTAGTACCAAAAACTTGCACAAATATGAAAGAAAAATCAACAAACAGATGAATTTGGAATACAACATGATTCTATGTGTGAGTATTTTGTGAAGTTATGAGCAGAAATCAAGGCTACATGTTCAGACACTATTATTGATGATGTGGAAAAATCATTACTCGAAAGACCCCCATGTCAACGCAAGCAAAACGACAAGCTTCAGGTTGTAGGTCTAAAAGCTATTGACGATATTTACAAAAATCGTAGGTATGTGTCACACCCCGCTAAAGCGGAAACACGGAATGTGAAGAGCAAAGAATTATTTCACGGGTTACACTAAAATTAACGGTTCGAGTCATTAAGATTTAAATTGAAAAGTACAAGTCAAAGATACAACCAAGATTCAACATAAGACCATAGTACATAACAAAAGTGTTTTTAAATAAAATTCCCAAAATAAGGTCTTCTTCCCAAAGTACACTTCACATAAGAGACTTGACCCGCCTGAGCAATGCACTTCATAACTTACGCTTAGTTCCTGAAACATGAGATAAAGTGTCAACTACGAAAACGTAGTGAGTGAGTTACAGTTTATGAATTGAAAAAGAGTTTCAATTTAAAAGTTCATAAGTGTCCGAGACGAGTTCGAGGTTCATAAAATTTCAAGAGTTGTTCAAGGTCAAGGAATTTCAAGATAAGTACAAGTGCTTAAAATTCAAGAATAACTCAATAAAGTTTTAGTGCTTAAAATATTAGAACAATTAAATTTCAAGGTAAGTTCAAGTCCAAGTAAGTTCCAAGACCAAGTACGTTCAAAATAAGTTCCAAGACCAAGTACGTTCAAAATAAGTTCCAAGACCAAGTACGTTCAAAATAAGTTCCAAGACCAAGTTCAAAAGTCAAGTAGCGTAGCGAGCGAAAAAGTACGTAGTCATTACCTCAGCGGTGGATTAGTCCACATGTGTAAGACAGTAAGTAAGTATATGCGTAATTAAAGACCTATGATTCTCGAGTTGTACCAACCACTAAGTTTAATATACGTAAGATTTAGTCTACACACTAATCCGATTTTGGTCAAGTACCTGCCCACTAGTCCAGTCTAAAGTCCGAGTCCGAGAGAACTTAGCAATATGTACCTTGGTCGCTACCCATTGGTAAGGAGTGACCGCTCCTAAGTATCGATACCCATAATTTATGCTAACGGCTTGTGTTAATAGTGTGTATAGTCGTCCAAGAAAAGTTGCGGGGCATCTAGTCGTCCGTTTTCAAAAGTCTTTTTGTCTGCACTTACGTTGCTATATTCTCACCTAGGGTTTCGCACCAAATAAAACCAAGCTATCAATGTCTAATCAAGTATCCAAAGAGGCAAACCTAGGGAGTCTAAAGTAAGCCAATCCGAACAATTGATGTTGTTTACGCATATTAGTCCAAATAGTCGTACAAAAATAGTCCCAAAGTAGTCCAAATAGTTCGTACAAAAAATAGTTCCTTTAGTTCAAAAGTTTCCATAAATAGAAAGTCATTCAAATAGTTCAAAGGTTTCCAAAGGTTCGCAAAAGTTTAATAAGTTCGTAAAAGTTTTAAATAATAAGTAGCCAATAAGGCAATAAAGCATTTTTACGCATAAGAGTCTTTATGAATTTGTCCAAAATAGTTAAAAGATCCAAAAGTCAAAATAGTTCAAATAGACCAAAGTCAAAATAGTTCAAATAGACCAAAGTTGAAATAGTTCAATAAGTACCGAAAGTCAATTAGTTTGATAAGTTCAATAAGTCAAAATTGTCGTACAAGTTCAAGAGTCAAAATAGATCATAAGTTCAATAAGTCAAAATTGTCGTACAAGTTCACAAAAGGTTTGATCTCATGTTTCCCCCAAAAAGAGTACTTAAAAGTAAGAGTAGAGAGGGGTGTAACTCACGGGTTGCGGAGAAAGTGAACTCGGAATTCGGTGGGATAAAGGAGCCGGGAATCACGGAATGCCTAAAAATACCAAGATTGTCCAAAAGTTAATGTCTTATTAGGTTCTTTATATAAGATTAGGTAACTTTTGTTCATGATTATGTGTTGAAGTCAAATTGTCCCAAAATTGGTCCGAAGCGGTTAACGTTTGTTTTTGTCCGAATAGTTCAAAGTTAAAGTTATTATTATGATAGACATGTTTAGGTTACTTAAATGGTTTAGTTTTTCTAACGAAATTTGGGCAGCGCTTCCGCGCCCAAATTTCATGTCCAAAACCTACAACCAATTCCGCTCACAAAACATGCATATACACATAATAACTTCATAATAAGTCAAATAAGTCCAAAGAGTCCAATACAAGTCACCATTATTATAGTTTTTTTTCATCTCAGTCTTATAATAATATTAACAAAAGTCCAGAATGCATGTATGAGTTTTAAACAATCAAAACGACGATTTTCGGGAAGAACAGCAGCCCGTTGCGCGGCACCTGTCAGGGGGTGTTGCGCACCTCCTTGCTGTTCTTCACCGTTTTGTGATTTCTTTGCTAAAAACGTTTTGTCACCCATAGATTTCGACATGCAACCAGTAGATATCTTATGAAACATCATTTTTATAGTTTCTAAACAACTTTTATCCACAAAAACATAGATCTAAGTATCATCTAGATAAAAATCGTTTTTGTAGAGAAAGTGATATAAATCTTTATAAAAATTCATTTTTGTTGTTTAGATCATACATGCAATTAGTAAAAACAGTAAATAAAGGTAGGAGAAAGGTTTCTACCGAATCAAAATGAGTGGATGATGTTTTGAACGAATTTAGAGCTCCAAAATCGGTAGAAAGAGCTTGAACCCGAAAATACTTTGCTCCTCCTTGATTGTTTTGATGTTTAAACGTTTTTGATGGTGTTTTTATGGTGGATTCGTGGCTGGAACCTCTGGTTTCAATGGAGGCTTTAGAGAGAAAATAGAGAGAAAAGATGAACTATGTGTAAATGTGTGTGTGTTTTGATTATGTAAAAATGAAAAAGGAAAAGAAATAGGTGGTGTGTAGTAATAATGGCCTTGGGATACTGTTATGACAGTAATGGAGTGGTAAATTGCGTTTTTGATTGGTTTAATTTTGTGTAAAAACGAGGCAAGGACCAAAATTGTAAAAATTTTGAATTCTGGCACTAGGTGCTGCGCACCGGGTGATTTTCAGCCTTTCTTATTTTTCGTTTTTACGTTATTGCTTCGTTGGACCTTTTTGTTAATTGAAAGTTCTAAATTATGATTAGTTATGAACTTAGGAAAGTTCAATATGTGTTTTCTTGGTATTAGGACTTATAAAATTGATTCCGGAAGTTATTCCGACACTAGTTCCGACAAAGTACAGACTCAATAATTACGAACTAGAACAAAGCGAATGCGATAAGAGAGTAGCTAATGTTTCGGACCGATAAAGTAACTGGACAAGTACCTAGATTTTTGACGGTTGTCACATTCTCCCCGGGTTGAAAGGAATTTCGTCCCGAAATTTAGTTCGTCTCATGGGGAAAAATTTGCCGTCGGATCGTGGTGGATTCTCCTGACGAATTTCGGTCCATGCGTCTTCACGCGGTAGTGGGAATACGTCGGAGGTTCCACTGAACTCAGAGATGGGTACGAGGTTCGGTCTATGCTGTTCGACCTTGGAGACGACAACCTGAGCGGTTCAACAAGGGGGTCGGCTTGGTAGCAGTTTTGACCTCGACTAAGGGAGATGACGAGGGTCTCATCCGATGAACACTCTTCAAGTGTGAAAAGGGACACATAAGAATGTTAGGAGACGGTTGGGAAAGTTAAGTGCAATGGGAAGCCGAATCGGTATATTCCAAGACTTAGATTGGACCGGCGTACTTCAGGCTTAGTTTGTCGCGTTTCCTGAAGCAGACTATCCTCCTTCCGTGGCGATATCCTATGGGATACCCTATTTCCATCTAAGGGATTGAGGCTTTTCTTCTAGATGGTCACGCAGCTTCCTGGCCGAGTACGGGAACGTTTCCAGTCCTTCGCGAGTAGAGGTAGACGTAGGACCTTGCAAGTCGTCGACCGTCAGCCTCTAGCCGATAGGGCGGTTTTCGATACTTGCGTCCATGTACGGACTGACGGGTGTGCACTTAGTGCTGGCACGGGGTCCGTGACATAAGTGTACCCGATTAAAGGAAGGTGAATGGTGAGAGGTGATGAGGTCTAGTCGCGTTCCAGGCGGTTCCCGGGAGGGTATTCCGAAGGGAGTGGGACGCAGATCGGCTAATAGAGAGGGGTTTCGGTGTCCTGCCTTGACCTCGAAGTAAGTGAGGCACTCAGCTGGGTACAAGGTAATGTTCTTATTTATGTCCGGCCAGAACAGTATTCTCGGGAATTCCTGGTACAGCAAGTCGGATTCCGGATAGATGGAATAACAGTTCGATGGCCCTTGACGGGAATGGATTCATGAATACCTTCGGATTTCAGAACTCATGCTTAGGGCTTGGCGCAACGAGTTATGTTTAGCCTGAGTTCGGCTCTTGCATGGTTGACTATGAGATCAGGGAAATGGTCTGCTCAGGGTCGGAATTTGCACTTTGAGTATTGGGCGTACGATTTCTGATCTTGGGAGAGCTATAGGGTGAGCTTGAAATGTTCGCAGGATCCTCCTTGGGTAGGAGAGAGTGTTGACGAGGAGTATGATTATAAATCATCCAAGTACGGCCTACACACTTTGTTCATTAAGTCCATGAATACCGGCAGTGTGTTGTTTAGGCCTAGTGACGGAGGGGAAGGCTTGGGTTGTTTGCATCGAGCTTGGGGAAGTGCGGTCCTCGGTAGTGTTGGTCAAAATATCGCGAACCTGGTGATAACTCGGGCGGGGTCGACCTTTGAGAGGTATGCTGCATCCTGCAACTACTCGTACAGGTCGTCGATCCTCTGGGATGGTTATCGGTTCTTGAAGGTAGGCTTGATGAGTTCATGACGCTTAGCGTACAATGGATGGGTCTGTCTGTCGCTCGTTAGGGAAGTTGGGCTTCTGTGGAATTGAATTTTGAGTGGTAGGGTTAGGGTTGGGAAGTTTCTACAACAGCTTTGGTCGCCTTAGCATCTCAAGTGA
The DNA here is from genome assembly GCA_910822075.1 of Senecio squalidus. Taxonomy (NCBI): domain Eukaryota; kingdom Viridiplantae; phylum Streptophyta; class Magnoliopsida; order Asterales; family Asteraceae; genus Senecio; species Senecio squalidus. The sequence continues at coordinate 56,107,366 of CAJVGC010000001.1, read as the reverse complement.
TGCTATATGGTAGGGAGCCTTGGCTATTGGTGCCGTGTCAGGAACGGGGTTCATTTGAAAATTTTCACTTGTCGGTTCGGCGGTAGTCCGGGTAATTCTTCGGGAACGCTTTGGATGGTCCTTGACTACAGAAATGTCTTGGACTCGGCTTTCCTTGGATTTATGCCCGACGTCGTGAGCGGAGGGTGCGTCTTAGTGCTTCTCGGGATCCTAGTGCATCACTGAGGGGTATACGCTGCGAAGTTGCCATTCAGGTTTGTCCTCCTGAACAACGAGAGTTTCACTGCGCGCAGAAGGACACGAGTGAGTTTACCGGAACGAACGGTCTTGACCCAATAAGGCGGCGACCGGTCCATCCGACGATAGCGTCAGGGCTTGATGGTTCGGTAAGAACTAGGTCGACGGAAAAGTTCTAGGCAAACGGTGTACTGGGAGTCCTAACTTTGCACTCGCAGATGCGATTATTAGGTCGTTGGGATATTCGATGGAAAGCTATCCGTAAAGCCTGAGGTCCTAAACCGATGAGATGTCTTATTTCCAAGGGGCAAGGTTTTCTTCAGCTCATGAATCAAATAGTACGGAAGAAAAGGGTCATTTGGCAGGGAACGTACCAGTAGCTGCATTAAGGTTCTGAGGGGTTTCCTCGGCTGTGATTGCGAGAGCAATGAGGGTCTCTGTGGTACGCTCTAGGAGACAATCCCCACGGAGGTGCTGGTCGCTCCCACATTCGAGGCATAACAGCTTTCTGTTTGCATTTTCTGGACAGCACCAGGGGTAATGCCCTACTGTGTTGCAAAGTCTACATACCGGGCACTTCCGGGCATGGTGGAAGCGGCAGTTGCTGCACAGGGGGCGTGGTCTAGAATAGGTGCGGGTTACTGCGGTGGATTCCAGGTTGGTGCTAGTCTTTGAGGTTTGGTGGTGAATTTTCCTTCTCTTATTCTCACTTCGTTGGAAGAGAGCTGGAGGGGGAGGTAGGAGGTTGGTTCCAAAATCCTCGTCCTCGTCCCGCCTGGTCTGCCCAAGAGGGAGAAGGGGTTCGTTGATTCCGAAGATCCCTTGATTGGTTCCAGCGACGATCTGGGCGATCACGCCTGGGAGTAGCGCTTGGAATTGCACGACAATTTGCTTGGCTATGCGGTTCCCGCGTCTTCTCCTGGGAGGCATAGTTCTACAAGGGAAATAAGAAACTAGTTTAGAACACGTCATTAGGACTTTACTACTAGAACTCAACTCAGAGTTAACAGTTATCAAGTACACGAGAGTAATGAGGGTGAACAATTTGCACAAGTACGATCTCGATAGTAGCAAAAGAGTGTACAGGCTAGATAACAATATACGCACAACGAAGATTCAAGAATCGGTGATAATGTTTGACAATAGAGAAAGGTTCACGTGACAAGACAAATAAAGTCAAAGAAAGGTGGAAGCTTTTCATTAATAATAGAAGATGTAGTACATAGAACAAAATCACTGAAGGAATACGAGTACAATACATAGAAAGGAAATAAATAAGGGCTTAAGTCGTGTACAATGGAAAATTACGACTAAGTCGGTACAGTACAAAATAAGGGAAATATGCCTAGTAACGCTCTTCCAAGAACATCATGGCGGCGAGAGCTACGACAAGTGCTCCCATGACTACGCAGGCTCTGACGAGGCACTGGACGGTCCGGGAGGTGGCCTGAGCCGTTAGGATGATCCGCCGGGACTGTTGTGTTAACTCGTTCGCAGCATCGGAGACTTCAAATAGAAGGAGGCCCTGCTCCTGAGCTTCCTCAGCAAGTCCACAGACTTGACGGTGTAAGTTGAGGAAGGCGTCTGGTGCAAGAGGCTGATGACTAGGTGGCATCATGGGTCGGGAGGGTCCGGACTCCTGCGCACGTCGTCCTTCCTCGATGAACTGACGATCCCATGCGTATCGCTCCGATATCGGAGTGCGAAAGGCGGGATCGTAGGGGTCCAAGAAAGACTGTGGAGGCGTGGGTCGGAACGGGCCCGACTGTCGATGCACAGGTGCTCCAGCATTGGGTCCTCGGGGCTGTGGTGATGCAACGGGCACCAGTCTAGGAGGTGGAAGTACCGTCCTTGGGTTGGACCCATTACTGCTACTGATGGTCTGGGATGTGTCTTCCGTTGGGTCAGTCGTCTGGTGACGCTGACTCTCGGATGCGGTGTGGCCCTCGGATGGTTCGTGAGAGGGGGAGGCGGCTCGGGGAAGTGATCGAGTCTGGGATCGAGAGTGCGAGGACTGAGACATGGCGTATCTGCGAGTAGAGAGTTACATAAGTACGGGGAAAATAAGAATAGGAAAAACGTAAGTAAAATGCATGCACGGGTCAATCATGTGAGTGTCGGGAATTGACAAGACCGGGTATTTATGGACTCAAAACCGTTTAACGATAGCCTTTCATTTTCCGTTCTTGCATAATTCATTTTGAACTACGGGTGGTTGATCAAATCACGCATAGTTGAAAAAGATAACCATGCAATTGCGGAAAATAATATACTAAAGTTTGAACCCGAAAATGACGTTTTCTGAAAAGCCTTGGTTATAGTTTTGGTTTCGAAAACTTTTTGAAAGATTTTTAAAACCGTTTTCACTATAACCCGTGCTCTGATACCAAGTCTGTCACACCCCGTTAAAGCGGAAACACGGAATGTGAAGAGCAAAGAATCATTTCACGGGTTACACTAAAATTAACGGTTCGAGTCATTAAGATTTAAATTGAAAAGTACAAGTCAAAGATACAACCAAGATTCAACATAAGACCATAGTACATAACAAAAGTGTTTTTAAATAAAATTCCCAAAATAAGGTCTTCTTCCCAAAGTACACTTCACATAAGAGACTTGACCCGCCTGAGCAATGCACTTCATAACTTACGCTTAGTTCCTGAAACATGAGATAAAGTGTCAACTACGAAAACGTAGTGAGTGAGTTACTGTTTATGAATTGAAAAGGAGTTTCAATTTAAAAGTTCATAAGTGTCCGAGACGAGTTCGAGGTTCATAAAAGTTCAAGAGTTGTTCAAAGTCAAGGAATTTCAAGATAAGTACAAGTGCTTAAAATTCAAGAATAACTCAATAAAGTTGAAGTGCTTAAAATTTTAGAACAATTAAATTTCAAGGTAAGTTCAAGTCCAAGTAAGTTCCAAGACCAAGTACGTTCAAAATAAGTTCCAAGACCAAGTACGTTCAAAATAAGTTCCAAGACCAAGTACGTTCAAAATAAGTTCCAAGACCAAGTTCAAAAGTCAAGTAGCGTAGCGAGCGAAAAAGTCCGTAGTCATTACCTCAGCGGTGGATTAGTCCACATGTGTAAGACAGTAAGTAAGTATATGCGTAATTAAAGACCTATGATTCTCGAGTTGTACCAACCACTAAGCTTAATATACGTAAGATTTAGTCTACACACTAATCCGATTTTGGTCAAGTACCTGCCCACTAGTCCAGTCTAAAGTCCGAGTCCGCGAGAACTTAGCAATATGTACCTTGGTCGCTACCCATTGGTAAGGAGTGACCGCTCCTAAGTATCAATACCCATAATTTATGCTAACGGCTTGTGTTAATAGTGTGTATAGTCGTCCAAGAAAAGTTGTGGGGCGTCTAGTCGTCCGTTTTCAAAAGTCTTTTTGTCTGCACTTACGTTGCTATATTCTCACCTAGGGTTTCGCACCAAATACAACCAAGCTATCAATGTCTAATCAAGTATCCAAAGAGGCAAACCTAGGGAGTCTAAAGTAAGCCAATCCGAACAATTGATGTTGTTTACGCATATTAGTCCAAATAGTCGTACAAAAATAGTCCCAAAGTAGTCCAAATAGTTCGTACCAAAAATAGTTCCTTTAGTTCAAAAGTTTCCATAAATAGAAAGTCATTCAAATAGTTCAAAGGTTTCCAAAGGTTCGCAAAAGTTTAATAAGTTCGTAAAAGTTTTAAATAATAAGTAGCCAATAAGGCAATAAAGCATTTTTACGCATAAGAGTCTTTATGAATTTGTCCAAAATAGTTAAAAGATCCAAAAGTCAAAATAGTTCAAATAGACCAAAGTCAAAATAGTTCAAATAGACCAAAGTTGAAATAGTTCAATAAGTACCGAAAGTCAAATTAGTTTGATAAGTTCAATAAGTCAAAATTGTCGTACAAGTTCAAGAGTCAAAATAGATCATAAGTTCAATAAGTCAAAATTGTCGTACAAGTTCACAAAAGGTTTGATCTCATGTTTCCCCCAAAAAGAGTACTTAAAATGTAAGAGTAGAGAGGGGTGTAACTCACGGGTTGCGGAGAAAGTGAACTCGGAATTCGGTCGGATAAAGGATCCGGGAATCACGGAATGCCTAAAAATACCAAGATTGTCCAAAAGTTAATGTCTTATTAGGTTCTTTATATAAGATTAGGTAACTTTTGTTCATGATTATGTGTTGAAGTCAAATTGTCCCAAAATTGGTCCGAAGCGGTTAACGTTTGTTTTTGTCCGAATAGTTCAAAGTTAAAGTTATTATTATGATAGACATGTTTAGGTTACTGAAATGGTTTAGGTTTTCTAACGAAATTTGGGCAGCGCTTCCGCGCCCAAATTTCATGTCCAAAACCTACAACCAATTCCTCTCACAAAACATGCAAATGCACATAATAACTTCATAATAAGTCAAATAAGTCCAAAGAGTCCAATACAAGTCACCATTATTATAGTTTTTATTCATCTCAGTCTTATAATAATATTAACAAAAGTCCAGAATGCGTGTACGAGTTTTAAAAAATCAAAACGACGATTTTCGGGAAGAACAGCAGCCCGGTGCGCGGCACCTGTCAGCGGGTGATGCGCACCTCCTTGCTGTTCTTCACCGTTTTGTGATTTCTTTGCTAAAAACGTTTTGTCACCCATAGATTTCGACATTCAACCAGTAGATATCTTATAAAACATCATTTTTATAGTTTCTAAACAACTTTTATCCATAAAAACATAGATCTAAGTATCATCTAGATAAAAATCGTTTTTGTAGAGAAAGTGATATAAATCTTTATAAAAATTCATTTTTGTTGTTTAGATCATACATGCAATTAGTAAAAACAGTAAATAAAGGTAGGAGAAAGGTTTCTACCGAATCAAAATGAGTGGATGATGTTTTGAACGAATTTAGAGCTCCAAAATCGGTAGAAAGAGCTTGAACCCGAAAATACTTCGCTCCTCCTTGATTGTTTTGATGTTTAAACGTTTTTGATGGTGTTTTTATGGTGGATTCGTGGCTGGAACCTCTGGTTTCAATGGAGGCTTTAGAGAGAAAATAGAGAGAAAAGATGAACTATGTGTAAATGTGTGTGTGTTTTGATTATGTAAAAATGAAAAAGGAAAAGAAATAGGTGGTGTGTAGTAATAATGGCCTTGGGATACTGTTATGACAGTAATGGAGTGGTAAATTGCGTTTTTGATTGGTTTAATTTTGTGTAAAAACGAGGCAAGGACCAAAATTGTAAAATTTTTGAATTCTGGCACTAGGTGTTGCGCACCTATGCAGCAGGTGCTGCGCACCGGGTGATTTTCAGCCTTTCTTATTTTTCGTTTTTACGTTATTGCTTCGTTGGACCTTTTTGTTAATTGAAAGTTCTAAATTATGATTAGTTATGAACTTAGGAAAGTTCAATATGTGTTTTCTTGGTATTAGGACTTATAAAATTGATTCCGGAAGTTATTCCGACACTAGTTCCGACAAAGTACAGACTCAATAATTACGAACTAGAACAAAGCGAATGCGATAAGAGAGTAGCTAATGTTTCGGACCGATAAAGTAACTGGACAAGTACCTAGATTTTTTACGGTTGTCACAGTATGAATTGAATCCACAAACCCACCATGATTTCAACCAGAAATCGAAAAAGTGTACATTGTAACGGAATGGACGAAAGTGATACTTGTAACAGTTTTTAATCGAAAAGAAGTGTTTTCGTGACTGTTGGCACGACGTCAAGATTAATCAATGAAAAATGTCGTCAGTAGATCATCAGCACAATTTTTGGGTTCATCAATTTCAAAATGAGAGAGAGAGAGAGAGAGAGTGAGTTAGTGGAGGTTAACTGTTGATCGGGTAAAAATGGTTTAAATAACATGTTACTTGCGGTATAGTAATGTAGATAGACGAAAATTTTGTTCAATGACCTATACGGAATTTTTTAGGTAGTACGATGACCATCCAGTGCATTTTCTCTTTTTTAATTGTATTGCATAAATATTAATATCAAATATTTGGTTATGTATACAACTATTTTAATATTTTTTAAAAATTCAGAGTATAATATATATTTAATATCGGTTCGATCAATTTATAAATCCCAGTATAGTAATTTATAAATAAAGGAATTTAAGTGTCTATATATACACAAAAGTCTAAGTTCTAATGAATAATATATATAAATTGATTTAGTTGAATCAAATTGAGCGGTAAAATAACTATAATTCTATATATATATATATATATATATATATATATATATATATAGAGGTGGGTTCATTTAGGAACCACTAAATATTTAGGAACCATTAGGAACCAATATTCACCAGTGTATATATATGATATTCACCAGTGTATATAAAGCATATGTATATATATATACACTGGTGAATATTATATGTATATACACTGGTGAATATTATATGTATATACACTGGTGAATATCATATTAAATATACACTGGTGAATATCATATATATACACTGGTGAATATTGGTTCCTAATGGTTCCTAAATATTTACATGGTTCTTAAATGAAACCAACTCTATATATATATATATATATATATATATATATATATATATATATATATATATATATATATATATATATATATATATATATATATATATATATATATATATAATTCAAAGAAATGGAAATCACTGTTCATAGCATGTGTACTTCACGCGTCAATTTTGTTATCAAATATGGAAACAACCAAAATAATAAACAAAATAAAATTTGTCTGGATGGTAACGCCTCTGTCTTTTAACATGAGGGCGCGGGATCCATTCTCACCTGCTCCAACTACATTTTTTTTCTTTAAACAACCCTGTTTTAAGTATTAATCTAATATTTACAAAAAACCTAACAAAAATACAACTTGCTAGGGTGGTAGGACTTCCTCATGCTCTTCACAAGACTTGGGATTGAATCTCACTCTTTGCTTACTTTTTTTTTAATTGAAGTTTTGGATCTTTACTTTTGTCTTATGTTTTTTCGACTTTTAAGTTTTATTTTCCTTTTTAGATTACACTAGAGTGTCCATGTTAAGTTTTAGTTTTTTTTAGTTACGATATTAGATAAAATAGGTACGACGTCTAAGTTTTATTTTCCTTTTTATATTATACTAGAGTGTCTATGTTAAGTTTTAGTTTTTTTTAGTTACGATATTAGATACAATAGGTACGACTTTATTTATTTATTTTTAGTCGCACTTTCATTTATTTTATACAATCGACAATACACATGATAGATATTTAACCCGCAACAACGTGCGACACCTTACGACACCCCACCTCGTTATTACTATAACTAAAAAACCAGAATATGTAGTTGTACGTACGAGAATCCAAAATGAGTTGACTACTTTCTAATTAAAATATAACTCCCACTAACTTTAATATATTATTCCTTTTAACAAATAACAAAACCACTTATGTTTCCATGTCCACATTTAATAAGTAGAAAGAAAAATACTACTAAAGCTAATCGATTGAATTATTAAATAAAAAGAAGAGTTAATTATATTATTTTTGTTCATTGATGTGCGCGTTTTTAATATTTAAAAATGCATAGTCACAGCATAAACCTTTTCATACTTTTATATGAAAATCGTATTTAACATATCATTAGTCGGTTAATATATACTTAGATTTGAAGTATTTTGGCTAAATAATTATTACATGTTTAAATTTGTTATATATCTTTAATCTTTAGTCTTTAATCTTTAATCTTTAATATACAATAAAAGAGAGGCCTTGAATGCCACATCGCGAAATAAGGTACCTTAGATAGATTAAGATATTTGATCTCAGCCGTTAGATTAAATTGATGATGTAATGAAAAACTATTTTCATTTTACATCCTTTTACAATACATAATTACATTATCTCTTTAATTGTATATTCTCTAAAATAAAAAACATAATTCTAATTTACTTATAAAATCGCTCAATTTTAACTATTATTTACCTTATTTTTATTCTAAAATCTCCTAATACAAAAGATCATAACATGTGTATAAACGTAAAGGTGTATATATTATAAACGTAAAGGTATATATGTTATTATAACTATAAACAACATTTGTATAAACGTAAAAATCTATATGTTATTATAGGTGAAACATTGTTTTCTGATAATAATTTAAAATCCGCATAAAACATTCAGTTTACGATCAAGTTTTTACTTTGTTCGCGCTATCGCGGGACAATAATCTAGTTTTTTTAAAAAAGGAAGAAAAAAAATCCTAAAAGTATAAGGGACGAATTTATTAATATATATTCAAATAATTCATTTCCAAACTCATTATACACCGTATATATGTCTGTTTTATTATTTAAAAAAATTTATATTTAACATATCTAGCCGGTTAGTATACACTTAAAATTGTTAACCTTAGCTCTAAGGGTCGGGTAAACAAATTATTACATACTTAAATTTATTATATATTTATTAAAAAAGAAAAATCCTAAAAATAAAGTGGACAAACTTATCAATATATCTTCAAATAATGTATGTTTAAATACATTATATACCGCTTTTATCATTTCACTAAAAAACTAAAGACTCTATGTAAATATTCATTTTAATTTTTATACTGGTGTACGTATTCTAGTAACCATTCTTAGAGAACACGGTGTGGCACCCGTTCTCGATCGTTGTGGCCTCGAGAACGAGGCATACTTCTCGTTATTACTCTGCCCACACTCGTTGTGGGGGACTCGTTCTCGGGCTGATTCTCGCTATAACGGGTCGTTTTGGGTTTTTTTTGTTTGTTTTTTTTTAAACGGTTAGATTTATAAATAAATAAAAAATTAAATACAACGGCTATAATTCCAACCGTTTGAATTAAAAAAAAAAATCTAATACCATTTCACCTATAAATAAATCCTCAATTTAACCAAAAAATCACACCATTTCTCAATCTCATTCTATCTCAATCTTTTTCTAAAAAATATATACAACAAAAAATGAGTTCACATTCTTCAACCGATCCCGATGTTACGGATTCGTCATAGTCCGAGTACAATAAAGGATATTACCTTGCAGACGGTATATATCCGGAGTGGTCTACCTTTGTTAAAGCTTTTTCGTTTCCATTTGACGAACCGCGTCAAAAATTCAAACGTTTTCAAGAGAGTGTCCAAAAAGGATATCGAACGGGCATTCGGTGTTTTTCAAGGTCGTTGGAGGATTATAAAACATGCAACGAGATTTTACAAGATGAACAAGTTAACAAGAGTTATGTATGGGGGTATCATATTGCACAACACGATTGTTGAAGACAACGAACCGTCGATTTGTGACGCCCAAGAATGGTATGCTCCTCCGGTTACAGGTGTTCCCAGAACTTAAAACGAGAGAGTGACTGAACGTATCCGGATTAATAGAGAGATTAGAGACAAGACCACACATAGCACACTCCCGCGAGGATCTCGTGACCTACATTTCGACACTTCCGGATAACTCTCGACAACGCTAGCTATTTTTATTTTATATATTTGTATTTTTTTTTAGCGTTAATTACATAATTGGTCCATGAGTTTGTTCTAATTTAACGGGTTCAGGACCTGGGTCACAAATCCTTTAGGTCCAGTCCCTATGTTTGGTTACACGCTTGGTCCCTGTATCTAACAGCTGTTACTTTTTAACGTTAAATATGACATGTGCCAAGCACATGATGGGTAAATCATTCATTTCGCATATCTTATTCCCTTTTATAATTATTATTCCCACAACACTTCTAACCTCAATCCCAACATCAATCCACGCTTCAAGAATCTTATACAAACCATCATAAACGTAGACTTTCCCACTAGCACTACCTTCATACCTAAACCCACGAATGACTCTAACCTCAATCCCATAATGCATACTTCTCTCCATTCCAAGATTCCCACCTTCCAGCTTCTGATGAACCACTTGTCTCGGATGCTTATTTTGTCCACCATGACCAGTGTAAACAATAACATCACCAACATCCTCATCATCTTCATAACCACCAGGAACAATGACACTGGTCGCAATCGGTTCACCGTTACTACTCTGTCCAGAAGTCAAATAATCAATCCCGGAAGTCAAATAATCAATCACAGTCAAATAATCAATCCCAGAAACAATGACACCGGTCGCAATCGGTTCACCTAGGGTTTTCGGAATATGAACGCAGGCACTCAAAGTCTCTTCAATGGAGGAGATCTGGAGAAAATTGAGCTACTTTGATTACCGGTCATTGCAAATCCATCAGTTGAACAATTGAAATAAAAAATGGCTAATATGTACCTTTTCTCGGCGGAGGAGGTATCTTTGGCGGCGACGAATGGCGGCGACGAATCACCGATGATAGGTGTATCGCGGCGGAGGAGTGAGGGTTTTATCGATTTATCTGTAATTAAAAGGATTTATATTGGAGAATTGATAATAAAGGGGAAAAAGATATGCGAAATGACTGATTTACCCATCACGTGCCTGACCCATGTCATATTTAACGTTAAAAATTAACAGCCGTTAGACATAGGGACCAAGCGTGTAACCAAACATGTGCATTAGGGACTGGACCCGAACGATTTGTGACCCATGGACCGAACCCGTTAAATTGGGACAAGTTCAGAGACCAATTATGTAATTAACTCCTTTTTTTAATTATTGTATTGTAATTTTATTTTTATTGTATGTTTTTGTATTTTTATTTTAATTATTATATTGTAGTTTTATTTTTTATTTTAATAAAATCTTATTTAAATGTTTAAAAAATAAAAAAAATAAAGTAGGGGTCCTACATATCCAACAATCACCCATAATCATCATTATCACACCATCAAAAAACTCACAATCATGATTCTAGATGTCACGTTAAAAATCACACAATCACTTAGGATCACGATTATCATAGTATGTGGTTTTAATAGACCCGGAAAATAGAGACGGTTTATAGAAGATGTTTGCATTTGTTATAAACCATCCATTTAATGATGATACTCGAATAAAAGAATTTTATGCAAACTCTAAAAAAATGCAACCTGGTGGTATGATTATTCCACGGTCTACACTCGTACAGGCAAAGCGCGTGGAAATCAAGTCTAATCTTTCCAGTCAAACACTTAATTACCCCTTTTCTATTAGATTACAATTGTTATTAGGTTACAATTACTATTGTTAGGACTTATCTATTGTTAGGACTTATCCATTAATTAGGACTTAACCATATTTGTGTATATATAGATGTTTAATGAATGCATTGGGCAAGGAATTCAATCCTAATTATTATATATACCATTTTATGGTATCAGAGCCATAATCAAAAGGCTCTCCTAAAAATCCCCTAACCAACTTAATTATTTTTTTTTTCCTTCCTTCCTTCGAAACCTACTAGTCGACATGGCAATTTAATTCTAGCAATACAAAGCAACTTAGCAAGCAGCATACAAAGCAACTTAATTATTATTTTTTTCCTTCCTTCCTTCGAATGGCAATTTGATTTCAGCAGCAATACAAAGCAACTTAGCAACTTAATTTCAGCAATTTAATTTCGCAATTCAGCATGGCAAGTAATAACGCTAGCAGCTCCGAAGGTGACCGCCTCTTCGGTATTACAAACATTAAAGCTTTTATCCCCATCACACTTGACATGGAGGAGCATAACTTTAGCCAATGGAAACTCATGTTTGAGATGCACTGCAGCACGTGGGATGTCGATGGCTATCTAGACGGCACCATCCTGTCTAAAGGACCGGACGACAAAGATTGGCGCAAACGTGATAATCTCATCAAGATGTGGATCTACAACACCATCCACAAATCCATTCTTCCCATGGTCATGAAGAAGGGTGAAACCGCTAGACAACTTTGGCAAGCATTGGATGAACTGTTTCACAGCAACAAAGACTCACGGGCAATCCAACTACATGACGATCTTCGTACGATAAAACTAGGTGATCTCTCAATCAATGAATACTGCACCAAACTCAAAACAATTTTCGATCTCCTTGAAAACATTGAACAACCAATCGACGAAAAACACCTAGTAATGCACATGATTAACGGACTACCGGAAAAGTTCGTTGGGGTAATCACACTAATTCGTCATCAGCAACCTCTTCCCTCCTTCAAGATTGCTCGCACTATGCTTCTTTTGGAAGAAAGCAGTCTTAGCAAAACTCATACTCCGGTGGCGGACACATCGTCATCCCCTACGATCCTTTATGCTCGCGGTCACAATCCTAATACCGGTCCTCGCACTTTTGGACCCAACATTTGTCGCAACTTTGCGCGAGGTCATTGTTCATACGGTGCCACTTGCAAATTTCTTCACGACACCAACACTCAAAACTCAGCTGCTCGCCGCCCCGCCACTCAGCGCCCTCACTCCGGCTACCATCGCGATAACAGACCCGGTGGCTACCCTGGTTCACATCCTGCACCTTGGCCGCCAACCCAGCCCCTGCACTACCAATACCCGATACCCGCTCAGGCTCCTGGTCAGTACCCCGGTCACCAGCCCTCCCCGCCTCCTAGGTTTGGTTTCCCCTCAGCCCCGCCACAGTCTATACCAGCCCCGCACCCGGGTCACACTTCCGCTACTCCGGGGCAGCTTCATGGGTACCCCGCTGGCTCGGCACTACATACTCAGTCCAGTACCCCTACTGATCAAGCTACTACACTTCCCCAGGCATTTAGCAACATGACATTCAAGGACCCTAACGATCAAGCTTGGTACATGGACACCGGGGCAACCTCGCATCTCACCGCGGATTCAGGTACACTGAGTAAAGTTTTTAATACTTGCAATATACCATCTATTATTGTTGGTGACGGAAATTCCATTCCCGTCACCAACTCGGGCCAAACCATTTTCCCTACACCCTCTCGCCCTTTATACCTCCAAAACGTCCTTGTTACGCCACAAATTATTAAAAATCTTATTTCCGTTCGCAAATTTACTAGAGATAATAATTTATCAGTCGAATTTGACAAACTTGGCTTTTCTGTGAAGGATCCTCCAACCCAAAAAGTAATGCTCCGATGTGATAGTGACGGAGACTTGTACCCGCTCACCAACCTCGCCTCCCCTACATTTGCATTTTTGTCTTTAAATCAAGATACATGGCACCGTCGGCTAGGTCACCCACGTGACGATGCTCTTCGTATTCTCCATTCGCATGGTTTTATTTCGGTTAATAATAGTAGCAAACCTTCTCATTTATGTAATGCGTGTCAACTTGGTAAACAAGTTAAACTTCCCTTTCTTAGCTCTTTGTCGTTTGTCGAGTCTGCGTTTGATATTATACACTCCGATATTTGGACTTCTCCTATCCCGAGTGTCAGTGGAATAAAATATTATGTTTTGTTTTTAGATCATTTTACACATTTCTTGTGGGTTTTTCCTTTACGTCGAAAGTGTGAAGCATTTAATAAATTTTTGCAATTTCGTACCTATGTTAAAACGCAATTTAACAAAGAAATTAAATCCTTTCAATGTGACCATGGGGGTGAATTTGACAACAACGAAATGCACTCTCTTTTCACCAATCATGGCATTCTTTTCCGTTTTTCATGTCCAAAAACCTCACAACAAAATGGTAAGTCAGAACGCATGATTAGAACAATTAATAATTTGATTCGCACATTACTTTTTCAAGCTAACCTTCCACCCATCTACTGGGTAGAGGCATTAAACATGGCGGTCCACTTACTCAATATTTTACCCTCCACTTCCATCGATAATCAAATCCCATTCCAAAAACTTTTTCTAAAATCACCATCATACAATTTACTAAAAGTGTTTGGTTGCTTATGTTATCCTTATCTATTCCCTAAGCACAAACTTGATCCCCGCTCTACCAAATGCGTCTTTCTCGGTTATCCTTCTAGTCATCGCGGTTACAGGTGTCTTGATTTAAAAACAAAACGCATTATCATTTCCCGACATGTCATCTTCGATGAAACTACTTTTCCATTTTCCCCCACACAAACACCTACCATTAACACTCCTAATACATACAATTTTCTTGATGAAACCTTACTGCCAACTATCATATTGCCTACACCTCCTCCCAATGCCCAAGCCCAAACCTCACAAAACCAGGCCCAAGCTGATCCAATTCCAACGCCCACCCACCCGCCTGACTTTCCCGACCCAAATAATCCACCCGCACCGGCCACCATACCCAACCCGCCTACTGCCCCTCCGCCACCAGCTTCCCCGCCACCAGCTTCCCCGCCACCTGCTGCTCCCGCTAATCCGCCACCAGTTTCACCACCCGCTAACCATCCCAACCCACCTCCTGCAGTTTCGCCTACACCTACTCACCCTATGACCACCAGATCTCGCCTTGGCATATCCAAACCCATTACTCGCTTAAATCTTCATACCACCACCATTTCCCCGTTACCACGCTCTTATTTCACCGCCCTCAAAGACCCCTTTTGGTCTAAAGCAATGATTGATGAATTTATTGCACTTATTAAAAATAATACTTGGTTACTTGTTCCCCGTCCGGTGCATGCTAACGTTGTTTCTTCTATGTGGTTGTTTAGACATAAATTTAATGCAGATGGTTCTCTGAGTCGCTATAAAGCTCGGCTAGTCGCCAATGGCCGTAGTCAGCAACCAGGGGTTGATTGTGACGAAACGTTTAGCCCGGTTGTCAAACCCGGCACTATTCGCACTGTACTCAGTTTGGCTATTTCTCGAGATTGGCCCATACATCAACTAGATGTTAAAAACGCTTTCTTACATGGTCACCTTGAAGAAACGGTCTATATGCAACAACCCCCTGGTTTTATTGACAAAGCTCACCCTGATTATGTTTGTCTTTTGCAGCGATCTCTTTATGGCCTAAAACAGGCTCCTCGTGCCTGGTTTCAGCGATTTGCGGCCTATGTTCTTCGTCTTGGTTTTACCCACAGCAAAACTGATACATCGCTGTTTATTTTTAGGCGTGGGACGGATACCGCATATTTGTTACTTTATGTGGATGATATAATACTTACAGCTTCTTCCACTGCATTTTTACAGCGCATCATCACCCGTCTCAGTAGCGAGTTTTCCATGACGGATCTGGGGTCCTTAAGTTACTTCTTGGGCATCTCGGTCACCCGTACCAAGAACGGTATGTTTTTATCTCAGCAAAAATATGCCACTGATATTCTGGAACGTGCAAATATGTCAAATTGTAATCCCTGCAAAACTCCTGTTGACACTGATGCCAAGCTTGGCCCAAGCGGTCCTCCTGTCTCGGATCCAAGCTCCTATCGTAGTTTTGCGGGGGCATTACAATATCTCACCTTCACCCGTCCAGATATCACTTATGCAGTTCAGCAAATTTGTCTTTATATGCACGATCCACGCGAACCTCATCTTCATGCATTGAAACGCATCTTACGCTACATTCGTGGATCTTTATCACTTGGGTTAAATTTGTATGCTTCTTCACTCACTCAGTTAACTGCTTATTCTGATGCTGATTGGGGTGGATGTCCCGATTCTCGCCGCTCCACCTCCGGGTATTGTGTTTTCCTTGGAGCTAATCTTCTCTCTTGGTCATCTAAACGACAACACACTGTGTCTCGTTCTAGTGCTGAGGCTGAATATCGTGGGGTTGCCAATGCTGTTGCTGAAGCTTCCTGGTTACGCAATCTACTTCGTGAATTACATAATCCACTTGCATCTGCTACAGTTGTTTTTTGTGATAATGTTAGTGCTGTTTATATGTCTACTAACCCGGTCCATCATCAGCGCACTAAACATATTGAGATTGACATTCACTTTGTTCGTGATAAAGTAGCTGCTGGTCATGTTCGTGTTCTCCATGTTCCATCTCGCTATCAGTACGCCGATATATTTACGAAGGGGCTTCCATCTCCACTGTTTTTAGATTTTCGGTCCAGTTTGAGTGTGCGTTCTACACCCGCTCAAACTGCGGGGGCATATTAGATTACAATTGTTATTAGGTTACAATTACTATTGTTAGGACTTATCTATTGTTAGGACTTATCCATTAATTAGGACTTAACCATATTTGTGTATATATAGATGTTTAATGAATGCATTGGGCAAGGAATTCAATCCTAATTATTATATATACCATTTTATTTTCCCCCTCTTAATCTAATCAAACCCCGCGAATCAAACGACCCCAAGTCAAAATTACAGCCCTAACCAAAAAAGTCAAGTCACCGGAAAATCCCCCAATTTCCAGTTTCCGATCAAACCCATGAACCATCTAACCTTCATCCTCCTCCTGAGCATCATCCTGTCCTCATTGGCGGCATCAGAAGACGATGTTCGGTGTCTGCGCGGCGTGCAACGATCACTCAACGATCCGCGATCGGAGATTGCCACGTGGAACTTTGGCAACACTACGCGAGGTTTTATCTGCAGTTTTACTGGTGTGACTTGCTGGAATGATCAGGAGAATCGGTTGATTTCGCTTACGCTTCGTGATTTGGGACTCGCTGGAACGATTACTTCGGATTTACAGTATTGCGCGAGTATGCAGAACCTAGATCTCTCAGGTAATAGTCTTACTGGTGAAATACCTGGTGAAATATGTACCTGGTTGCCTTATTTAGTTACTATAGACTTGTCCAATAATGAATTCACCGGTGAAATACCCGCTAGTCTTGCCAATTGTACGTTTTTGAATACTATCGTGCTCTCCGGAAACAAGTTGTCTGGAGAAATACCTCAACAGTTTTCTAATCTAGGAAGGTTGGCTAGGTTTTCAGTTGCGAATAATGATCTATCTGGTTCTATTCCTTCTGGATTGTCGTTTTTTACTTCTGAGGATTTTGATGGAAATAATGGACTTTGTGGGAAGCCGCTTACGAAATGTGGTAGTTTGAGTAAGAAGAATTTGACGATTATTATTGCGGCTGGTGTGCTTGGGGCGGTGCTGTCGTTGTTGTTAGGGTTTGGGTTATGGTGGTGGTGTTCTAAGAAGTCGAATAAGAAGCGGAAGAATGGTGTTGATAGAGAGGATGATAGTGAGAGTTGGGCGGATAGGTTGAGAGCTTATAAGCTTCTTCATGTTTCTTTGTTTCAGAAACCGCTTGTGAAGGTTAGGTTGGTTGATTTGATGATTGCAACGAATAATTTTAGTAAAGAGAATGTTATAGTATCGACCAACACTGGGACGACTTATAGAGCTGATTTATCGGATGGTTCTACACTTGCGGTTAAAAGGCTTAACACTTGTAAACTTCATGAGAAGCAATTTCGGTTGGAGATGAACAGGTTAGGTCAGCTTAGACACCCTAATATAACTCCTCTGTTGGGTTTTTGCTTAGTGGAAGATGAGAAACTTCTAGTTTATAAGTACATGTCTAACGGAACTTTGTCGTCGGTGTTGCATAAAAGTGGGAGCTTGTTAGATTGGCCTACTAGGTTTAAGATTGCTCTAAGTGCTGCCAGAGGGCTTGCTTGGCTTCATCATGGTTGTCGTCCTGCAATATTGCTTCAAGATGTTAGCTCCGATGCCATATTCCTCGATGAGGATTACAACGCGAGAATAGTAGATTTTGGACTGGCCAGGCTTCTTACTTACTCTCCTGACCAGTCAAAGGAGAGCAGCTTCGGTAATGGGGATGCTAGTGACTACGAGTACAACATGATTCCTTCTGCGAAAGGTGATACTTACGGTTTCGGTGTAGTGCTCATGGAATTGGCAACTGGGCAGAGACCTCTAAGACCAACCACTGCCGAAGAAGGGTTTAAGGGTAATCTTGTGGACTGGGTAAAGCAACTATCTAGCTCGGGACGAATTGAAGATGCGATTGATAAGAATCTCTTTGGTACAGGTTATGATAATGAAATTGTTCAAGTTCTTCGAATTGCAGGTAATTGTGTGACTCCTCAAGCCCAAGTGAGATGGTCAATGTACCGGGTTTCTGAAGCATTAAGTAACATATCAAAAGAACTAGGTGACTCGCAACATTATGATGAGTTTCCACTTCTTTTTGGCACGCATGATATGGACGAGGGTGTTTGAGCTGAGATGCTGAAGATATCAGGAAAGCTTTGAGCTGGTGGTTCAAACAAAGCTTTGTGCTATCTATATGTTATACTGAAGATTGCTTATTGTAAAGTATGTACTCTCTATTTTTTTGGGCTGTTGCGATACATTCGTTGTTTGTTAAATAGAATTGTATAATATCACATGGAAGCTATTAAAACTGCTATGTTGTGCATCTCTGTACATGAATGTTCTTTGGTATTTATTATAGTTAAACACGCTGCATATTACATGTACTTGTTCGATGCATGTAGTGTAGAAATCATTGGTCGAAAGGCTGAAGATTGAATTCTGATCTTGTAAATCACCGCCGATGGCAACGTGTTGACTTATTTTGTCTATGCTGATGCATACAATTTCGGTGTATTTGGTTGCAACTACAACTAACTGTGTTATGAAAACCATTAAGTTCTTACTACCATATCTCTCTTCAAAATTCACAATTGTTATTATTATTCTTGACTATACTGTTTTACTCATATTCCCAAGTGTTTCCGGGAGAATCTTATAATCTGATTATACTAAAAGTTTTCAGCGGTGTCAACTAGACGATGATCAGATATTGCTGGAACTTCAAGCTTCGATTGACTCCATGCAGGTATGTACAGGCTTCCCCATTTGTGTGTTGGGTTATAAATTATAATATAGCTAAGTGTGATTACATCCGTGTCATCTAAATTGGTTGGTTGTCATTTGATAGAACCATTTCCCTCTATAACCTATTCCTAATCTTTTTCGACCCATTCTTCACTTTGTTTGCATAAAGCAAATACATCCATAGGCTAGTCTTCCTTTTTTTTTCATGGCATCATATAATTAGGAAACAACAAAGTGACCCTTCATATCGAAGTACCTAATCTATCATACTAACTCAGCCATGACGGTTTAACACTTTCATCATACTCGCTTTTAAGTTTTAGATCATTGAGTTATCTTTTTCTCTTCCGCAATTGTTAGTTAATTTTTGTATTTTTTTTTATAGTCAGGCTTTAGGTATCAAAGGTCATCCTCAGCGTGCTAGTGATTGTTTATGGTCTTTGGTCAGGCCACCCATATGTATATAGGGTAGTGCTCGAGTCCTAAAGTTCATAATAAAGGTTATTCTCAAAAGAGGTCAAAAAAGACAAACTCCAAAAAGAAGATTTTCTACTTTTCCCCTTGGTTAATTTATAAAAGTTAGTCTTTCACAATCTCTTGATTTGCTTAACCAATAAGTTAATCTGTAATAAGCATGTTGTCACAATTATGACCCCAAACACGTTTAACTTTAATCTTATGATTTGAGTTCAAACTCGTTTCGGAATCTTGTCCAGTTTTTCAAGCTCGACTTATCTGAAATCCTAGTTAGGACTAAGCTACGCTACGGTTTAATGTTAATATATAACTTCTTTTGTTTCTTAATGATTCTTGTTAGATGTTTAATGATAAAGAAAAAGTGGTGAAGCACAGAAGAAAGGGAAATGAAGATAAGGTGAGTTTTATTTATGTATTTAGTTGTACAAGTCATTGCAACCTAAAGAAACAAAAGGTACCTTTAAAATTTTTGAATCTTGTTTACTTTAAGAAATAAAGAATAGTGTTTCTTGAAACCTTCAAAATCAATTTCCAAAAAAGTTATAAAAAGAATTAAAAAGAAAAAAACAAATATTAAAATCAAGAAAGGATAAGAAAGGAAAGAAACCAGTAAAAAGATAAAATAAGCACATACAGAGGACATTATGATGTCATTGTTCGTTTTAGTAAAACAAAATACACTTGAATTATCAAATGACTTATAGTGTGACGGTATATGAGTTTGTCAATTAATTTAGAGGTCGTAAATTCAATTCTTATAAGTGATAATTGTACCATGGTGATGTTTCTTGTTTCTAGAGACCTGACAAAAGTGTAAATATATTTGTGATTATATGTCTTTCTAAAAATAAAATACACTCAAATTTACCATTAGTTAAATCTCACTCTTTTTAAAATGCATATTAGCAATAGAACGAGAAATAGTTAATTTATGCCCCGTTAAAATGTATGTCTTTGGATTTCTTGTTTCCCACTTTCCACATATATCATTATGCACACGATTATCGATCTCTTAACGACATTCCTTTCTATCAAAATATATGAAACAGGGTATTCCGAAACTAGCAAAATCTTGGTCCTAGTGGTTGCCCAGCCCAGGCTTTGTTTATTAATATTTTGTTAACATCATTACCGAAATGTAACTGAAGCATACATTTCCCAAGTCCCCATTTACCCAAACATTTTTAATGGAAACTTCCATGCTCATAAGCTCACTTATCCACAAAACACCAATCATAGAATCCGGTAGCTTTCTGTTACAGGTCGGGTCATGTTTAGGTCGACCCTTAAATATATCTTTTTTCTCCATTTCCATTAAATAAGTGTCGTATAATATTATTGTAATTATAAAATTCTTTGAATAAAAGCGATTTAATTTTTTAAAATGTTATATGCATTAAAAATAGTCTTTGACGACTTTCATCTGGCTTGACATGTTCTTAGTTTATGAATTGCTTCGCTTAGAGGCGAAGCCAGAATTTATTAGAGAGGATCGGTTATGTATTATTGAAACAACACATAAATATGTATTTTTTGAGTTGGAGTTGGATTGAAACTAAAAATTTATATATAAATTAGTGTCGTTCCCATTGTTTCCGCCACTAATTTTGGCTTGTCGTCTACTGGAATTCTATACGAATGTTACACGACATCCATACCGAAAGACAAGATTGGTAAGGGGCATATTTGAATGAAGACCATATTGGTTTGATTGAAAAAAGAAGATTATATTTGTTGAAAGAAGAGAAGCTTTAACAGAGATACAAAATGCTTTATTTATTTAGGGAACATAACCCACTTAAGGAATAAAGCCAATTCTTTTAAAGCTCAAAGCTAAAGCAACATACCATAACCCTTTAACAAAAAAAATGTATGAAAAAAGTGACTAAAGATTTGATGTTCCAAAGTAATAATAATAATATTAATAATAATACATTTGAATATCATTCTTCTAATTTCATGCAAAACCAAACATTCAAATCCAACATCAATCTTTGAATTCAAAGTTTCAAAAAACACCCAAACCTTTCTTTCTTCATGTACTTCTACACAACAAAACAAGCAATATAACGCGTATTTCATGTACACTACCCATTTCCTGAGCTCGGTGATTGGTACGCCATTTTGCTTCTTTAGGCTCTATTAGGTGGTTGTCCAGTATTTCTCGTTCTCCTAAAAATATAACGATTTTATGAGACTATGAATAGAGCACAAAGCACGTTAAACATGCAAATGCATGTAATGGTCTATCAAAAAATGTCCTTTAAAAGTTAGTCCGGTGACAATTAGAAATTTGGATAAAACTCAGAGGTAACGAATTCTATTCCCAATGATTGTATTTTTCTTGAGGATAAATTACCGGTTCAGAAATTGAGTCATTAACCCCCCCCAAAAAAATGTTCTTAAATTTTGAGTATTTTTAAGTTTTTATGATTTTAGCAGAAACAATATTAGCAAACTCTGTTTACCGAAAGATTCAAGGACATTATAGAAGCATAAAGAGACAGAAAATGCAATTAAACTTGCATAGACCTTTCAAGATAAAAACACATAAAACTTGAATTGTTTGCATACCTGTTGTGTATAGGATCAGGTCCATTTGGCACTCTTCTCTTACTCACGTAGTTAATACCCAAACCCGTGTTCCTCGTTCCTCCTTTTGACTTAAAACTCCCAAAATTTGCACTAGACGATACAACAAAATTTGCTTGTATAGTTGAAGAAACCGCAAACAACAAAAACCAGCAAAATCCTACCAAGAAAACCCCTCTTATAACCACCCTACAGTTACTCTCCATACGAACCCTTCTTAACTTTTCAAAACCTTTGTACTTATAACGATCATGTTGTTATCGGTATCAAGATGGGGAGGGGGAGTAGGGAGAGATGAAACAAGGGAAGGTATGAAGTATGTGAAGTTTTTAGGAGTGCCACCTTTCTTTATAGATGGAATATTAAATAAAAAGTTTTTTCAAAAACAACAGAATTTCGATAAGCGTTGTTTCTTTAAGTTTAACTCGGGGGTCCACCGAAGAAGTTACTTTGTCATGCAGATGCTATCAAAGGGGACCCTTACAAGTGCAAGTGCAGGTGGTCGGAATACGTCGGCATTGTGCAAATCTAGTTAAATATGCAGACATTGAACTCGCAAAAGACAATTATGCGCTAAACAGGAACAACCTGATGCGTAGATGGTCAAGTTTCTAAGCGACAACAATGTGAATTACAGTTTTATTTGTTTCAAACTTAGAATACAAACCGTTATAGACGAAAAAGAGGTCAAGACATATTTTGTTGAATGATAAAACAGGTTGTGAGTTCAAAATGAAGAGACTGTAATATGACACTAGTCTCTTTATCAGACAAAGAAGAGGTAGCCCCCCCAAGAAAAGGCGAACGATGGACCTGATTGATCAACGTTAAAGCTAATTTGGGTCTGGTACAATTTTGTCTGAACATATATATTAGAGCAACACTTTGTCATCCAGGATATTACTTAGAATCCTGAATCTTACTTGTTGATGGTAATAA
Source organism: Senecio squalidus (assembly GCA_910822075.1). Lineage (NCBI taxonomy): Eukaryota > Viridiplantae > Streptophyta > Magnoliopsida > Asterales > Asteraceae > Senecio > Senecio squalidus. Next base: position 56,084,509 of record CAJVGC010000001.1, on the reverse strand, counting down.
AAGGATACATTATAAAGGTAAAGTAGCAGGATCTTGAGTCATGAATGTATGACCATGACTTGGTGCTGTCAAGAATTCTAGACATAGGGATTTTATTTTATCTCATTAAGGGCGAAAAAATATCCATCTCCTAAAACTTGGACATATCTAGTGGTACATTGATTGACGTCCGAATGGAACCAATGCCACTCTTTGCCAAGAATATGCATAATGTCGATAACACCTAATTTGTATTCTACAAATTGACTAGGTTCGGTTTGTGCATACTTTGAAATGGTTTCTTGTTATCAATACCGCGATAATACTTGGTATGTTGTAAACCCTTAGTTACACTACTCATTTTCTTTTTGACATTAAAGCAAAAGTTAGTGTAGATAAAAAGATAATATGTATTACCGATTTACCGTTTATATTAGTGAATATAAATTATAAAAAATAATTGAAATAACAAACTCGGATGTAATTACAACACTATAAACGTAAATAGATGAATACAAAATTAAACCATAAAGTTGAGTCTTGTGATGGAACTGGATTCGCTTAAAACAATTTCCTCATACTATTACACGGTTATTTTCCGCGATAAAAACGGGGATCATCGCACTCCCGTGTATAACTTGTCACGTAACTGAAATTATTGTTGAGATCCGTGTGTTTGAGTAAACGAAAGCGGGAAAAACTCGAAAGGGAAATGGTGTAGTAATGGTAGACATGTCAAACAACCCAAACCAGTTTGGCCAAAAACCGGTTCGGTTTCAAAACTACATCACTATACAAACCTGTCCGGTTCGGGTCCAATAAAAGGGTTCCAAACCGGTTTTGGTAATTTAATAAATAAAAAAAACGTAAGTTGCAAAAACATATTAAAATTCGACTTTTATTAAACAAAATTGTAGTTAATCAATCATAAACGTTGTATCTACTTAAAAAGCTTGAAAGACATCTTCATAAGCTTAATATTTCGATAATTGGAATAAAAATGTTCGAAAAAGTACTTTTTTATATAAAATGTAACTAATAACATTGGGAAAAAAACGTAAGTTGCAAAAACACGTTAAACTTTGACTTTTATTAAACAAACTTGCAACACCTCATACATAAACATTGTCTTCTACTAAAAAAGCTTGAAACACATCTTCATAAGCTTAATATTTCGAGAATTGGAATAAAAATGTTCGAAAAAGTACTATTTTCAATATGAAATGTAACTAATAACATTGAAATTTTGAAATTGATTTCTTCATTCTTCATCTTCGCCAATAAATTCATCTTCAACAGGTTCATCTTTGAAGCTAGATGTGCGGGAAGCTTCATCGAGAGCGATTTCTCCATGAAAGTGATATTGCAAAGCCTTCTTCCACCTCGATATCGAGTATTTCGGCTTCAACCTCTAGTTCTCCTTCAATATTGTGTGTCTTGTATACGTTCGGTCGCGTCTAAGTAATCCTTCAAGCAAATACACATCTCTATTGCCGCTGGTGTGAGTCTTGTTTTTCGTAAAGTTAATACCCTGCCATTAAGAGAAAAAACGGATTCTGAAGCTACCGTAGAAGCTCAACGGTTAGTAAATCTCGGGCCATGCCGGTTAGAACGGGAAATTGAGATTACTGTGCTCTCCACCAAGCCAAAACAACAAAATTGGAGATTTCTTATACTCCATAGTGGCTAAAAAACCGGTTCCCGTATAACTATACTATTCGGTATTTGTTTGGTCATCCCCATCACCCCTAGCACGTTTAATGTTTTCTTGTCTTAAATTATTATACAAGTCAATTTCCGGGTCCGTGTTAGAATAGGTAGAAAAAGTCGACACAAAATAACTTGAAGCAACATTTGTTGTGGTTTTATATTTACCAAAATAAACCCCAAATAACCCTTTAAAAGAATTTTCAAAAGATAGTATTTGGTTAGTAAGATGGAATGGGTCTAATGTATCGAGATCCAAATTTTGTGCAATTGTACTCATAAGATGTTCCACCCCAATTTTGTTCAAACACGAGTTTAATGCACCGGAAACGGTAATTAAATGTGACAGTTTTGTAAAATATTTTCTTAATTTAATTTCACGGGTGTTATCATTCCAAAATATAATTCACCTCTCATTTCGTAATCGACAAATTTTGAGGACATAAACCCAGTTTGTTTAAGGACTAAATGAATAGTGAGATAATAAACATCCGATCATAAAGTTGTTGCGGTTTTAAAACCTTTGAGCAATTCGGTTATTTTTTAATAATTTCCCAATTTTCGTGCGAATATGGTGTAACTCGATTTCGATTTGCTAACTCGTTATGAAAGTATTGTAAACTATCTTGTTGTCGTAAACCAATTACAAGCATATTGTAAGTCGAATTCCATCTTGTGGGAACATCCCAGTTAGGGGCTAAAAAAATGGAATTTGTATCCTTACAAAGTTTCATATATGCTTTATATCTTTGTTTACCCGCCGAAAATATATCTTGTAACATTTGTTGATAAGCGTTTATGACTTTAATTACTCCGGGGACTACTAGTCCGGCTTGCACCACCAAGTTTATAATGTGTGCAACGCATCGACTATGATGAAACTCACCATCCATTGGTGGTTTGTATTTTAGTTTTAGTTTACACCTCGCGTTTGTATTATTAGTCGCATTATCAAATGCGATTGAAAAAATCTATTATTCTAATTTTAAAATTTTCTAAAACATCCCTTAACATATGAAATAAATTTTGACCCGTGGGAGGATAACCAAATTGTTCAAAAGCAATAACTCTCTTCATAATTTGACACGATCCGGGGTCAACCCAATGTGCGGTAACACAAATGTATGAATCCGGCAACCATGAGGAGCCGAAGACACTTTTGAACCACCCTAGTGAATCGGGTTTTAGCTTTTTTACATTTGTATTTAATGTTTCAAAACCTTCTATTACCACTGTTTTAGCTTTTTTCCATAATTTCATACAATCATTTCTAAGAATATTACGACTTACGTGATTATATCGCGGTTGAAGACACTTTTGAACCACCCTAGTGAATCGAGGGTTATCGAAGTGATTGAACGACAAGGCGGATTGAATCACATAACCCGCAAACTCTTGACGCATCCGCTCCACCGAATATACAAAAATACTCCCATTGTCACAGCCCGCTAAAGCGGAAACACGGAATGTGAAGAGCAATAGCATTCGATACACAAGTTTATAATTCCACACCAAGTTGTATTAAAAGAAACATAACCTCAAAGGTTTACAAGTGTTTAAAACATCGTTTTCATATCCAAAATACAAGATAAGTGTTCATAGCCAAGCCACCCGAACCCTTTCCCATTCTTGAAGTCATCAGCCCAAAAGTATACTAGCATCGCCTTAAGCTTACTCGTTACCTGAAAATACGAGTCAAGTGTTAACTACGGGAGACGTAGTTAGTGAGCTACAAAGTTTAAGTATTCAAAGCGTTGACGCATAGCAATGCGTAAAGTATAAGCAATCAAGTTTCGACGCATAGCAATGCGTAAAAATATAGCATTAAAATAGTTGTCGCATAACCATGCGTAAAGTATGAGTATTCATGTTTTGTTTTGTCGTTACCTCAGCGGTGGAACCATCCACATGTGTAAGACGATAAGTATTCGTGTTCGTGTTCGTAGGCATTGACCACATAGCGCGACTATGTGACAAACCTATGTATTGCCCAATGATCGTTGCTAAGCCTAAAGCCTACCCATTTAGTATTATGCACCATCGTTATTTGGCGTTGTGGTGAGGGTCTCTCTACCCTAATAGCGCTATCCATATCTACTAACGGTCCTTTCCAAAGGGATTAATAGCAACTAATGTTCTTGGTAGTTTTCGGGAATTTTCAGTGGTTTCTCACGTCCATGTTGTACAAAGTCCGCAACATGACGATCGATTGTTTTAGTCATTGGCAATTATAGCTTTCGTATCCTCGGCATTGTTGGCAAAACCCTCAACAATGCCGGCAAAATAGTTATTCGTTTTAGTATTCGTTATCAAAGCATTTCATAGTGGCATTCAAAATACATAAGTGTTTTCGTAATAGCATTGAGTATCACATCGTTTTCATAAAAGTATTCAAGTATCAAAGCGTTTCATAATAGTTTTCGTGTAACAAAGAGTTTCATAATAGTTTTCGAGTATCAAGCGTTTCACAATAGTTTTCGAGTATCAAAGCGTTTCACAATAGTTTTCGTGTGTCAAATCGTTTTCATAGTTTGCTTCAGCTTAAATTTAGTGTCTAAGCCTAAGACTCGCATTTCACCCCAAAAAGTATTAAAAGCGTTTAAAAGAGTAGGGGTTTGTAACTCACTGTTTGCGAAGATCGTAGCGTGCTCGGAAAAGCTCGTAAGGTGCTCGGAATCACGGAATCCTATTTTTATAGCAAGTTTTCGAGTGAGTGTGATTGTTTATGAGTTTATACCATCGTTAGTCAACGAAATGCTTATGTTATAAAGTGTTTGTATTTGGTTTTACTAAAATCGGGCAGCGCTTCCGCACTATAGTTTCTAAATCCAATTTTTAACACTTTCCCGCTTACAAACGTCATAACAATAATCTTTAACTTATAAAAACAAGATAAGGATTATATGTTGAATAAGTTACCCTATTACAGGTTATAGTTCATGAACTTCAGTTTAATAGATAATCTTAAAACGACAAGTTTAAAGTTACGTTCAATAATGGTTTAAATAAGGTTTTGTAACAAGTCTGCACACGACCGCCCCGCGGTGGGACGACCGCCCCGCGGTCACAAGTCACGACCGCCTCGTGGTCACATGACCGCCTCGCGGTCATGTGACATGCAGTTTTGACCAAAACTCGTTTTTGAAGAAATTTGTTATTTTGAAGGTAGATTTCGACATGCAATAGATGAAAACATTAAAACCTTATAATATAATGGTTTATGTTGGATTTTTAACAACAAAAACAAATATCTAAACATCCATTTTATAAAAACCCGTTTTGTCATGTAAATGGGTTATAAGCTTCAAAAATCATATTTTTAGGTGTTTGATCTTACATGCAACAAGTTTTATGAGTAATAACAGTAGATTAGAAGGATTTATACCGAGAGTAAAGTGATTTGAAGATGATTGAAGTGTTCCCTTGGTGTTTTTATCCCCAAATATGCTAGAAATCAATTTTTAACCCAAATAGTTGAAAGCTCCTTTCTTCCTTCTTGATTATGAACGATTTTAGTGTGTTTGTTATGGTGGTTTTCTATGATTTTTAGGTGGCTACTTGCTGTAAATGGAGAGGAAGAGGGAGTGTTTGCAATTGAGAGAGAGAGTGAGCTTAGATGTGTTTGATGTTATGGTGACTTAAAGGTCTTGTTGTGATGTTTTAAATTAACTTACTGGACCATAAAAGGGCTTTTGGACAAGTTTAAACCGGAGCCAAGGAGTTGGGATTGTTTTAAATACGTTTTGAAAGTTTACAAAATTGATGATCTGCACCCTCCACCGCGGCGCACTGGGCTCACCGCGGCGCGGCTGGAGGTCAGATTTCGTCTTCTTCGTTTTTCGTTTGTTTTATCGTTAAGCATCTTCGTTAGTTGAAAGTTTACGATTTGTTTTGAGATGAACTTAGGCAAGTTCATTAAGTGCTTTCTTGGTATTAGGATTCATTTAAAGCTTTGATTCCGAATTCGATTCCGAGACACACATGTTTTGTTTAAGTAACGTAAACCTACGTTAAAAGTTTTTGTGTGAGTTACAACGAGCTTAGCTTAAAGAGTTATGTCTACGAAACCACGTAGCACATAAAGTTAGTTATAACAAGTAGCAAGTATAGCGTATCGAGGTTAAAAGTTAGTGTTCTCGATCTATGTTTTGTCGGTTGTCACATTCTCCCCACGTTGAAAGAATTTCGTCCCGAAATTTCAACTTGTAGTATTCGTTGTGGGAGAAGTGAAGAGGTGAGGATACTTAAGCATCATCTGATCCTCTCGCTCCCAGGTATATTCGGGGCCTCGTTTTGCGTTCCATCGTACCCTCACTATGGGGATTTTACTGTGTCTTAAATTCTTAGTTTCGCGTTCTATGATTTCAATTGGTTCTTCGTCGAGTTGAAGTTTTTCGTGTAGTTGTACTGCTTCTAAAGGTGTGATAAGTGTTTCGTTCGATGAGTACCTTTTAAGTATCGACACATGAAGAGTGTTATGTATGTTATCGTGCTCTTGTGGTAGTTCCCAACGACACGCAACTGGACCTACTCTTTCGAGTATCTCAAATGGTCCTACGTATCTGGGGCTAAGTTTTCTAGTGTTTTCCGCGGCGCATTTCACCTTTCCTAGGTGACACCTTAAGAAGTAACTTGTTGCCGACTTGAAATTCTAAGTCTTTTCTACGCACATCAGTGCAAATCGTTTGACGACTTCTAGTAGTCTTAGTCATTCCTTTATCGTTGTGATCTATCAATCGTTTCTTGCACCACATCCGTGCTAATTAGTTATAAGAGAATCCTATTAGTGGTGAGTGGTTATCCCGACTTCCTCCGAAGTCAATAACACATGCATTTAGCAAATCATCTAAGATTTGTATTGTAAGTTCGCTTTGACCATCGGTCCGTGGATAGTAAGCCGTGTTTAAATATAATGGTGTGCCAGAAGATTCTTGGAATGCCTTCCAAAATCTGGAAGTGAAGCGAGTATCTCTGTCCGAGATAATTGACGTGGGTATTCCGTGACGAGTCACTACCTCGTTGATGTATATTTGGACAAGTTTTTTTCCACGTTAAATCTTTCCTCGATGGGAATAAAGTATGCTGACTTCGTTAGTCGATCTACTACAACCTAGATCATATCGTTATCCTTTGATGTTCGAGGTGACTTTGTGACGAAGTCCATTGTGATTTGTTCCCATTTCCACTCGGGAATTTCAGGTTGTTGTAGTAATCCGGTTGGCTTTTGGTATTCAGCCTTCACTTTCGCACAAGTGAGGCATTTCTCTACGTATAAGGCAACGTCTCTTTTCGTTCCAGGCCACCAATAATGTTCCTTGAGGTCCTTATACATCTTGCTTTTCCCTGGATGAATGGAATATCGTGTTCGATGTGCTTCATCCATAATGGTCTTTCTCAATTCGTTAGTCGTAGGAATCCAGGCTCGGTCCTTAAAGTAATAGACATCCACGCTCTTCCTTATAAAGTCTTTGTCGTGTTTGTGCAAGGTTTCGACCTTTATGTTATCCGCCTTCAAAGCCTCATGCTGGGCACTTTCTATACGCGTTCTCAAGTCGGTTTTGCTTTGCCAGGGTGATATTTAATATTACAGTCGTAGTTGCTAAGGAGTTCCAACCTTCTCCTTTGCCTCATATTGAGTAGCTTCTGATCTAGTATGTGTTGCAGACTCCTATGGTCCGTGAATACCATGCATTTCGTTCCATGGAGATAATGTCTCCAGGTTTTTAAGGGCAAAAACTACCGCTCCTAATTATAGGTCGTGAGTAGCGGAAATTGAATTCGTGTTTCTTGAGTTGTCGCGATGCGTATGCTATGACCTTATTTCGTTGCATCAATACACAACCTACTCCTAGGTTAGATGCGTCACAATATGCTACAACGTCTTCGTTTTCCTCAGGAAGAGTTAGAATCGGAGCATTGCACAGTTTTGTTTTTAGGACATTGAAGGCTTGTTCTAGTGCATCTCCCCAGTTGAACTTCTCGTTCTTTTGAGTAATTCCAATAACAGTTTTAAGTGCTCCGCGTGATCCTCTTTGGTACGTGAGTAGATAAAATGTCGTCGACGAATACAAGGACTTGTTGATATCCAGACCCTAAGTCGATCTTTGAAAAGTATGCCGCGCCTTGTAGTTGATCGAAAAGGTCATCGATTCGTGGAAGAGGATATCGGCTCTTGACGGTTAGTTTATTCAAATTTCGGTAATCGGTACACATGCGGAGCGATCCATATTCTTCTCAACGAATACGGTCGGCGCTCCCCATGGTGATACGCTTGGTCGGATAAATCCTTTATCCAATAGTTCCTGAACTTGGTTGGATAACTCATGCAATACAGTCGGAGCTAGTTAATACGGCGTCTTTGCCACGGGTGCTGCTCCAATAATTTCTTCGTTTCTAAACTCTACTTGCCTCAGTGGTGGTAGTTATAGTAGTTTTTCGGGAAATGCCTCCGGATAGTCTCCAACTATCGGCATGTCCTTAAGGTCTGCTGCTTGTGTTTGTTTGTCCTTTACGTTTACTAACAATGTAAAGCAGCCCTTATTCAAGTATTTGCGCGTTTTCATCACCGGTGTAAGTTTCGAAGTTTGCCCCAGCCTATCTCCTTGTACTATCAATTACTTCCCATCTTCTAACGGCATCCTAATCGTCTTATCTAAGCAAAATATTTTCGCATCTTGATTGGTCAACCAATGCGTTTCTATTACTGTGTCAGAGCTGCCACTACTCGGGGGTCGTATCTTGCTTCCTCAGTTCGTATAACGAAGGCTCTAACTCGTATGATGCTCGGGATGCCAAAGTTGTGTTGAGTATCGAGTTAATGTTTAAGTTTTACTTATGGACTAGTATTAGTTCGGGCAAGCCACCAGGGATACTTCCGGTACTTCCTTACTGCGAATCGTTTTCTTGTGCACTTTCTTGGTTAAATAGCACGAGCCATTACCATGGTTGTGAGTGTTTTTCGGGTATAAGGTTTAGGGTTGTCCTTCCCATGTCGCCTTGCGTGGATAAGGTCTTATTGTAGAGCAGGTGTTTAGATGAATTCCTTGCAGAGACATGACTTCAACATGTTTGACAGATAGCTATTCCGTGGTTTATCGTAATCATAAGAATGTGATCATACCTTCGTGACGATCCTTCGTTTTAGGGTATGCTTCCAAAACCTACCTTGTTTTGAAGTCACCTTAGATTTGTATTCGAGTCTAGGAATCCACAATGACCAACGATTCTCTAGATGAGTTTGCGATATCCTAGCGATTTCGTAAATGCTAGTCCTTTAATCGAGTACCATCACTTATTGTTCATTATTTCGCATGATTATGTTGTCACTAAATGAAAGTAAGGCATGCGGCATACATGTTTATGCTAGGGGCATATCATGCGATTTAGATTAAGAATTCGTGTCGACCGAAGATTACTATATTGGGTGTACTAAGGCGAGCGAGCGATAACAGTGATTTTCAAAACTCTGAAGTGTAGCAATTCCACAACTAGCATTACGTTGTCTGGACTGCCCTAGGTATCGTTCATTTGGCATGAAGTATGTCGAGTGATAGTTTGTGAATACGAGTGTCATGATACATCGGCTTCTGGATCATTTCTGGAGATCCGTAGACTTGTCGCATGAATCTATCATGTCTTCCAGTGTGAAACCTTAGCTATCGGATATCTTGGGTGTATCACTTAGTATGTCGAGTTGCAACTGCACTCATGTCTTACGCGGGAATACTTCTCGGTTTCCATAGAAGGCGTCGTGTAAATATTAGTGGGATAAGGTGTATACGGTGTTTATAGTCGAGAGTGTGTCGTCTCTACCTAAAGAGCGGGAGATATAGTCGGCATGGGACAGTATAAACCAGTCCAGATTCGAGTCGTTACACGGTAATGTAATAGTTTACGGTGGTGTTAGCTCAACTCTCCTGTACCTCAACAAGGTATCGCAATGTATATCGAGTTCGTAGGAAAACGTGAGTTCTCAAGAGTATGCGTCGGGTATTTATCTCGTTGTCTGAAGTGATTGTATTCGTACTTTCGTCGCATCGTAGAAAAGTATATGGGATCAAATTCCCACTAAGTCTCAGTGTTGTCTTAGTATAAGTCTAAAGCATAAAGCGTTTCGCGTCGAACGTAGCTAACTCTTTCCCTCTCGGCGAAGCCTAGGCCGAAAACGAGTTAAATCGAAAGTACGGCTCATGTTAGTGTTAGTAATAAGCTGAGCACATAGAGTATCTTAGGTATAACATCTAGGTCTGTGTGGGTCTGACTTCAAGAATTCCCGGGGAGGTTCGTTTAATGTTTTACCAATCCCGTTCCGGCATAACTTAGTCCAAATTATTCATAGGTGATCAGGCTACGAATAATTCAAGTTAAACAATGCCTTCGCGTTTTGGTTAAATAAAATCTTTCGTTTTCGAAACTGGTTATAGTTTGATTTTTGAAAAATCGGTATTCACTATAACCTTGCGCTCTGATACCAAGTCTGTCACAGCCCGCTAAAGCGGAAACACGGAATGTGAAGAGCAATAGCATTCGATACACAAGTTTATAATTCCACACCAAGTTGTATTAAAAGAAACATAACCTCAAAGGTTTACAAGTGTTTAAAACATCGTTTTCATATCCAAAATACAAGATAAGTGTTCATAGCCAAGCCACCCGAACCCTTTCCCATTCTTGAAGTCATCAGCCCAAAAGTATACTAGCATCGCCTTAAGCTTACTCGTTACCTGAAAATACGAGTCAAGTGTTAACTACGGGAGACGTAGTTAGTGAGCTACAAAGTTTAAGTATTCAAAGCGTTGACGCATAGCAATGCGTAAAGTATAAGCAATCAAGTTTCGACGCATAGCAATGCGTAAAAATATAGCATTAAAATAGTTGTCGCATAACCATGCGTAAAGTATGAGTATTCATGTTTTGTTTTGTCGTTACCTCAGCGGTGGAACCATCCACATGTGTAAGACGATAAGTATTCGTGTTCGTGTTCGTAGGCATTGACCACATAGCGCGACTATGTGACAAACCTATGTATTGCCCAATGATCGTTGCTAAGCCTAAAGCCTACCCATTTAGTATTATGCACCATCGTTATTTGGCGTTGTGGTGAGGGTCTCTCTACCCTAATAGCGCTATCCATATCTACTAACGGTCCTTTCCAAAGGGATTAATAGCAACTAATGTTCTTGGTAGTTTTCGGGAATTTTCAGTGGTTTCTCACGTCCATGTTGTACAAAGTCCGCAACATGACGATCGATTGTTTTAGTCATTGGCAATTATAGCTTTCGTATCCTCGGCATTGTTGGCAAAACCCTCAACAATGCCGACAAAATAGTTATTCGTTTTAGTATTCGTTATCAAAGCATTTCATAGTGGCATTCAAAATACATAAGTGTTTTCGTAATAGCATTGAGTATCACATCGTTTTCATAAAAGTATTCAAGTATCAAAGCGTTTCATAATAGTTTTCGTGTAACAAAGAGTTTCATAATAGTTTTCGAGTATCAAGCGTTTCACAATAGTTTTCGAGTATCAAAGCGTTTCACAATAGTTTTCGTGTGTCAAATCGTTTTCATAGTTTGCTTCAGCTTAAATTTAGTGTCTAAGCCTAAGACTCGCATTTCACCCCAAAAAGTATTAAAAGCGTTTAAAAGAGTAGGGGTTTGTAACTCACTGTTTGCGAAGATCGTAGCGTGCTCGGAAAAGCTCGTAAGGTGCTCGGAATCACGGAATCCTATTTTTATAGCAAGTTTTCGAGTGAGTGTGATTGTTTATGAGTTTATACCATCGTTAGTCAACGAAATGCTTATGTTATAAAGTGTTTGTATTTGGTTTTACTAAAATCGGGCAGCGCTTCCGCACTATAGTTTCTAAATCCAATTTTTAACACTTTCCCGCTTACAAACGTCATAACAATAATCTTTAACTTATAAAAACAAGATAAGGATTATATGTTGAATAAGTTACCCTATTACAGGTTATAGTTCATGAACTTCAGTTTAATAGATAATCTTAAAACGACAAGTTTAAAGTTACGTTCAATAATGGTTTAAATAAGGTTTTGTAACAAGTCTGCACACGACCTCCCCGCGGTGGGACGACCGCCCCGCGGTCACAAGTCACGACCGCCTCGTGGTCACATGACCGCCTCGCGGTCATGTGACATGCAGTTTTGACCAAAACTCGTTTTTGAAGAAATTTGTTATTTTGAAGGTAGATTTCGACATGCAATAGATGAAAACATTAAACCTTATAATATAATGGTTTATGTTGGATTTTTTAACAACAAAAACAAATATCTAAACATCCATTTTATAAAAACCCGTTTTGTCATGTAAATGGGTTATAAGCTTCAAAAATCATATTTTTAGGTGTTTGATCTTACATGCAACAAGTTTTATGAGTAATAACAGTAGATTAGAAGGATTTATACCGAGAGTAAAGTGATTTGAAGATGATTGAAGTGTTCCCTTGGTGTTTTTATCCCCAAATATGCTAGAAATCAATTTTTAACCCAAATAGTTGAAAGCTCCTTTCTTCCTTCTTGATTATGAACGATTTTAGTGTGTTTGTTATGGTGGTTTTCTATGATTTTTAGGTGGCTACTTGCTGTAAATGGAGAGGAAGAGGGAGTGTTTGCAATTGAGAGAGAGAGTGAGCTTAGATGTGTTTGATGTTATGGTGACTTAAAGGTCTTGTTGTGATGTTTTAAATTAACTTACTGGACCATAAAAGGGCTTTTGGACAAGTTTAAACCGAAGCCAAGGAGTTGGGATTGTTTTAAATACGTTTTGAAAGTTTACAAAATTGATGATCTGCACCCTCCACCGCGGCGCACTGGGCTCACCGCGGCGCGGCTGGAGGTCAGATTTCGTCTTCTTCGTTTTTCGTTTGTTTTATCGTTAAGCATCTTCGTTAGTTGAAAGTTTACGATTTGTTTTGAGATGAACTTAGGCAAGTTCATTAAGTGCTTTCTTGGTATTAGGATTCATTTAAAGCTTTGATTCCGAATTTGATTCCGAGACACACATGTTTTGTTTAAGTAACGTAAACCTACGTTAAAAGTTTTTGTGTGAGTTACAACGAGCTTAGCTTAAAGAGTTATGTCTACGAAACCACGTAGCACATAAAGTTAGTTATAACAAGTAGCAAGTATAGCGTATCGAGGTTAAAAGTTAGTGTTCTCGATCTATGTTTTGTCGGTTGTCACACCCATCTTGACCCATCGATGATTGACCCGCTTCCAGAACTTTATTGAGTACTTTGAAATGCTTCTCGGTATGATTTTTCAACGTCGAGTTGGATTCTTGTTTCAAAAAATGTCCGCAATGATTATAATGCCCCGTCTTTTCACTATCCGACAACAACACCAGATGGTAATTACACAAAATGGCTCGGTTTCGGTTTGTTTCGAGAACTTTAACAATCGTTTTTTCACTTGAGGAACCAACACCGGTGGAAGCGGTAGAAGTTTGAGTTGACATTTGATTATTGATGAGGTTGGGGATTTTTTTTAACGTTTTTAAAACATATTTTTTTGCTTTTTTAGACTTTTGAGAGTGTTTGGAGAGACTTAGAATGGTGTGATCAACCTCATAGTCAACCTAGATACTTATAGTAAATTTAGGATGACAAAATGGTAAAAAAAAAAAAAAACACACAAAAAACGGTAACAAAACGGCTAGTAACGGCTATAAAAAATCAAAAAAGGACAAAAAAAAAATGGTAATATGTTCAGCAGCCACGAACATGCTTCAAACCGGTTTTTAAACTCGGGTTCAAAAAAAACCGGTTAGAAACCGATTTCCAACGGAATTTTTCGAACCGGTTCTGAACCGCCAGTTTATGGCCAAATCGAACCGGTTTCGGTTTGGGTTCTTTTCATCACGTCTAAGTAATGGGAATGAAAAAACAGGTAAAAAAACGTTTACAAAATGTGTTATAGGTTTGTAATACAAATTTAGAAATAAAACCCTTTGAACTATTTTCAAACCTACACAAAGAGGGTAGGGTATAAAAAACCCATTTCCATACAAGGTTGATAAGATCGGGATCCTATCTAGGATCGTTTTCGTGTTTACGAGATCGGAATCGTAAGATCTTATCGAGATCGTAAGATCCTGTTAACATAGGTTTTTATCATATTAATATAATCTATAAATCATATAATTGCTAATAATATGTCAAAATCGTTGATTGATTAATATTTGAACTTGCTGAAGCGGGTGTATTAAAATTAATATAAATATAATTTACTTCATTGAGTTAATATTGACTTTAATATGCATGTGTTCGTTGGTTGAAGTAAATATTTTATAATTTTTTTTTCTTTTAAGTGTTTTAACCGGTTAGACGATTTTCTATTTAGTTTTTTAACAAAGATGATTTTTCTATTTTTTTTTTTGTTCTCAAATTCAAGAAAAGTAGGATCGGATCGTACGAAGATTGTAGGATCGTAGAATCAGGATCGAGATCCTACTAAAATCATATGCTTTTATATCCTATGTAGGATCGAAATCATTTTTGATAAAAGAGATTGTAAAATCGTAAAATTTTAAGATTAATATCAAGATCTCAACAACCTTAATCAAAACCATACACATTCATTTTGGGTTTTAAATCAATACACCTTAGTTTGTTCAAAACATCATACTTTTAGCATCGATCTTTTGGACATGTAATATACCATTACGAAGATCTTTTCAAGAACAACACATCTATAAAAATTATAATAGATACATGTTACTTATATTTTATAAATTATATTAGTCCAAAGCTAATAAATATCACTATTTTATACCAAATTTACTATTACCACATAAATGGAAATCGATGAACGAGTTTTGCAAGAATACTTTTACAGATGTGTCTTGACATTAATAGAAGAGAAAAATATAAGAGATAATTAGTGATGTAATATGATTGGTTCAATTCATATATCATGTCACTTGGTAAGTGCTTTTGTATAAATCTATTGTAAATTAAGCATTGTTCATTGCTATCCTTAGATAAGCAGTTGATACGATCCAATTACATTCTCTTTAATTACGTACCTTCTACCTCAAAGACGGCTTTTCGTTGGGGCAATGCATTGGCCCAAAACGTGTTTTCTAAGTTCTAACTAATGGTAGCATGCAAGTCTTTTTATACCTAACTTCTCTATTATTAGTGATCAATATTGGATGTTAAAGTAAAATTCCGAAGCTTAGGCCCTTCGTCTGATGACTGACGAAGGGGATATTAACAACACGCACAAATAGTGAATTAGATATATTTATTGTGATATTCAATGCATATATGATTGGGAATTCAATGCTTAAGATGATATAAATTGTGAAATAAATAACATTCCAAGTGTCCCCAATTACAAAGAGAATTTTTCTTATATATAGTAAATGTCCGGTCCTTGTCCGGAAGATAATAGACCGAAGGTGTCACACCCCGCTAAAAGCGGAACGCAGAGTGTTCCAGTTAATGATATCAAGAGTCAAGGATTACAACATACAACCGTAAACAAAACATCAAATTATATTAATCGTGCCTCAAGGTTTTAAAATACAATACATAACCGAATGTGAAAACCAATGTCAAGTACAAATACAATACAAACGTCAAATACTCGGATCATAAAGGAATTACATCTAGCAAAATGAATTCCAAATACAAATATATATGATCCCAAAATGTGCAAGGCATGATCAACTAAAATCCTCAAACTCCTGAAAAAGCGTTAAAACGACAGCAACACAATGTTGGTGAATTATTCGCAATAAGTAAATAAGATTTGACCCAATAAAAGATTTAATAAACATAATCAGTTTCAAAACCATATCTTGATGTATAACCCTAGTGTGAGTATAGATACCAAAGATTAATATACACTGAACATGACCACAATCCCCTAACCTAAGGCGATGCAATACCAAAGGCAACAAATAATCATACGGCCATAACATTCACTCGTAGGGATATCCTCTCGAGTAATGAGGGTTGGTCAAACCCATATAGATCTATATATATGCAACCGTGGGCAAATAGCTAACAAGTGTATGAGGGGGGGGGGGGGGGGGGGGGGGGGGGGGGGGGGGCTTACCAAAAGCCTAAGAAGCATCCTAATCTAAGGTGATACTAATACACTAGGCATACAAGATATACATCATATAATAGTTCAAAAACGCTTTCCAGCCCAAAATAATAAGAGAAAAGGGGCTACGAATAACTCACAAAATAAGCTCGACAAGAGATCGGTATATAATCAATAAGGAGCTAATAATCCGCCGCCTAAGTGCCCTAAATCCATTATAACAAAGTCTAAGTATCTCAATAACATAGTTCGGTTTAGCCTTGTCGGTTAAGTTTAGAGTTTAAGATTTATTAAGTATTCCAACGATTTCCAAGTCGAGTCGTGATGACGGTTTGCCGATGTTCCGCGTCGATAGGGACGATGGGAAAATATCGATAAGTTCTCGTCATAATGACTTTTAGAAAGGAATAACATTCCGAGCCGAACTTGACTAACAGGAACGTCGATTGAAAGGAATACCGTTACCAAGGTTTATTGAAGTCAACCAAGTCAAACGTCGAAGATGTTGACTGGTCAAAGTCAAAGATGTTGACTTGTCAAAGTCAAAGATGTTGACTTGGTCAAAGTCCAAAGATGTTGACTTGGTTAAAGGTCAAAGTCAACAAGTGGAAGGAAAAGTCAAAATTAAAGATAGTGATTTAGATTAGTCAAAAGTCAACAATTTTGAATAAAAGTCAAAGTCAATGATTGATTAGGATGGAATAGTTACTTGACACTGTAAGGAGTAAAATACTTTTTATTTTCAGAATAATAGAGTGAAATGATTTAGACGGTCTTACAATTTCCGTAAAAGTAAAATAAGCAGTTTGATTAAATATTCATTGATAAAGTTAGTCTTTGAGTCCAAAGACGTTAGTTTTGGCTTATATTGATTACTTTTATAACATGATAAGTTACTTGATATACGTTTAAGGTCAAAACACGTTACGAGTCTAAGTTGAAAAGTAACAAGAAAACGAGATTTTGGAGATCAGACCCCTCGGGTGCTGCGCACCAGGGAGTAGGTGTGCGCACCGGGTATTTCCCCGAAAACGAATTTTTACGTTTTTGTTGCTAACTGTTTCGTTTGACGTTTTTAGGCGAAAGTTTGCAAACTGATTAAATGTTAGTTTAGGTTCATTTAGCATTTCCCAAGTGTCATATATGTCTAAATGGTGGTTTACATATATTTATCATAAATATGTAATTTCGGTAATTTAATGTATCTTTCCGTATTTTACATGTTTTAAGTCCAAACTTTCTGAGATCGAGAGGTTGTTGGTCTAATATATTAACCCTAACCGTTTTCAAGGCTTTAAACCGAATTTAAAGGTAATGAAATGAAAAGATAAGACCCGCAAGACGTGTCGTAGTTGAAATCTTGCAAGAACTTCGCGTAAGGAGGAGACTTCAAGGGTGGTGGTGAGGAGGTATAGACTCCAAAATGCAAACAAATCCACCGTTAGGAAAGAAGTCTCTAAAAGAAGTAGTTTAAATGAATTTTCGAAGGATTAATCTTACCAACACGCAAGGTAGAGTTTCCTCCGAGAAGGGTAGCCAAAACTCCAAAAGTGGTTAGATGAATCTTGGGAGTAGAACACCTCCGTGAACACACAACAGAAGGGTTTTAGAGAGTTTTTCAAGTAGAAAAAGGAAAAAGGGCAAAACTTGAAGAGTTACATACCAAAAATCGGTATTATGTTTTCTCCAAGGAAAGTCACCGGAATCCACCACTTCAAGGGTATCAACGGATGTGGAAACTTGGTGAAACAAAGAAATATCATTTGTTAGGAATCTCTAACAAAAAGGAAAGGAAAGAGAAGGAGAAATGAAAGAAATCTTAAGAATTGCTTACCGAGATAGTAGAACTTAAAGGTTGTTTGTGTAAGATGATTTCCATTCTTTTCACTTAGATTCTCACTTCAAATTGGGTTATAATGCTCTTATTTTCTCTGGAATGTTGAGAGAGAAACAAGATGTAGGTGAAGTGAGAATGAAGAAAAGTGGTAAAGTGATTAAAGGTTTAAGTTGGAATTGGAAAGAGAATAGGCTTCAACATGCTTAGAGATCCACAATGGATCTAATCTACCCAAATGGGGGAGTTGGCAGTAAAAATCACGTGAAAAGGGTTGTAGAACCTCAAGAAATTGACCACAAAGTCGAAATGGATTTTAGCCGAAATTGG
>CAJVGC010000001.1:56023577-56066482 GCA_910822075.1 Senecio squalidus | reverse complement strand
CCTGGAATCACCCGAGGCCAGTTTGATTCCAAAGCCACACCTTGATGACAAGGTTTGTTTTTGGGCGGGGAGTAATGAGACGAATCTTATTCTCCAGGAATAATAACTTATTAGATAAAGTATATATTAGTTTTGTATTAGGATATCTTTATTATTATTTAGTTTCCTTTATTAATAATAGCTTGACCAAGCCATAGGTAGGTTTGTAACTAGTGATTTGATAGATTAGAGTGTTGGTTTACTTCTCGAAAGAAAACTGTGGGAGAGTTGATGGACCTCTCGAAAGTCGAACAACCTATCTTTTCTATTTCTTTTATCAATTGGTTCGTATCACATCATGAGATGATACATTTTAACGTATCAAGATTTAAAAAAAGAGTATAAAGGTAGATGAACATACTTGAAGATTTACAACAAGCAAAGGAGGGATTTTTCCAGATGCTTCAACTTTAGGAAGTTCAAGAAGACGTGCAATATGATCAATTTTACGAGGAGATAGGAATACATCAACACCAATGGGATAGAAAGCAGCTTGATTTGAAGCAGATTCTTTCTTTTTATCTCTGTAAAAGAAAAGGGTCAGTGTGTCACTTCAAAAAGGCCATTTGCAAATTGCAACGGACTTACATTAGATAAATAGTGTTCATTTAGGCTTATACCTTAAATAATTATGTCCCCGCACTTTAAAGGTACTTGGATCAAGTGGCGACCAACAATCAGACATTTTCTTCTCTATCGGACAAAATGGAACTTGGGAGCCTGCAATTGGTCTTTGCAAAATAGCTTTTGGGGACACTGAAACAAATAAAAATTTATGCGATAGTTAAAACAATGACAGCCCAAAAATGTTATGCATCCCTTTGGAAAGGCAATATTAGAGGTGGCAAATTGGGTGGGTTGGGGAGTTGGGTAACGGGTCAAAATGAATAACTTTTAAAGCTAGCCAATCGGGTCAGGACGATTAGCAAAAATGTTATAGCTTTTTTGTCCCTTTTTTTTATTCTTACAAGCAAACTCTGTATCAGATATTATTGAAAAGAGAGTGTATTTTTAAAAAGTATCTAGTATGTTTAAATAAATCGATTGAAAAGAATGGATTCATGGAAACATTCGAATAAACACATTTGTAGACTTTATGTCTGTTTAACCCATTTCATTGTTCAAGTAAATGGGTTGAAACTGCCACCTCTAGGTAATATGTAGCAAGCACCAGTCTTACATATGGAAAGACTAGATTGCCCTTCCCTCCATTTAAAGGAAAGTCTTGAAGAAACTTTCTTCTTTGCGCTTTGAGGGCTTGAACACGATGATTTGCTCTTTACGTCTGTGGAGGTACTGCAATTAAGACAAGGCAGGCAATTGTTTTGTATTCCGAAAATCTGAGATCCATTTTCGTATCCAGTAGGGGTTACATGTGTGGAGACAGGTGGCAATTGTTCACTCTGTTTCGTTAATGAATCAATTGTAGAGAAGGAAGCTCCGTGAATATGATCAGAGACTCTTGGAGTTACTGATGCGCTGATTGAACTGCTTTGCGATACAACATCTGGGAAAATTACAAGAAACGCATAAGTAAAATCCTTGTGAAAAAAATATGTTGCAACTTTTCAGGCAACGGGAATTTTAAGTTTATATTCAAAAGATGGGGTTAAAAATTTACCAATAAGAAGAAAAAAAATATGTTGCCACTTTTCAGGCAACGGAAATTTTAAAGTTTTTATTTATCTTTTCAAAAACTTCTTACCATCTTGTGTGCTGTAAAAATCTTCATCACCATCAGACTCGATTCCTGTTGTAGTATCAAACCACTCTGTACTTCCTGAAAAAAATGAAAAAGTTCCCAACAGATTAAATTACTTAAAATATGTAAACAAAAGTGGAACTTGTACTCCTTAATTACTACAGTATTTTCAAAATTACATCAAATCAAATACTAGTTAAATGAGGAAGAATCAATATGAGTTGATTTTTAGCAAATGCTGAAAGTTGTATTCTTGCTTCATTTCCCAAACCTGTCTTACCATTATTGTTCATAAAACCAGCATAGACGTCTTTTAATCAAAAGTATGTAGCTTTAGAAAAATACCAAGAAATATACCCCTTCATACATAGTGCAATCCTAATATAGTTCCTTAAATCCAAAAAAAACTAGTTAATATTGTGATGATTCAATGTACATTTGATGCTTGTGTTGTAAATTGTTGCCTGAATGAGCGTCTAAAGTGAGTATTCTAATTTAAGTAGGTGTGTTAGGGATTTCATGTTTTGAAGTGCGTTCTGCGAATTGCATATTTTTGAACGCTAAACGCAGTTTTTGGTGTTTTGATGAAAAAAGCATATGTTTTTAAGGCAGGATATTGGTGGTGAAGGAAGCTGAGGGAAATCCAATCCCAAACACAGTCTAAGTAAGGTAAGTTTGATCGGTTTTCGACACTAATAGTAATAACAAGTAGGGATAATATTGAAAACCCTAATCTAGAAGAAATACCGTTAAATGTAGGATTTCGATGAATATTAGATGGATCCACTTTGCTCCGAGAAGAATAACGATTATTCGTCTTTTTTCTACCTAATCGTCGTCTTCTTCTTTTTCCTGCTGCTGCTGTTAATCCATCAGCTCGATCTATGTGTTTATTTTTGTTTCCTCGAACACATGATCCACCTTGTTCCTTTGATCCACATACTCCCATTTCCCCTTTCTCTTTTACACATACAACACCTAAACACACAATCACTGATTTTTTAATTAATTTGGGGGAAAAAACACACAGATTTGATTTGTTTGAAAGAGAAGAGTGAAGATGATATGTTTGATTTTAATTTTAATGGGGAAGATGCTGATGCTGATGATGATGGATTACCCAAACTTTGCTTCCTTTTTTTTTATTATTATTTTAATTTAATGTAATGTATTGTAGATTTATTTTTCTTCTTTAAGGAGAATTTTGAATATTTAATCTACTATAATTTCATTTTCTTAAGGTCAGGTTTTTTTTTTTTTTTTACTTTAGCCGTTAGATAAGATTGATGATGTCATTAAAGACTATTTCTGTTTTACAACCCTCTTATAATACATAAATTATATTTTCTCTTTCATTTATATCTCCGCTAAAATAACAAAACATAAGTTTATTTTACTTATAAATCGCTCAATTTAAACTATAATTTACCATATTGTTAGTCTAAAATCTCCTCATAAAAATATCAAAACATGTATATAAACATAAAAGTATATATATTATTTTAATTATAAGCAACATAGGTATAAACGTAAACGTATATATGTTATTATACGTATGACATTATATTCTCATAATAACTTAAAATCTATATAAACAAAAATTTACGAGTCAAATTTTATCTTTGTCCGCGCTATCACGGGACAATGATCTAGTTGTAATTCATAATATCAACATTTTAATTCATTACTAAAAAACAAGTTATCTTGATGGTAAATAAAATTAAACACTATTATTATTTATGTTATTGTACATCGTACGGATTAAGCCTAGTATTGAAATGTAATATCACTATTACGCATTATATATTTATACTAGATTATTGTCCCGCGATAACGCGGAAAAAAATAAAAATTGAATCATGAATTTTACTTTTATGTAGATTTAAATTTATTATGAGAAAATAGTGTTGTACATAGAATACATAAATATACTTTTACGTTTATACACATGTTGTTTATAGTTATAATAACATATACACCTTTATTTTTATACACATAGTTTGATATTTTGTGTTAGAAGATTTTAGAATAATAATAAGGTAAATTATAGTCCAAATTAAATGATTCTATAAATAAATTATAATTATGTTTTTTATTTGAGTAGAGATTGAATAAAAGAGAGAATGTAATTATGTATTCTAAGAGGGTGTAAAATGAAAATAATCATTGATGACATCATCAATCTGATCTAACGGCTGATATCAAAGAGGTTAATTCATCCAACGGATCTTACTTCTCCATGTGGCATTTAAGGCCCCTCTTTTATTATATATTAAAGATTACAATATTGTTTTTATAAATAAATATATTTTTACTTTCTTATAATCCTAATATGTACATAATAAAAGTTAAATAACGAGAACATTTTTTATCCGCGCGTTGCAGCGAAATGTAAAACTCGTACATAGTTGAATGTCAAATCAAACAAAAAAGATTTAAAATATTAATGATATTAAATTACTATTTCAAACAATTATACTTAGAAAAAATTAGAAACATAGAATTAATTAAATTGACACTTAAATAAAAAAAATGTACAATTTTTCTTTGAATAACACAAAACAAAACCAACATGCTAAATTTTTTTATGAGAAATACGTGGATACATTTTCGTTTATGTTTATAGAATGTAGATTAAAATAAATTCTTTTGGTTTACATCGAAAATAGATTCAACTACAACTAACAACTTTTTTTAATTAAACCAACTAAATTTTGTTGTTTGATTTCAATTTATTTAGATTAAAAAAAAAATCAATGCCAAAACTTTTATTTACCTAACTCGGGAAAAGAAAAGAAAAAAAAAAACTATTCACCATGTCTATTCAATGAATAGTCAAATAAATCTTACAAAATGTTAGATTGTGAATATGGAACTGTTAGGTTTTGAGGTTTCGGCGAATGTCGTCTTAGTGTCGGATTATGGGTCGGTTTGCATCTGTTTTCATTCAGTCGGGTGATGTCTTAAGTGGTTAGGTGTTGGGCCGAGCAACTTTGGATCTAATCTCATTTTAAGAGTCATCTGACTTATGCTATGATTCGCTAGTATAATGTTAGGGTTGTTGGTCGAATGTTCGAATCATTAGTCGTAGGTTATGATTATTGTTTGAATGTTAGGGTAGTAGGTTTAAATATACGGGTCACTATAATGTCTAACATCTTGTTTGTTTTAATTTAATATTTTAATATTGTCTTTTAAATAAAATTTCTAATTGTTCATGTTTCAACTATGCTAATTTGTTAATCACCCACTAATAATTTTTTACATTAGTTAATAATAGATATACTTAAGTCAAATAGGTAGTTAAATCCATTGACAAATTTTGTTTTGCGTAAAAGGACATAAAATTCAAAGTAATCGCTCAAACCAATTATCATTGTTATTATTGTTTATTCCATGTCACTACCAACTCCAAACATACAAATAGATTGAACCCATCAAAGTGAATAACAAAACATATATTGATTACTGAATTCGGATTCAAAATTTGTATTCAATCGTAAACACTTGTTAATCAAGTCAGAATTCGGAACAAAAAACCAAACATACTTCATACATGAGAAACGCTTTCATACACAAAAATGAAGAAAGTCCTTAAAGTCAAGTCATGAAGGGGTGGTTTGGTTCTATAAATAAGTTATAGTCGTCTAGTCGCATAATGGGAAATGTTCCTTGTTTTCGACATAACCAAATAATCAACCTAATTCAACATGTAAAAATTAGCTTAATGATTTCTTTGATACAAAAGAAAAATAATGACTTTTGATCAAAACAAAACTATATTTTGTTTTTATGTCATTTACACTTATGTCAATAAGTTAAATGTTTACTTATGAACAACTCTTATATGAGTTTTATATCCTTTGTTACTATAAAATCACAAAATTAAATCAATAAAGTTTTACCTTCGCTTCTAAAACACTCTTTAAACCTCCATTTAGAAAGACTAAAGGGTAAAGGTATATTTCGTATTTATTTATGGTATATTTGACACAAGTGTACGTATGTTAGATGAAGTTATAGTTGAAACTCTATTTAGAAATTGAAGTTATGAAATTTTATTTTGTAAAAGCTACTTTCATTAGAGTATCAAACATATACGTTTAATTTATTGCCTGTCGACTTAAAATATTGATTGATTTGTTAGTTATCTTTTAGGAATGCAACACGAGAGCGATGGAGTATCAAACGATGAAACCATCGTTATCATTGTGCTTTGTCTCAATGTGTTGAATAAATATTCAAAGTTACTTGATAGCGTATGGCCTTTATGTATATGAAAACGTACTAATATGCTAAATTGAACATGTTACACGTGTGTGTAACAACTTAAGTTGAACATGAATAAATTTACGAACCAAATAAGTCATACAAACGTTTTACAAAGAATAAGTTTTCCTAGACTATATTATACCACGTACAATAGAAATTAAATTAATTAATCTTAAAACCCATGATAACCAAAAAGTATTGAAGCTAATGTTAAAAGATTTTTAAAATGTATTGTTATAAAATATTGGACGGATATATATAACCTTTCAACATTCGTTTGGTGCCTGGATCCCTGGAAGATCGTAAAGGGCAAACCAATACACATTTTTAGGTACTAATTTTTTTGTAGGGTCATCTATCTTTTCTATTATAGTATACGTACATATTTTTTTGTGTTTTAAAATAAAATAATATGAACAAAAAGTAAAATGAAGAAGGATATAATCTTAATCTTAATTTTATTTTTATTTTAATATATAATAAAAAAGGGACATAAAATGTTATGTCAAATTAGTAACCATTAGATTAGTTTGTAATTTTAATTAAAGTCATTAGTATTAGAAAACGTGTTTCCTTGCTTTCCCATTGATCTCAAAAGTCAATATAAATACAAATAGGTTCCTATAACTAAGGAGCTATTTATGTTAAAGATATACACTAATATGTAAACAAATAATACAAAATATACACAAGATAATTACTACGTAATTATCGGTGGTTAACACTCCCCCACAGTTGAAGCCGGATGAGAACGAAGGCATAAACTGGAGCGAAAACGATAAAATAGATGCTTGGGGAGACCTTTGGTGAAGATATCTACATACTGATAGTCCGCTGGAACATGTAGGACTTTAATAGAGCCAATGCGAACTTTTTCTCGAACAAAGTGTATATCCAGTTCAACATGTTTGGTGCGCTGGTGTTGAACAGGATTTTTAGTAAGATAGACAGCTGACACATTATCACAATATATGATCGATGCATGCGTAATGGGAACATGTAACTCTAATAGTAAATTGCGAATCCATGATACTTCTGCAGTAGTGTTTGCAACTCCGCGGTATTCGGCTTCAGCACTCGAGCGAGAAATGGTCGGCTGACGTTTGGAAGACCAAGAAATTAAATTATCACCCAAAAATACGCAATAACCAGATGTAGATCTTCGTGAATCGGGGCACCCACCCCAATCAGCATCAGAATAGGCTGTAAGTTTCAAAGACGAAGATGACGAAGATGGTGAAATGACTAACCCCTGTGATAATGTACCTTTTATGTAGCGCAAAATCCGCTTTAGAAACTGAAAATGAGGATCACGGGGAGCATGCATAAACAAACATATTTGCTGAACAACGTAGGATATATCCGGGCGAGTGATGGTCAAGTACTGAAGTGCACCGGCTAGAATACGATACAAAGCTCCATCAGAAAAAGGTGATCCAGCTGTGGCGCTTAATTTGGAGCCTATCTCGACCGGTGTGCTAACCGGTTTACAATCTGTCATATTAGCTCTGGAAAGAATATCAGTAGCATATTTATGTTGAGACAAAAACAAACCTCCATTCCGTTGTTGAACATTGATGCCCAAAAAATGATGCAAAGTGCCAAGATCAGTCATCTTGAATTCGGATGACAGAGAACGAATAATGTTGCGAAGTAGCGTAGGAGTGGAGGCAGTTAATATGATGTCATCCACGTATAATAACAAATATGCCATCTGGTCGCCATGTTTGTATACGAACAAGGAGGTGTCACACAAGCTACTCTTGAATCCGCAAGTGGATAAATAAGTCGCAAACCGATGGTACCAAGCTCTTGGTGCTTGTTTGAGACCATAAAGAGAACGATTGAGCTTGCACACATGTTGTGGTTGAGTTGGCGAAGTAAACCCGGGTGGTTGGAACATATATACCGTTTCCTTGAGATGTCCATGAAGAAAAGCATTCTTGACGTCCAATTGATGGATGGGCCAAGACTTGGAAACGGCGAGGCTAAGTACCGTGCGAATGGTGGTGGGTTTTACTACTGGGCTAAAAGTGTCATCACAGTCAATGCCCACTGTTTGACTTTTGCCATTAACAACTAGTCGGGCTTTGTATCTTTCCAAAGTACCATCGGATTTGAATTTGTGTTTAAAGAGCCACATGCAGCGAATGATGGGTGTATCTTTTGGCTTGGGTACTAAGTCCCATGTGCTATTATCTAATAGAGCTTTATATTCGGATGACATGGAAATATTCCAGTTTGGGTCTTGGAGGGCAGTAAGTTGGGATTTGGGTAAGGGAGAAATGGTAGTTTTGTGTTCAGTATTGAGGGACATAGGGATACGGGGTTTAGAAATGCCAGACCGGGAACGTGTTTGCATGGGATGTGAGGGTGGAGGTGGCGAGGGAGGTTGCGGATTAGGTTGGGGTGGTGGCGAGTGAGGTTGCGGATTAGGTTGGGGTGGTGGTACGGGGACAGGTGGTAGGTCAGGTTGTGGGGGTGGAGCGGTGGGTGGCGGAGGTGAAGGTGGGAAGGTGGTTTCGAAAGAGGGAGGGGAGGTATCAAGAAAAGTGTGATCGGGTGGAGTTTTGGTGGAGGAGGCGAATGGGAAGGTGGTTTCATCAAAGACTACATGGCGGGAAAGGATTACTTTTCCCGTGGAAGTATCAACGGATATCCGAGAAAGATGCATGGTTTTGATCGAGGAGAAAGTTTGTGAGGTCGGGTGGAAGTGATGTTTGGGTAACATAAGCAACCGAAAACGCGGAGATGATCATAGGAAGGGGATCGATGGTATAGTAAGGATGTCGGGCTACGGTTTTGATGGAGTTTTGTGGGG
Source organism: Senecio squalidus (assembly GCA_910822075.1). NCBI lineage: Eukaryota > Viridiplantae > Streptophyta > Magnoliopsida > Asterales > Asteraceae > Senecio > Senecio squalidus. Next base: position 56,057,648 of record CAJVGC010000001.1, on the reverse strand, counting down.
AGAATGTTATGAAGGTATGAGGCCGTATGTAATGCTTCGACCCAAAAAGTGGAGGGTAGCGAAGCATGGGTGAGTAAGGTAAACATTATTTCGTTTAACCTACGGATCATTCTTTCGGACTTCCCGTTTTGTTGAGATGTTTGGGGACAAGAGAAGCGGAGATGAATACCGTGTTTGGTGACAAAGTTTTTAAAATGTTGGTTGTCGAATTCCCCCCCCCCCCCAAATCGCATTGAAAGGCTTGGATATTCATGTGAAATTGAGTTTGTATGTATTTGTGAAAAATGACAAATTTATCAAAGGTTTCGGATTTAAACTTTAAAGGGTAAACCCATGTGTATTGTGTAAAATTGTCGGTTAACACCATATAATATTTGTAGTTTGAATGGCTAAGTATAGGAGATGTCCACAAGTCACAATGAATAATTGAAAATGGTAATAAAGTACGATTAATAGAATCATGAAATGGTAAACGTTTATGTTTTGATAACTGACAAGCATGACAAACAAATGAAGAATGTAAATGTGGACAAGAAATAAAATTATTTAAACTAAGAAATTCCATGATTGGTCGTCCCGGATGCCCAAGACGATTATGCCAAAACACGGAGTCTTTATTGGAGAGAAGACAAGCAGTGGCGGCGGAAGCTGGTTGTGTAAAAGGGTAGAGGTCACTGGAACTGTTGTGTCGACTCAGGATCGTGCCATCCGGGAAATCCTTCACAGAGAAACCGTAAGGATCAAATTCAATAGAAGTGTTATTATCGATATTGAACTTGCGAACGGAAATAAGATTCTTGATGATGTTGGGATTAAAAAGAACAGATTTTAAGTGAAAAGGTTTGGTTTGTGTGTTTAATATCGAGTTGCCCGTCCCTAATACCGGAATTTTATTGCCATTGCCAACACAAATATTTTCTATAGATGAATAACGAGAAAAATTATTGAGTTTACCTTGATCATTGGAGATGTGAGCGGTGGCCCCCGTGTCGCAATACCATTGATCATCGGTGTTACCTGCTTCAGTCATGGACATGGCTTGAACAGCATTGGCAAGGTCAGTAGGCTGAAGTGGGTTGGCGTCCGTAATGTGAGCTTCAGCGGGTCCGGTAGCCTGTGGCGCTGGAGTGGAGTTGAACCGAGGCCGAGACGGCCATGGTTGGGTCCATCCTTGGGTAGGGTATGGGAAAGGTGGCGCCCAATATGGAGGAGGAGCCCAATATGGGAATGGTGCTGGAGGGGCTGCTGGAGGGCGCGGCTGAGATGAGGTCCGGGAACGAGAGTGATCTCGACGATTATTGTTGTTGTTGTAGTCGCGTCGGTTGGAAGAGGAGCGACGGTTTTGAGCATCTCGGGACTGATTGGAGTTGTCACGAGGGGGGTATGTCTGATGGTTGGTCACTGCGGCTGCTGCAACTGGTGTTGGAGTAATGTTTTCCCGGGCTGCGATACGTCAAGCTTCTGATTGTAACTGATCACATGCATTTTCCCATGAGGGGAGAGTCTGATTCAAAAGAGAGCCGACGGCATCGTATTCGCGAGGTAAGCCACGAACAAGGTAAAGGACACGTTGAGTGTTGTTTATGGGACAATCCACGGCTGTCAACTGATCGGATAATTCTCGGATACGTTGGCAATAGGCATCGAGGGATGGCATAGCAGTGAGGGTGATGTTCGTGAGTTCGTGTTGGAGAGCGGCTGCCCGAGACCCTTTATTGTTTAAGAACAGATTCTGCACTCTAGTCCATGCTTCATGGGCTGTTGATTCACTTACTAGAACTCGTACAAGAAATTCGTCGGACAAAGTGGCGTAGATCCATTGGAGGACAACGGCATCGAGCTTTTTCCAAGTGTTGTAATTGGCGGCGGTTTTCTCCGGAGGTGGCGTGCCATCGATGTGATTTAACACATCATATCCGGTAGCATGTAAACGAAAAAGATTCACCCAGGAGGGGTACGAGATCTTTTCGCCGTCGAGAATGCGTATACGTTGTTGGATGTTGGTAACGGTATACGCGGGGTGGAGGTTGTTTGCTACACGATCACCCATTGATGTGAAGGTTTATGTGAGGATAACAAGAAACCGAAAAGAAACGGAGAAGATGACCGGAATTATGGAAGTCCGGTGGAGTTGAAATCAAAGAATTGTATTGGCTAATGATACCATATTAGAAAACGTGTTTCCTTGCTTTCCCATTGATCTCAAAAGTCAATATAAATACAAATAGGTTCCTATAACTAAGGAGCTATTTATGTTAAAGATATACACTAATATGTAAACAAATAATACAAAATATACACAAGATAATTACTACGTAATTATCGGTGGTTAACAATTAGATTATTTTAATGATTTCATCATTATTAATTTTAATTTTAATTTTTCAATTTAAATATTTCAAGCCTTATAATTAATAACATAAAATAAAACTAATTAACTCTTAACTTTAAATATTTCATTAATTTTACTTTAAATTAACCTCTAAAGAAATACGAAAAACATAAATATAAATATTAGACCTTTTTGCCTTCATACAAATACAAATTATTAGAAATGAAATTACTTTTATTGTTTTTCGAGTGTACTGCTTATAAACGGTAAAACATAATATATGACACACATTTATTTTTTTAGAAACAAATGACATAAATTTAGAGATTAAGTCGTTTACGTATAAACGAAACAACGTAACATAATCATTTTGTCTAACATATTTCTATAATTTGTATGTATAAGGTTATGTTTTTTGTTTAGTATTATATTGTTTTTGATATAATTTTCCGCGTATTACGCGGTTCAATAAGCTAATTGTTGATAATATAATATTGAGTATTACATCTTCTAATTATTAATAAAATTCATATTTAAATTAAAGACTTTATAATAAACTAAGTTATTTACTCTAGAAATACATGGAACTGATTTACAGTGCCACAAGCAAAATATACAATTTAAAAGATGCTACATACATCTGAAAAATGTCATAGGCATACAAGAAATTGTCACTGCATCCAGTTGTCATAGTCACAGTATGTAATAATCCATGGGCATAACACATATTCGATAAATGACATGGCATCCAAAAAGTGCCATAGGTATCCAAGTATGCCATAGGCATAAAAAATGCAACGGGCACACAAGAAAGTGTCATAAGCACAATGATATAGCAATATTCAAAAGGTGTCATAGATACCAATATAAAATTCTAAAATGTCTTAGACATCTATATGTAACATAGACATCTGACAAAGCTATGAAGCCACATAAATGTTATTGGTCTCATCATCCAATAACACATTATTTTTTTCAAGGTTATACAATGTAAAACCAACACATACAAAATTTATATCAACGTACACGCATAGAAAATACTACAAATGGTAGTCCAAACATATCATATGATAGAAAAGGGCTAAGTCATACAATGAAATTGTGTTACAAACACAAAGAGAAAATACTAAGGCTTTGGTGAAATGAGAGTAAGGATGACTGGCGCACACATATCAAAACCCTCAACAACTCAACTCGGAATGGAAAAACTCGAGTCTTGAACACACTATTGTCACACAAGATATCCCCGTGACCCAGTGGATCGAAATAAGGCAACACTACAATCCCAACATCAGGGTAAAGATTCTGCAAGATGTCCCTCATGCACAAGAAAATCCTATTGACATCCCGAGGAACATATATCACCGAGGAACATATATCACGTTAGGGTGACTAAGTACATGATTAAGCACAATCGGGAAGACAACTAATAAATCCCTCTTAGAAGGAGTGACATAATCCAAGCATGCCAATCACAATCTGTCTCTCCACCTCAATCTCTTCCTTACATCGAGTGAGATTAGCCTTATAGTCAATCTACCTTTGACCATCTAAGTGTCATGGACACAATACAAATCTAAAAGTGTCAGGGCCACATTACTTATCCAAATGACGGTTCAACTCCCCACCATTTTGAAGTTCAGATTTATGCACTTAGCAAGCTGGCATCATCTTCTTTCACCCACTTCATGAAAGACCTACTTGTGCATATACTAAAAAATATCATGACATAGAAAAAGACTAGGCAAAGACATACCACGGAAAATCCTCACAAGGAAAGGCATGCAAGCCAAAGCCAAAGCCAAATCCTGGGAAAATCTATCAGAAAGCTTAGGTAAACCCACGCAAAGCAAGGCCAAGAGTGGAAAAGGAAAAGCCAAGCCCAGGGCAAGGTCATGAAATGCATGAAGTTAGGCTTCAAAACCTTATATTTAAAACCTAACTAGGGGGTATGATATTGTTATTAGGGGATGACTTATATTGCTAGCCTATTAACCCCTTAAACACATGCCCTGGCCCACAAGAAGCCTCAGCTTTCAACCCCCAACATTCGATATCCTGGCACCGGTGTCCGACACAAACACCACTGACCGACACTTTATGCTCCGTATCTCGGCACTTGTGACCCGCCACTGGGCCCGGGTGCCGACACTTGTGCCCCGACAGTCGTGCTATGTGTCCTAACACCCAGGCCCCGTCACCCGGAACTTGTGCCTCGACACCCAAGCCTCGTGTCTCGGCACCCGTGTACCGATAATTGTGGCTCGACACTTGTGCCCCGTGTCCCAGCACTTGTGTCCTGCGCTCCGGCAGTCGATTCCCGCTCCCGGATCCGACACCGTCCTAAGGTCCTACCACTTGAGGTCCTACTACTTTAGTTCCTACTATTTGAGGTCCTACCACTTGAGGTCCTGCTTCCTGAGGTCCTACCAGAATTGGATTCTATACTTTCTTGATAGATCGTTATTCTTTTTCTATTCATTATGACCGCCATAATGTCATAGACGTTGGAACTTCATAAATACCATTAAACTATCGTAATGGACATTAATTGCCAACCGTTTCCCATGTCTGGGATTGTTGGGTATAAATACCCTAACCGGATACAATTCAAGGGGGACGCTAACACTCCATATATCTCACACATAGTACACACAACTATCTTCATCACTCTCATACTTACACACAGTACCACCTAGCCGGAATATTCATACATTTCCGACTGTAAACATATTCCGATCATCTTCCTCAACCAACCACTTTACCACCTTGGGCTCTACAAGGGCTTGATATGTTTGCACTCCTTAGCAGAAGGTCAAAAGGTTGAACCCGAAAAATCGAAGTAACTGAGTATGTCAATCTTTGTTCAAACAATAATTATTAATTTATCTATTAATTAATAACTCTTAATTAAATAAATTTTGATAGTCTCAACAATATTAATTTATAGAGTTTCTATTATTTGTTGAAAAACAAAAAGCATAAAAAAACATAATTCTCGAGAATAAATTAATTATACTCAATGTTAAAAAGCTTAAATGAAATTTTTTTTTTTAAAAAAAAAAATTGTAATAAAAGTAAATATTTCGTTTATCAATACCCAACATATTGTCACCCTGACCAAAATATCCTGTTTTAAATATAGGATATATAATTGATATAGGTTAGTTGAATTATAATTGTTAAGACCGTTCAGAAACTTTTTTGAAAAACCTTTCACAATTTATCGGTCATCACAGAAAAATGCATAATTATCATTATTTTAATCACTAATTATTACATTATGTTATCTTTAATATTTTTCTTAAATCTAATATTGAATCATAATATTAAAAATTAATAATTTAAACATATATAGTTATAATCAATTAATCATAATTAAAAAAATAAAATAATATTACTCCAAAAGAATGGTCAAATGGAGGTAGGTTGACTAGAGTTAACCTTTTGAAAATAACGGACCCACGTTCTGTCTCACGTCACATGCGTTTCTTTTAGATCGTGAATTTCACGCACGGTTGCGATGCTATGTTAAGCATAATGAATGGCTCGTGAGATTCAGACGCCATAAACTCCGAGTGGGTTAAGAAGACCGAGTTGTTTTCACGAAATTCATGAGGCTGTTTGATACGTGTTAATCTCCTTACACGTGTGGACTTTTGTTTTTAGTTTACTATATTTTGAGGACACTTATTTTGTCAGCTATGATCTTCTGTACCTTATCACTATTGTATGTATGCATGTATGATTACGCATTTTGTAGACGTTTTTGTAAGGCCCAGTGGGTATTGTATTAACGGCCCACTCAGATTTTGATGAGGTTAGTAAGGACTACCTATGTATGTCCAAGTTGTCAACGTGTGTGACTGTTTTATTGGTGTCATAATAGTAAGACGTTACATATATATGGTGATTAATGATTAAGACCGTTCAAGTATTCATGATCATCATTAATGGACAACGTTCCATATACTTGACACTAGCCATATAAATACATGGTCCAAATCATTATCGACACACTTTTTATTTCATCAACACACACAAAGTTCATATACTCTTGCTTTCATCTTCAACCTTGATCATCCTAGGTTCGTCAAGAGCTTGTTGGGTTTGCACTGTGATCATCACATGAGATCCAAGGTTGATATCACCTCACCTTCGTGTTTGACAATCGTTGCACGAACATTGGCGCCATCCGTGGGACTCGTTTTTTAAACGGCGTTTCATTTTTCCAAATTTTTTTTACCTCTCAGTAATCAATCGTTTCCATGGAATCAACACATCCATCGCGCTAAGCAGCAAGCAAATAAAACTCCACTTAAGAAGAGTTATGTCTGGCAAAAGAAAATGGAAGACAAAGAACACCCCGGACCACCTGATGGCCATGTCTTCATTATACATGAGGGAGCCCATATGAACTGACCTATCAAGGTGCGATAGTCTTTACTGTCATTTTTTTTCCCTTTATGTTTTCAATAAATGTTTCCAAACACATGGAATGTCATGGTCATGTATAAAACTGACAATAATAGCATTTGGTCTGATCTTGTATCCCAATATTATCGCACAATATTATTTTTCTATGGTATCTACATAAACAAATAAATATTGAAGTAAGGATTCAATACAAAAAGCATATTGCCACAATAGACATCTCAGTCTAAAGCCAACCATGCACTTTCATTATGTACAATGTTACGAATTGAACACGCACGCGCACGTATATAACTAAGAACATAGTTCAATACAACATGTATGAAGCAAAAAAAGACAACCTTGTCTGGCCAAATAACATGCAGTCATATTCGTCTTTTAATCTACTTGATAAAAGATAAGCACTTCTCACTGGGAAACGACAATCCTCGCGAGTAAACAAAGTAATGGTTAACCAACAAAAGTGCCATTGGCACAGTGTCACAGACACAATATGAAGCATACCTAAATCTACCTATGTCATTGGCATACAAATGAACCATGGCTCAAGAAAGTGTCATACGCACAACCAAATATACACACTGTCATGCACACCCAAGACGGTGTCATTGACACAACATCCATAATAAAAAGATAAAAAACAAAAATGTGTTATTTGCTTGATCATCCAATAAAAAATTATTTTTCAAAGCTAGACAATGTCACACAAAGCAAGGCTACCGCCGGTCCATGGCTTGGCTATCGGCCGGCCTATAAAAAAAAAAAAAAAAAAAAAAAAAAAAAAACTAACGGGTAACGAGTGATGATAGTTACGACTTGCAAACCGTTGTTTTGGCATATCCTAACTCGGGGGCATGATGAGGTTAGTAAGGACTACCTATGTATGTCCAAGTTCTCAACGTCTGTGACTGCTTTATTGGCGTCATAATAGTAAGACGTTACATATATATGGTGATTAATGATTAAGACCGTTCAAGTATTCATGATCATCGTTAATGGACAACGTTCCATATACTTGTCACTAGCCATATAAATACATGGTCCAAATCATTATCGACACACTTTTTATCTCATCAACACACTCAAAGTTCATATACTCTTGCTTCCATCTTCAACCTTGATCACCCTAGGTTCGTCAAGAGCTTGTTGGGTTTGCACTGTGATCATCACAGGAGATCCAAGGTTAATATCACCTCACCTTCGTGTTTGACAATCATTGCACGAACAGATTTAAATATATTTCTAATACTAGTTAAACTTTTTTTCCCTAAAGGTAAGTATAACGGTTCGCGTTACAGGGATATCCAATTGGCAGTATGCAACCCATTAACCCACACACTGTCACAAGGAGGAATCTTCTTGTCTCACAAGAGGAAACCCTTAGGCGAGGCTCGAACTCGAGACCTCTTATTAACTAAGAAAACACCTTACCACCCAGACACAACCCAGATGTCGGTACTAGTTAAACTTTATAAGGAAAAAAAGAAAGTCATGATGCTAATCATAATATTACATGTTGTTTTTAAAAGTTTTTCACGTTTAGTTTGGTTATATATTCAGTTTTAATGGATGTGTGATTCTAAAACTATAATAAAAAGTTTTATTAATATATAAAATATTAAAGCAGGTAATAACCATTTAGAAACAGTTCATAAACCAGCCGTTATCGTTTTATAAAATAGAAATAAACTAATTTAGGCCGAAAACTTTACCCAAACATGTGCTTCTTTTCGTATCTAGAACTCATCAACGAATAAAGCTCATGCAATGAGTCCTTATCTTAGTATCAGCTACCCAAGGACAAGGGTCGATCGAAATCGAATCCATGCATATATTAATCATAATCTGATTTGTTGGTATTTGAATAGTTTTAGTAAATATGTGTCCGTAAATGTGTGAGCCTACAGGAACACGCACATCGACATTTAGACACGACTATACGTTTATTATTTGCTAATTATTAATAAAATGAGTTAATTGTAATAATTAATAAATGAGATGATGTATTATGTAATTATGGAGGTTTCTTAATTATAATACAACCTGTGCTCCAAGTGAATATCACCTATATAATAAACCTCAAGTTATTGTTTTGGAGAGCTAGAACCTCCCCTTTGGTCCGATCGGTTGAAATTCTAAGGGGTATTCGGTTTTCAAGCAAAGGAAAAGATTATCAATCGGTTGATTGAATCGAAACATATACTAGCATACAAGTCTGTTGCTAAAGAAGGTGTCACGTATGTAACCGTTGAATAGATCTTATACTTAGATCTATAGCTTACTTGCAGTTAATTCAAGACATAAAGGTATTATTTAATCCGATTTAATTATTCCTATGTGATCCTATTTTTCGCTGCATGTATTATTTCATAATATAACTCGAGTTGTATACCTATAGATTTAACCTAGTCATCAGAGTTTTTGCGTCATATAGAAATGTCCCTTAAACAAATTGTGTCGGCTAGTGCCAGTCAAAGTTACCTAACTTAAATGAATTATTGATATTTAAGGTACTTATATAAATCGTTTCTCAAATTTATCTTAAATTACGTGTAATGTTTTTAAGTCTAAAAGATTGTATAAGTCGTTCATTTACAAAAAATGATTACTCTTTCATCAGTTAATTTTTAAAGAATATCCATTTTAAGGACGAAATATTTATCTATCATGATAATAACGTTAAACTTTAGCGGATATCAATCTTAGGGACAAAAAGGTAATTATTTTTCAAAAATAGAGGATTTGTGCTATTTTTAAACTTGGAGACTTAATCCATAATTTTAGATAAACTTTACGATGATACATATAATTAACTCTTATTATTTGTTATTATTAGGTTATTTACTCATGTCGGTTATTATTAAAATTTTTGTGACATTTATATTTTTATTACTCAATAAACATAGATCCAATAATAATTATGAAAAATCAAAACGCTAAAAAAGAATAAAAGAAACAAAAAAAACATTCATCAATATTTAAAGGGCTTAAGTGTAAATATTCAATAAACATAGATATGATAATAATTTTGAAAAATATAAACGATAAAAAAGGTAAAAAAAGAAAGAAAAAAAAGCATATATTATTATTAAAAGGACTTAAGTGTAAATAAAAAGGGTAAGAAAGTATTGGTGACGAACGGTGTGAGATGAACGTGACTAATATTTGATAATGAATATATAGATATAGATAGATACGTTATTGTTTTTAATTAATTTAATGAGAAATAAATGTTGAAAATCAATTTTCTTAAGTGAAATTCTTAAATAAATGAAAAATGCTTAATAAAAATAAATAATGCATTTATTAGTAATGGTTAAAAGTAAAAATAAAATTGACGAAAAAATAATGGTGAGAATGATTGAGAGAGTAACATGTGCCGTTACAAACCATGTTTTATTATTATTATTATTATACTAATATAATATTATTGCACTTCTAATTTATATAGTAAACTAAATGCCTTTAAACAGTTTTCATATTTTCAACACGTTAAGTCGGTGTTTTGACCCATTACTTAATTTTTGTATAACTACTATGTGTTTGACTAATAAATCACAACTTAGAATCTAGCTTTAGTCGAAAATAAAAGTTTAATTAATGTATGTGGAAGGGAGTGTATGCCATGTCTAATTATGTAGACTTGGTCTATCATCAAACAAACATTAAAACTAAGAAAACGAAGAATGAGTTGAAGACTTCAAAGTCAATACAACAATTATTCTTAGGATTTATCTTTTTTTTTACTAAATCCCATCAAACGTGACATTTTTAGTATGGGACTTGAGTTACACCCAACATACCCTCAAATCCGAACCCATATGTGCCTCTCTTTCAATGATAGTAACACAGACATGCCCAAGTTCTTGTATGTTTAGAGTACGATTATGATCATCAACAACCGAGTCAAACCTTGCTCTAATGTCGATAAAACTTGTTAGACTAAATCTTACGGAGTATAATATATTATGTAACCACATGGTGATCGATTCAAAACAATATACAACTTCGTGTACATGGAGAGGACGATAATCCACATTAACAATTAAGCTAAACCTATCCCAGATACCAATTGTAAGAAGACTTGTTAGTCAAAATCATAGTGAAGAGTATATTTAGTTTTAAAGATTATCTTTGTTCCAATGTGTTATCCCATCATTATTAAGATCTACGTATACTACTAATAATATGCTCAGGAGCTAAGGTTTTAGACCATAGATGAAATTTCTAAGTTTTGATTGACGCTTACTAGCGAAATAGACGAGTGAGATTAAATATTTTGGAATGTTTAGATAAAACTTAGAAATAAATCGTCAATGACGGAGTGTTACAACGGTTAATAAGTTCTTTTTTTCTCTCTTCTAAGATGATTAGGAGACCTAATGCAATGCATGTTTGTACCTTATGCATTGAATGTATAACATTTTTTCTCTCTTCTCAAATATAATGTACGAATAACAACTATTTAATACATTAGGTTGATTTTTAAGTCTATTAATTAGGTCTTTTTTTTTTTTAATTCTTTGTTATAGTCTCGATCTGGATTAAGGTATTTTAGAAAAACCTAATTAATGTGTCTAAGGAAACTTTGCTTATGATTTATGGATATATTAATTTTTGTATCAAATTGAGAAAAGTTTTCTAGAAAACTATATATAATCAATATATGTCAATATAATGTGCTTCGGACCGGTGTGAGTCTTGCCCAGGGTCAATTCCGAGTTGTAGAGATATCATCATACGATTGGTTTCAGAGATACATGATCTAATGGTATTGGTCTTGGTCTTGGTCTTGTCATGGCAAACATTTCATAATACTTCTCTCGATGAGCCTTCGAGGAGTATGTATTGATATACTCCTAGCTTGTCCAATGTTGGGGTAGGGTATTTATTACCCAAGTGACGAAACCCTTCGTCCAGTGCACCGAACGCCCTAGCACTTAAGGAGCAACGGAGCTGTTTACTACCCACAAGTGACGAAGCCTTTCGTCCAGCGCACCGGAGGTCATAGTGCTTAAGGAGCAACGGCCCGGACATCTCATGCAACGGCATTGATTGGACAGAAGTGTCGTCATTTCTGTCAGAGAGTGGAAACTTCAAAAAGAGGTATGACATTAATGAGAGACAAGACAGAGTTGGTGGCAGCATTTAATGAAGGAGCGCGTGAGGGACAAGGCGCCGTCACGCACCTTGCAATAAATGCCTGAGACAGTGTGACAGTGTACTTAAAGGTATGGAGAGGAGTGGGGTCACATCGATGCAGGATGGAACTGCCTGACAGGATAAAGAATAGTCCGGTCCTTCTGTGAGAATCCGTCTTTTCGAGGTATATTTATTTACCGATTATTACTCTTTTTATTCGCAATGATTTGGACCCTTGCATTTCGCTTTATTTTACTCACGTTTATTTCATTTGAGTCGGGTTTATGTGTTTTATTACTTTGTCTCTCGAGACGGAAGCTTTAGAATCACCTAAGTGCCTAATATCTAGTATTCTCACGTTATTAAAGTATTGTGTTTACGCCATAATCGTCGGTTAAGAAAATCATAATTTGAAATTTCATTACAAAGTTAGTCCTCTAACTTATTCTATTACAAAGTTAGTCCTTTAACGGAGAACTAACGGAATCTGTTACAAATCTAGTCCTTTAACAAAAGTTAACATTTTTGGACCATTTGATACCCCGGTGCGCAGCACCAAAGGGGTGGTGCGCAGCACCGCTTCCAATTTCGGCTAAAATCCATTTCCGACTTTGTGGTCAATTTCTTGAGGTTCTACAACCCCTTTTCACGTGATTTTTACTGCCAACTCCCCCATTTGGGTAGATTAGATCCATTTGTGGATCTCTAAGCATGTTGAAGCCTATTCTCTTTCCAAATTTCCAACTTAAACCTTTAATCACTTTACCACTTTTCTCTTCATTCTCACTTCACCTACATCTTGTTTCTCTCTCAACATTCCAGAAGAAATAAGAGCATTATAATCCCAATTTGAAGTGAGAATCTAAGTGAAAAGAATGGAGAAATCATCTTACACAAACAACCTTTAAGTTCTACATATCTCGGTAAGCAATTCTTAAGATTTTCTTTCATTTCTCCTTCTCTTTCCTTTCCTTTTTGTTAGAGATTCCTAACAAATGATATTTTCTTTGTTTCACCAAGTTTCCACATCCGTTGATACCCTTGAAGTGGTGGAGTTCCGGTGACTTTCCTTGGAGAAAACATAGTACCCGATTTTGGTATGTAAACTCTTCAAGTTTTGCCCTTTTTCCTTTTTCTACTTGAAAACTCTCTAACACCCTTCTTTTGTGTGTTCACGGAGGTGTTCTACTCCCAAGATTCATCTACCACTTTTGGAGTTTTGGCTACCCTTCTCGGAGGAAACTCTACCTTGCGTGTTGGTAAGATTAATCCTTCGAAAATTCATTTAAACTCCTTCTTTTAGAGACTTCTTTCTAACGGTGGATTTGTTTGCATTTTGGAGTCTTATACCTCCTCACCACCACCCTTGAAGTCTCCTCCTTACCGAAGTTCTTGCAAGATTTCAACTACGACACGTCTTGCGGGTGAATCGGTAAAAATCGTCATAATCTCTTATCTTTTCATTTCATTACCTTTAAATTCGGTTTAAAGCCTTGAAAACGGTTAGGTTAATATATTAGACCAACACCTATCGATCTCAGAAAGTTTGGACTTAAAACATGTAAAATACGGAAATATACATTAATTACCGAAATTAACATATTTATGATAAATATATGTAAAACCACACATTTAGACATATATGACACTTGGGAAATGCTAAATGAACCTAAACTAACATTTAATCAGTTTACACTTTCGCCTAAAAACGTCAAACGAAACAGTTAGCAACAAAAATGTAAAAAATCGTTTTCGGGAAATACCCCGGTGCGCAGCACCTACTCCCTGGTGCGCAGCACCGGGGGTCTGATCTCCAAAACCTCGTTTTCTTGTTACTTTTCAACTTAGACTCGTAACGTGTTTCGACCTTAAACTTATATCAGTAACTTATCATGTATAAAAGTATCATATAAGCCAAACTAACGTCTTTGGACTCAAAGACATATCGCAATCTTAAACTTTATCAAGAATATTTAATCAAACGCTTATTTTTACTTTTACGGAAAATTGTTAAAACCGTCATAAATCATTTTCACTCTATTATTCTGAAAATAAAAGTATTTTTACTCTTAAAGTGTCAAGTTAACTTCCATTCTATAAATCATTGACTTTGACTTTTATTCAAAATTGTTGACTTTTGACTAATCTAAATCAATATCTTTAATTTTGACTTTTCCTTCCAATTGTTGACTTTGACTTTAACCAAGTCAACATCTTTGACTTTGACCAAGTCAACATCTTTGACTTTGACCAAGTCAACATCTTCGACGTTGACTTAGGTTGACTTCAATAAACCTTGGTAACGGTATTCCTTTCAATCGACGTTCCTGTTAGTCAAGTTCGGCTCGGAATGTTATTCCTTTCTAAAAGTCATTATGACGTGAAACTTATCGATATTTTCCCATCGTCCCTATCGACGCGGAACATCATCACCTTGAACCGTCATCACGACTCGACTTGGAAATCGTTGGAATACTTTAATAAATCTTAAACTCTAAACTTAACCGACAAGGCTAAACCGAACTATGTTATTGAGATACTTAGACTTTGTTATATGGATTTAGGGCACTTAGGCGGCGGATTATTAGCTCCTTATTGATTATATACCCGATCTCTTGTCGAGCTTATTTGTGAGTTATTCGTAGCCCCTTTTCTCTTATTATTTTGGGCTGGAAAGCGTTTTTGAACTATTATATGATGTATATCTTGTATGCCTAGTGTATTAGTATCACCTTAGATTAGGATGCTTCTTAGGCTTTTGGTAAGCCCCCCCCCCCCCCCCCCCCTCATACACTTGTTAGCTATTTGCCCACGGTTGCATATATATAGATCTATATGGGTTTGACCAACCCTCATTACTCGAGAGGATATCCCTACGAGTGAATGTTATGGCCGTATGATTATTTGTTGCCTTTGGTATTGCATCGCCTTAGGTTAGGGGATTGTGGTCATGTTCAGTGTATATTAATCTTTGGTATCTATACTCACACTAGGGTTATACATCAAGATATGCTTTTGAAACTGATTATGTTTATTAAATCTTTTATTGGGTCAAATCTTATTTACTTATTGCGAATAATTCACCAACATTGTGTTGATGTCGTTTTAACGCTTTTTCAGGAGTTTGAGGATTTTAGTTGATCATGCCTTGCACTTTTGGGATCATATATATTTGTATTTGGAATTCATTTTGCTAGATGTAATTCCTTTATGATCCGAGTATTTGACGTTTGTATTGTATTTGTACTTGACATTGGTTTTCACATTCGGTTATGTATTGTATTTTAAAACCTTGAGGCATGATTAATATAATTTGATGTTTAGTTTACGGTTGTATGTTGTAATCCTTGACTCTTGATATCATTAACTGGAACACTCTGCGTTCCGCTTTTAGCGGGGTGTGACATAAATTGGTATCAGAGCCAATGGTTATAGCGAACCAAGTGGCTTTATGAAGGAAATCACTTGGACTATGACCGGAGGCTTTACAATCGATTTTCTCTGATTTGCTAAGTGTTTATTATTTGCCTTACGTGTTTATCTTCTCGCGTTGCTTTTATCATCTAACTCTATTTTATCGCCTATCTTGCTTAACACGTTTATACTTTTAGGACGATGCCGCCTAAGAAGTCAGCACGACGTGGACGCCCGAGTGCGAAGGCCAGAGATGCGAGCACGAGTACGAGGACTACACCCGTTACGAGAACTAGAGGTCCTACTCCAGTCACGAGGACTAGTGGTCCTACACCTGTCACGAGGACTAGCGGTCCTACTCCTGTTACGAGGACCGGCGATTCGGGTCCAGAGACTACACCAGACTTGGCTCAGCTTGTAGCCCAGCAGATAGCAACGATGTTGCCGACTATTGTTGCTCAGATTAGGGAGAGTACGGTGCATAGCAGTGACGGTACTGGTACTGGTGGATCAGATCAGGGTGGTCCTGAGCCTATTGTAGTTGGTGGAGGTCCCGAGGGTACGGGTACTGGTTCAGGTGGTTCTGGACACGGTGGTCCTGATGTAGTGATTACTGGTTCAGGTGGTTCTGGACACGGTGGTCCTGATGTAGTGATTACTGGTTTTGGTGGACCCGAGACGGGTATGCATATGGGAGGTTCTGGATCTGGTAGAGCGGATGATTCTACTCGTCGTACTCATGACGACACTTCACGGAGGGGATGTTCACTGAAGACCTTCATGGGATGCAAGGTCCCCGAGTTCAGAGGCACAGAGGGTGCTATAGGGACACTCCAGTGGATGGAGAAGTTAGAGTCCATTTTCAGTACGGTTGGTTGCGCAGAGGAGGATAAAGTCCGTTATGCTACGTTTGTTCTACAGGGTACAACATTGACTTGGTGGAACTCCATTGTAAGCGTTCGAGGTCGGGTGGAGACTGATATGATGACTTGGGATCAGCTGAAGGAGTTGATCCTTACTGAGTATGTGCCTGAGGCAGAGCTCGAGAGGCTAGAGGAGGAGCTGTGGAAACTTGAGATGGTCGGGTCAGACATTATGGGATACACTACACGGTTTTATACTTTGTCGCAGTTGGTTCCACATTTGGTTCGTCCGGAGCCTAAGAGGATCAGTCGTTACATCCGTGGATTAGCCAAGGAGATTCGGGATAATGTTATGTCGTCGAAGCCATGTACATTCCAGAGCGCAGTGGAGCTCGCGACCACGTTGACTCATAACGCGGTCCGCGATGGTAGACTACCACCCATGGTACCCAGGCAGCACTCCGGAGGGAAACGGAGTGGTGGATTCCGCCATAGTGATGCCAGGAAGAGGAGTAGGAGGCAGGATACACCTCAGGTAGTGCAGTCTTATGCTGCGGTGATCCCGGATACTCAGAGCAAGTATCCGAAATGTGGGAGGTGTAGTAATCATCATTCTCAGGAAGTGAAGTGTTGGGAGTGTGGGAAGTGCAAGAAGTTAGGACACACTGACAGGTATTGTCGTGTCCAGAGGGGCAAGTGTTTTGAGTGTGGTTCTACTGATCATCGTCGGGACAGGTGTCCCAAGCTAGCTTCAGTCGGTACTGGTACTACTTCTGGTTCTGGATCTCGTGGTAGAGCTTCTGTCATGGGCGCACATGAGGCACAACAGGATCCCAGCGTTGTCACGGGTACTTTTCTTATATGTGATCAGCCTGCTTTTATTTTATTTGACTCTGGTGCCGATAGGAGCTTTATATCTACTGAGTTTAGGACCATGATTACTTGTACTTCTAGACCATTAGTGCCTACTTATGAGATAGAGCTAGCCGATGGTAAGCATTTACGTGCCTCGGAGATACTTAGTGCTTGTAGGATTAACTTTGAGGATCATACTTTTCCTACTGACTTAATTCCTATCACGCTGGGTAGTTTCGATGTTATTATTGGGATGGATTGGTTGGCGACACACCGTGCAGAGATCGTATGTTTCGAGAAGATGATTCGCATTCCGTTGCCAGTTGGTGGTCCGTTGTTAGTTCAGGGGAATAAGGCGGGGAAGCGCCTTAAGATCGTTTCGTGTTTGAAGGTTCGGGAGTACATCAAACGGGATTGCACACTCTTTCTTGCACACCTTGTGAAGAAAGACTCCGCGGAGAAGATTGAGGAGAAGCCGGTGGTTCGTGACTTTCCCGATGTATTTCCGGAGGACTTACCTGGGTTACCCCCTAGTAGACAGGTAGAGTTCCGTATAGACTTGGTTCCTGGAGCAGCGCCGGTGGCGAAGGCTCCTTATCGGTTAGCACCTTAGGAGATGTTAGAGTTATCAAAGCAGATTCAGGAGTTGGTGGATAAAGGCTTTGTTAGACCGAGTTTCTCTCCTTGGGGCGCGCCGGTACTCTTCGTGAAGAAGAAGGATGGATCTATGAGGGTTGTGTATCGACTACAGGGAGCTGAATAAGCTGATGGTGAAGAATCGGTATCCCTTGCCACGTATAGATGACTTATTCGATCAGCTTCAGGGTTCATGTTTCTTTTCGAAGATTGATTTACGTTCCGGATATCATCAGTTGAGAGTGCAGGAGGAGGACATTCCGAAGACCGCCTTCAGGACGCGTTATGGCCACTTCGAGTTTTTGGTTATGCCTTTCGGTCTCACGAATGCGCCTGCAGCTTTCATGGACATGATGAACCGTATATGTCGTCCTTACCTCGACAAGTTCGTGATCGTTTTCATCGATGACATTCTGATATATTCTCGTAGCCGGGAAGAGCACGAGGAGCATTTGAGACTAGTGTTGGAGTTGCTTAGACAGGAGAAACTCTACGCTAAGTTCTCGAAATGTGAGTTTTGGTTGTCTGCGGTTCAGTTTCTTGGCCACGTGGTCAGCGGTGAGGGCATTCACGTTGATCCTGCCAAGATTGAAGCCGTTAGAGATTGGGTCGCTCCGAAGACACCCACCGAGATCCGGTAATTCTTGGGTTTGGCAGGCTACTATCGTCGTTTCATCGAGAATTTCTCGAAGATAGCCTCGCCTATGACTAAATTGACCCAGAAGAGTGAGGAGTTTGTTTGGGGTGAAGAACAGGAGAAAGCTTTTCAGTTACTGAAGAAGCGATTGTGTGATGCGCCTATTTTGAGTCTTCCCGAGGGTACCGAGAATTTTGTAGTATATTGCGACGCTTCGCATAAGGGACTCGGTTGTGTACTGATGCAGAATGGGAAAGTGATTGCCTATGCTTCTCGTCAGTTGAAGATTCATGAGCAAAATTACACGACACACGATCTAGAGTTGGGCGCAGTAGTTTTTGCTTTGAAGATCTGGCGCCACTATCTTTATGGTACTAAGTGTACCGTATTCACCGATCATAAGTCGTTACAGCACATCTTTGATCAAAAGATGCTGAATATGAGGCAACGTCGATGGGTTGAGTTGCTCAACGATTATGATTGTGAGATTCGCTACCATCCCGGTAAGGCGAATGTTGTAGCCGATGCGTTAAGTCGCAAGGAGTCGGTTAAGCCGGTGAGGATTCGTGCTATGATGGTTTCTATTCAGTCGAGCTTGAAGGCTCGTATTATTCAGGCTCAGCAGGAGGCTCTCACCGAGGATCGCCTTAAGGATGAGGGTTTATTCAGTTTGGCACGACAGTTGGAACCGAAGGACGACGGGGTGATGTACTTCATGGATCGTATTTGGATTCCCGTTCGTCTTAGGCAGTTGATTTTAGATGAGGGTCATAAGTTGAATTATTCCGTTCATCCTGGAGCGGATAAGATGTACCATGACCTGAAGGAGTTCTATTGGTGGCCTGGCATTAAGCGGGCGATTGCCGAGTATGTGGGCAAGTGTTTGACGTGTTCGAAGGTCAAGGCTCAGAACCAAAAGCCTTCCGGCCTTCTCCAGCAGCCTGAGATCCCACAGTGGAAGTGGGAGAGGATCACGATGGATTTTGTTACGAAACTTCCTAGATCTACAGGAGGTTATGATACTATCTGGGTTATTGTCGATCGGCTGACTAAGTCAGCGCACTTTCTTCCTATTCGTGAAGATTACCGAGTAGAGAAGTTATCTAGATTGTACATGACGAGATTGTGGCCAAGCATGGCATTCCAGTATCAGTTATTTCAGACCGTGATGCACGATTTACTTCGAGGTTTTGGCAGTCGTTACAGCGATCTTTGGGTACCCGATTGGATATGAGTACGGCTTATCATCCTCAGACTGATGGTCAGAGTGAGCGTACTATTCAGACATTGGAGGATATGCTTCGGGCGTGTGTGTTAGATTTTGGTGGGAGTTGGGATCGAAATTTACCATTGGTCGAGTTCTCGTATAATAATAGTTACCACTCCAGCATCAACTGTGCTCCATTTGAGGCCCTTTACAGTAGGAAGTGTAGATCTCCGATATGTTGGGCAGAGATAGGAGATAGCCAGATTACAGGTCCCGAGTTGATTCAGGAGACGACGGATAAGATCTTCAAGATCAAGGATCGTTTGATAGCCGCCCGAGACCGTCAGAAGAAGTACGCGGATTTGCGTAGGAGACCTTTGGAGTTTCAGGTTGGGGATATGGTGTTGTTGAAAGTTTCTCCGTGGAAGGGTGTGTTTCGATTTGAGAAACGCAGCAAGCTTAGTCCACGTTTTACGGGTCCTTTCAGGATTTTTTCCCGTGTTGGTCCAGTTGCTTATCGACTTGAGTTGCCACCTGCGTTGTGCGGTGTGCACAACGTATTTCATGTATCGCATCTCAAGAAGTGCCTTGCTGATGAGACCCTGATTGTACCACTGGAGAAACTACAATTGGATGACTCGCTTCATGTGATAGAGGAGCCGGTGGAGATTGTTGACCGAGATGTCAAACAGTTACGGCGGAGCCGGATTCCAATAGTGAAGGTCCGATGGAACTCGAAGATTGGAGCTGAGTTTACTTGGGAGCGGGAGGACGAGATGCAGAAGAAGTACCCACATCTTTTTGCTAGCAGCAGTGTTCAGTAGAATTTCGAGGACGAAATTCCTTTTTACTGGGGGATGCTGTGACAATCCGTCTTTTCGAGGTATATTTATTTACCGATTATTACTCTTTTTATTCGCAATGATTTGGACCCTTGCATTTCGCTTTATTTTACTCACGTTTATTTCATTTGAGTCGGGTTTATGTGTTTTATTACTTTGTCTCTCGAGACGGAAGCTTTAGAATCACCTAAGTGCCTAATATCTAGTATTCTCACGTTATTAAAGTATTGTGTTTACGCCATAATCGTCGGTTAAGAAAATCATAATTTGAAATTTCATTACAAAGTTAGTCCTCTAACTTATTCTATTACAAAGTTAGTCCTTTAACGGAGAACTAACGGAATCTGTTACAAATCTAGTCCTTTAACAAAAGTTAACATTTTTGGACCATTTGATACCCCGGTGCCCAGCACCAAAGGGGTGGTGCGCAGCACCGCTTCCAATTTCGGCTAAAATCCATTTCCGACTTTGTGGTCAATTTCTTGAGGTTCTACAACCCCTTTTCACGTGATTTTTACTGCCAACTCCCCCATTTGGGTAGATTAGATCCATTTGTGGATCTCTAAGCATGTTGAAGCCTATTCTCTTTCCAAATTTCCAACTTAAACCTTTAATCACTTTACCACTTTTCTCTTCATTCTCACTTCACCTACATCTTGTTTCTCTCTCAACATTCCAGAAGAAATAAGAGCATTATAATCCCAATTTGAAGTGAGAATCTAAGTGAAAAGAATGGAGAAATCATCTTACACAAACAACCTTTAAGTTCTACATATCTCGGTAAGCAATTCTTAAGATTTTCTTTCATTTCTCCTTCTCTTTCCTTTCCTTTTTGTTAGAGATTCCTAACAAATGATATTTTCTTTGTTTCACCAAGTTTCCACATCCGTTGATACCCTTGAAGTGGTGGAGTTCCGGTGACTTTCCTTGGAGAAAACATAGTACCCGATTTTGGTATGTAAACTCTTCAAGTTTTGCCCTTTTTCCTTTTTCTACTTGAAAACTCTCTAACACCCTTCTTTTGTGTGTTCACGGAGGTGTTCTACTCCCAAGATTCATCTACCAATTTTGGAGTTTTGGCTACCCTTCTCGGAGGAAACTCTACCTTGCGTGTTGGTAAGATTAATCCTTCGAAAATTCATTTAAACTCCTTCTTTTAGAGACTTCTTTCTAACGGTGGATTTGTTTGCATTTTGGAGTCTTATACCTCCTCACCACCACCCTTGAAGTCTCCTCCTTACCGAAGTTCTTGCAAGATTTCAACTACGACACGTCTTGCGGGTGAATCGGTAAAAATCGTCATAATCTCTTATCTTTTCATTTCATTACCTTTAAATTCGGTTTAAAGCCTTGAAAACGGTTAGGTTAATATATTAGACCAACACCTATCGATCTCAGAAAGTTTGGACTTAAAACATGTAAAATACGGAAAGATACATTAATTACCGAAATTAACATATTTATGATAAATATATGTAAAACCACACATTTAGACATATATGACACTTGGGAAATGCTAAATGAACCTAAACTAACATTTAATCAGTTTACACTTTCGCCTAAAAACGTCAAACGAAACAGTTAGCAACAAAAACGTAAAAATTCGTTTTCGGGAAATACCCCGGTGCGCAGCACCTACTCCCTGGTGCGCATCACCGGGGGTCTGATCTCCAAAATCTCGTTTTCTTGTTACTTTTCAACTTAGACTCGTAACGTGTTTTGACCTTAAACTTATATCAGTAACTTATCATGTATAAAAGTATCATATAAGCCAAACTAACGTCTTTGGACTCAAAGACATATCGCAATCTTAAACTTTATCAAGAATATTTAATCAAACGCTTATTTTTACTTTTACGGAAAATTGTTAAAACCGTCGTAAATCATTTTCACTCTATTATTCTGAAAATAAAAGTATTTTTACTCTTAAAGTGTCAAGTTAACTTCCATTCTATAAATCATTGACTTTGACTTTTATTCAAAATTGTTGACTTTTAACTAATCTAAATCAATATCTTTAATTTTGACTTTTCCTTCCAATTGTTGACTTTGACTTTAACCAAGTCAACATCTTTGACTTTGACCAAGTCAACATCTTTGACTTTGACCAAGTCAACATCTTCGACGTTGACTTAGGTTGACTTCAATAAACCTTGGTAACGGTATTCCTTTCAATCGACGTTCCTGTTAGTCAAGTTCGGCTCGGAATGTTATTCCTTTCTAAAAGTCATTATGACGTGAAACTTATCGATATTTTCCCATCGTCCCTATCGACGCGGAACATCGTCACCTTGAACCGTCATCACGACTCGACTTGGAAATCGTTGGAATACTTTAATAAATCTTAAACTCTAAACTTAACCGACAAGGCTAAACCGAACTATGTTATTGAGATACTTAGACTTTGTTATATGGATTTAGGGCACTTAGGCGGCGGATTATTAGCTCCTTATTGATTATATACCCGATCTCTTGTCGAGCTTATTTTGTGAGTTATTCGTAGCCCCTTTTCTCTTATTATTTTGGGCTGGAAAGCGTTTTTGAACTATTATATGATGTATATCTTGTATGCCTAGTGTATTAGTATCACCTTAGATTAGGATGCTTCTTAGGCTTTTGGTAAGCCCCCCCCCCCCCTCATACACTTGTTAGCTATTTGCCCACGGTTGGGTTTGACCAACCCTCATTACTCGAGAGGATATCCCTACGAGTGAATGTTATGGCCGTATGATTATTTGTTGCCTTTGGTATTGCATCGCCTTAGGTTAGGGGATTGTGGTCATGTTCAGTGTATATTAATCTTTGGTATCTATACTCACACTAGGGTTATACATCAAGATATGGTTTTGAAACTGATTATGTTTATTTAAATCTTTTATTGGGTCAAATCTTATTTACTTATTGCGAATAATTCACCAACATTGTGTTGATGTCGTTTTAACGCTTTTTCAGGAGTTTGAGGATTTTAGTTGATCATGCCTTGCACATTTTGGGATCATATATATTTGTATTTGGAATTCATTTTGCTAGATGTAATTCCTTTATGATCCGAGTATTTGACGTTTGTATTGTATTTGTACTTGACATTGGTTTTCACATTCGGTTATGTATTGTATTTTAAAACCTTGAGGCATGATTAATATAATTTGATGTTTTGTTTACGGTTGTATGTTGTAATCCTTGACTCTTGATATCATTAACTGGAACACTCTGCGTTCCGCTTTTAGCGGGGGTGTGACAGAAATTGGTATCAGAGCCAATGGTTATAGCGAACCAAGTGGCTTTATGAAGGAAATCACTTGGACTATGACCGGAGGCTTTGCAATCGATTTTCTCTGATTTGCTAAGTGTTCATTATTTGCCTTACGTGTTTATCTTCTCGCTTTGCTTTTATCATCTAACTCTATTTTATCGCCTATCTTGCTTAACACGTTTATACTTTTAGGACGATGCCGCCTAAGAAGTCAGCACGACGTGGACGCCCGAGTGCGAAGGCCAGAGATGCGAGCACGAGTACGAGGACTACACCCGTTACGAGAACTAGAGGTCCTACTCCTGTTACGAGGACCGGCGATTCGGGTCCAGAGACTACACCAGACTTGGCTCAGCTTGTAGCCCAGCAGATAGCAGCGATGTTGCCGACTATTGTTGCTCAGATTAGGGAGAGTACGGTGCATAGCAGTGACGGTACTGGTACTGGTGGATCAGATCAGGGTGGTCCTGAGCCTATTGTAGTTGGTGGAGGTCCCGAGGGTACGGGTACTGGTTCAGGTGGTTCTGGACACGGTGGTCCTGATGTAGTGATTACTGGTTCAGGTGGTTCTGGACACGGTGGTCCTGATGTAGTGATTACTGGTTTTGGTGGACCCGAGACGGGTATGCATATGGGAGGTTCTGGATCTGGTAGAGCGGATGATTCTACTCGTCGTACTCATGACGACACTCCACGGAGGGGATGTTCACTGAAGACCTTCATGGGATGCAAGGTCCCCGATTTCAGAGGCACATAGGATGCTATAGGGACACTCCAGTGGATGGAGAAGTTAGAGTCCATTTTCAGTACGGTTGGTTGCACAGAGGAGGATAAAGTCCGTTATGCTACGTTTGTTCTACACGGTACATCATTGACTTGGTGGAACTCCATTGTAAGCGTTCGAGGTCGGGTGGAGACTGATATGATGACTTGGGATCAGCTGAAGGAGTTGATCCTTACTGAGTATGTGCCTGAGGCAGAGCTCGAGAGGCTGGAGGAGGAGCTGTGGAAACTTGAGATGGTCGGGTCAGACATTATGGGATACACTACACGGTTTTATACTTTGTCGCAGTTGGTTCCACATTTGGTTCGTCCGGAGCCTAAGAGGATCAGTCGTTACATCCGTGGATTAGCCAAGGAGATTCGGGATAATGTTATGTCGTCGAAGCCATGTACATTCGAGAGCGCAGTGGAGCTCGCGACCACGTTGACTCATAACGCGGTCCGCGATGGTAGACTACCACCCATGGTACCCAGGAAGCACTCCGGAGGGAAACGGAGTGGTGGATTCCGCCATAGTGATGCGAGGAAGAGGAGTAGGAGGCAGGATACACCTCAGGTAGTGCAGTCTTATGCTGCGGTGATCCCGGATACTCAGAGCAAGTATCCGAAATGTGGGAGGTGTAGTAATCATCATTCTCAGGAAGTGAAGTGTTGGGAGTGTGGGAAGTGCAAGAAGTTAGGACACACTGACAGGTATTGTCGTGCCCAGAGGGGCAAGTGTTTTGAGTGTGGTTCTACTGATCATCGTCGGGACAGGTGTCCCAAGCTAGCTTCAGTCGGTACTGGTACTACTTCTGGTTCTGGATCTCGTGGTAGAGCTTTTATCATGGGCGCACATGAGGCACAGCAGGATCCCAGCGTTGTCACGAATACTTTTCTTATATGTGATCAGCCTGCTTTTATTTTATTTGACTCTGGTGCCGATAGGAGCTTTATATCTACTGAGTTTAGGACGTACTTCTAGACCATTAGTGCCTACTTATGAGATAGAGCTAGCCGATGGTAAGCATTTACGTGCCTCGGAGATACTTAGTGCTTGTAGGATTAACTTTGAGGATCATACTTTTCCTATTGACTTAATTCCTATCACGCTGGGTAGTCTCGATGTTATTATTGGGATGGATTGGTTGGCGACACACCGTGCAGAGATCTTATGTTTCGAGAAGATGATTCGCATTCCGTTGCCAGTTGGTGGTCCGTTGTTAGTTCAGGGTAATAAGGCGGGGAAGCGCCTTAAGATCGTTTCGTGTTTGAAGGTTCGGGAGTACATCAAACGGGATTGCACACTCTTTCTTGCACACCTTGTGAAGAAAGACTCCGCGGAGAAGATTGAGGAGAAGCCGGTGGTTCGTGACTTTCCCGATGTATTTCCGGAGGACTTACCTGGGTTACCCCCTAGTAGACAGGTAGAGTTCCGTATAGACTTGGTTCCTGGAGCAGCGCCGGTGGCGAAGGCTCCTTATCGGTTAGCACCTTCGGAGATGTTAGAGTTATCAAAGCAGATTCAGGAGTTGGTGGATAAAGGCTTTGTTAAACCGAGTTTCTCTCTTGGGGCGCGCCGGTACTCTTCGTGAAGAAGAAGGATGGATCTATGAGGTTGTGTATCGACTACAGGGAGCTGAATAAGCTGACGGTGAAGAATCGGTATCCCTTGCCACGTATAGATGACTTATTCGATCAGCTTCAGGGTTCATGTTTCTTTTGGAAGATTGATTTACGTTCCGGATATCATCAGTTGAGAGTGCAGGAGGAGGACATTCCGAAGACCGCCTTCAGGACGCGTTATGGCCACTTCGAGTTTTTGGTTATGCCTTTCGGTCTCACGAATGCGCCTGCAGCTTTCATGGACATGATGAACCGTATATGTCGTCCTTACCTCGACAAGTTCGTGATCGTTTTCATCGACGACATTCTGATATATTCTCGTAGCCGGGAAGAGCACGAGGAGCATTTGAGACTAGTGTTGGAGTTGCTTAGACAGGAGAAACTCTACGCTAAGTTCTCGAAATGTGAGTTTTGGTTGTCTGCGGTTCAGTGCTTGGCCACGTGGTCAGCGGTGAGGGCATTCACGTTGATCCTGCCAAGATTGAAGCCGTCAGAGATTGGGTCGCTCCGAAGACACCCACCGAGATCCGGTCATTCTTGGGTTTGGCAGGCTACTATCGTCGTTTCATCGAGAATTCTCGAAGATAGCCTCGCCTATGACTAAATTGACCCAGAAGAGTGAGGAGTTTGTTTGGGGTGAAGAACAGGAGGAAGCTTTTCAGTTACTGAAGAAGCGATTGTGTGATGCGCCTATTTTGAGTCTTCCCGAGGGTACCGAGAATTTTGTAGTATATTGCGACGCTTCGCATAAGGGACTCGGTTGTGTACTGATGCAGAATGGGAAAGTGATTGCCTATGCTTCTCGTCAGTTGAAGATTCATGAGCAAAATTACACGACACACAATCTAGAGTTGGGCGTAGTAGTTTTTGCTTTGAAGATGTGGCGCCACTATCTTTATGGTACTAAGTGTACCGTATTCACCGATCATAAGTCGTTACAGCACATCTTTGATCAAAAGATGTTGAATATGAGGCAACGTCGATGGGTTGAGTTGCTCAACGATTATGATTGTGAGATTCGCTACCATCCCGGTAAGGCGAATGTTGTAGCCGATGCGTTAAGTCGCAAGGAGTCGGTTAAGCCGGTGAGGATTCGTGCTATGATGGTTTCTATTCAGTCGAGCTTGAAGGCTCGTATTATTCAGGCTCAGCAGGAGGCTCTCACCGAGGATCGCCTTAAGGATGAGGGTTTATTCAGTTTGGCACGACAGTTGGAACCGAAGGACGACGGGGTGATGTACTTC
This sequence comes from Senecio squalidus, assembly GCA_910822075.1. Lineage (NCBI taxonomy): Eukaryota > Viridiplantae > Streptophyta > Magnoliopsida > Asterales > Asteraceae > Senecio > Senecio squalidus. Next base: position 56,030,401 of record CAJVGC010000001.1, on the reverse strand, counting down.
ATGGGTCGTATTTGGATTCCCGTTCGTCTTAGGCAGTTGATTTTAGATGAGGGTCATAAGTCGAATTATTCCGTTCATCCTGGAGCGGATAAGATGTACCATGACCTGAAGGAGTTCTATTGGTGGCCTGGCATTAAGCGGGCGATTGCCGAGTATGTGGGCAAGTGTTTGACGTGTTCGAAGGTCAAGGCTCAGAACCAAAAGCCTTCCGGCCTTCTCCAGCAGCCTGAGATCCCACAGTGGAAGTGGGAGAGGATCACGATGGATTTTGTTACGAAACTTCCTAGATCTACAGGAGAGGTTATGATACTATCTGGGTTATTGTCGATCGGCTGACTAAGTCAGCGCACTTTCTTCCTATTCGTGAAGATTACCGAGTAGAGAAGTTATCTAGATTGTACATCGACGAGATTGTGGCCAAGCATGGCATTCCAGTATCAGTTATTTCAGACCGTGATGCACGATTTACTTCGAGGTTTTAGCAGTCGTTACAGCGATCTTTGGGTACCCGATTGGATATGAGTACGGCTTATCATCCTCAGACTGATGGTCAGAGTGAGCGTACTATTCAGACATTGGAGGATATGCTTCGGGCGTGTGTGTTAGATTTTGGTGGGAGTTGGGATCGACATTTACCATTGGTCGAGTTCTCGTATAATAATAGTTACCACTCCAGCATCAACTGTGCTCCATTTGAGGCCCTTTACGGTAGGAAGTGTAGATCTCCGATATGTTGGGCAGAGATAGGAGATAGCCAGATTACAGGTCCCGAGTTGATTCAGGAGACGACGGATAAGATCTTCAAGATCAAGGATCGTTTGATAGCCGCCCGAGACCGTCAGAAGAAGTACGCGGATTTGCGTAGGAGACCTTTGGAGTTTCAGGTTGGGGATATGGTGTTGTTGAAAGTTTCTCCGTGGAAGGGTGTGTTTCGATTTGAGAACGCAGCAAGCTTAGTCCACGTTTTACGGGTCCTTTCAGGATTTTTTCCCGTGTTGGTCCAGTGGCTTATCGACTTGAGTTGCCACCTGCGTTGTGCGGTGTGCACAACGTATTTCATGTATCGCATCTCAAGAAGTGCCTTGCTGATGAGACCCTGATTGTACCACTGGAGAAACTACAGTTGGATGACTCGCTTCATGTGATAGAGGAGTCGGTGGAGATTGTTGACCGAGATGTCAAACAGTTACGGCGGAGCCGGATTCCAATAGTGAAGGTCCGATGGAACTCGAAGATTGGAGCTGAGTTTACTTGGGAGCGGGAGGACGAGATGCAGAAGATAGTACCCACATCTTTTTGCTAGCAGCAGTGTTCAGTAGAATTTCGAGGACGAAATTCCTTTTTACTGGGGGATGCTGTGACAATCCGTCTTTTCGAGGTATATTTATTTACCGATTATTACTCTTTTTATTCGCAATGATTTGGACCCTTGCATTTCGCTTTATTTTACTCACGTTTATTTCATTTGAGTCGGGTTTATGTGTTTTATTACTTTGTCTCTCGAGACGGAAGCTTTAGAATCACCTAAGTGCCTAATATCTAGTATTCTCACGTTATTAAAGTATTGTGTTTACGCCATAGATCGTCGGTTAAGAAAATCATAATTTGAAATTTCATTACAAAGTTAGTCCTCTAACTTATTCTATTACAAAGTTAGTCCTTTAACGGAGAACTAACAGAATCTGTTACAAATCTAGTCCTTTAACAAAAGTTAACATTTTTGGACCATTTGATACCCCGGTGCGCAGCACCGCTTCCAATTTCGGCTAAAATCCATTTCCGACTTTGTGGTCAATTTCTTGAGGTTCTACAACCCCTTTTCACGTGATTTTTACTGCCAACTCCCCCATTTGGGTAGATTAGATCCATTTTGGATCTCTAAGCATGTTGAAGCCTATTCTCTTTCCAAATTTCCAACTTAAACCTTTAATCACTTTACCACTTTCTCTTCATTCTCACTTCACCTACATCTTGTTTCTCTCTCAACATTCAGAAGAAATAAGAGCATTATAATCCCAATTTGAAGTGAGAATCTAAGTGAAAAGAATGGAGAAATCATCTTACACAACAACCTTTAAGTTCTACATATCTCGGTAAGCAATTCTTAGAATTTTCTTTCATTTCTCCTTCTCTTGTTAGAGATTCCTAACAAATGATATTTTGTTTGTTTCACCAAGTTTCCACATCCGTTGATACCCTTGAAGTGGTGGAGTTCCGGTGACTTCCTTGGAGAAAACATAGTACCCGATTTTGGTATGTAAACTTCTTCAAGTTTTGCCTTTTTTCCTTTTCTACTTGAAAAAACTCTCTAAAACCCTCTTTTGTGTGTTCACGGAGGTGTTCTACTCCCAAGATTCATCTACCACTTTTGGAGTTTTGGCTACCCTTCTCGGAGGAAACTCTACCTTGCGTGTTGGTAAGATTAATCCTTCGAAAATTCATTTAAACTACTTCTTTTAGAGACTTCTTTCTAACGGTGGATTTGTTTGCATTTTGGAGTCTTATACCTCCTCACCACCACCCTTGAAGTCTCCTCCTTACCGAAGTTCTTGCAAGATTTCAACTACGACACGTCTTGCGGGTGAATCGGTAAAAATCGTCATAATCTCTTATCTTTTCATTTCATTACCTTTTCGGTTTAAGCCTTGAAAACGGTTAGGTTAATATATTAGACCAACACCTATCGATCTCAGAAAGTTTGGACTTAAACATGTAAAATACGGAAAGATACATTAATTACCGAAATTAACATATTTATGATAAATATATGTAAAACCACACATTTAGACATATATGACACTTGGGAAATGCTAAATGAACCTAAACTAACATTTAATCAGTTTGCACTTTCGCCTAAAAACGTCAAACGAAACAGTTAGCAACAAAAACGTAAAAATTCGTTTTCGGGAAATACCCCGGTGCGCAGCACCTACTCCCTGGTGCGCAGCACCGGGGGTCTGATCTCCAAAATCTCGTTTTCTTGTTACTTTTCAACTTAGACTCGTAACGTGTTTTGACCTTAAACTTATATCAGTAACTTATCATGTATAAAAGTATCATATAAGCCAAACTAACGTCTTTGGACTCAAAGACATATCGCAATCTTAAACTTTATCAAGAATATTTAATCAAACGTTTACTTTTTACGGAAAATTGTTAAAACCGTCATAAATCATTTTCACTCTATTATTCTGAAAATAAAAGTATTTTTACTCTTAAAGTGTCAAGTTAACTTCCATTCTATAAATCATTGACTTTGACTTTTATTCAAAATTGTTGACTTTTGACTAATCTAAATCAATATCTTTAATTTTGACTTTCCTTCCAATTGTTGACTTTGACTTTAACCAAGTCAACATCTTTGACTTTGACCAAGTCAACATCTTTGACTTTGACCAAGTCAACATCTTTGACTTTGACCAAGTCAACATCTTCGACGTTGACTTAGGTTGACTTCAATAAACCTTGGTAACGGTATTCCTTTCAATCGACGTTCCTGTTAGTCAAGTTCGGCTCGGAATGTTATTCCTTTCTAAAAGTCATTATGACGAGAAACTTATCGATATTTTCCCATCGTCCCTATCGACGCGGAACATCGTCACCTTGAACCGTCATCACGACTCGACTTGGAAATCATACTTTAATAAATCTTAAACGCTAACTTAACCGACAAGGCTAAACCGAACTATGTTATTGAGATACTTAGACTTTGTTATATGGATTTGGGCACTTAGGCGCGGATTATTAGCTCCTATTGATTATATACCCGATCTCTTGTCGAGCTTATTTTGTGAGTTATTCGTAGCCCCTTTTCTCTTATTATTTTGGGCTGGAAAGCGTTTTTGAACTATTTATATGATGTATATCTTGTATGCCTAGTGTATTAGTATCACCTTAGATTAGGATGCTTTCTTAGGCTTTTGGTAAGCCCCCCCCCCCCCCCCCCCCCCCCCCCCCCCCTCAGACACTGTTAGCTATTTGCCCACGGTTTGCATATATATAGATCTATATGGGTTTTGACCAACCCTCATTACTCGAGAGGATATCCCTACGAGTGAATGTATGGCCGTATGATTATTTGTTGCCTTTGGTAGTGCATCGCCTTAGGCTTAGGTTAGGGATTGTGGTCATGTTCAGTGTATATTAATCTTTGGTATCTATACTCACACTAGGGTTATACATCAAGATATGGTTTTGAAACTGATTATGTTTATTAAATCTTTATTGGGTCAAATCTTATTTACTTATTGCGAATAATTCACCAACATTGTGTTGCTGTCGTTTTAAACGCTTTTTCAGGAGTTTGAGGATTTTAGTGATCATGCCTTGCACATTTTGGGATCATATATATTTGTATTTGGAATTCATTTTGCTAGATGTAATCCTTTATGATCCGAGTATTTGACGTTTGTATTGTATTTGTACTTGACATTGGTTTTCACATTCGGTTATGTATTGTATTTTAAAACCTTGAGGCACGATTAATATAATTTGATGTTTTGTTTACGGTTGTATGTTGTAATCCTTGACTTTGATATCATTAACTGGAACACTCTGCGTTCCGCTTTTAGCGGGTGGTTGACACCTTCGGTCTATTATCTTCCGGACCGGACATTTACTATATATAAGAAAAATTCTCTTTGTAATTGGGGACACTTGGGAATGTTATTTATTTCACAATTTATATCATCTTAAGCATTGAATTCCCAATATATATGCATTGAATATCACAATAAATATATCTAATTCACTATTTGTGCGTGTTGTTAATATCCCTTCGCAGTCATCAGCGAAGGGCCTAAGCTTCGGAATTTTACTTTAACATCCACATATTGATCACTAATATAGAGAAGTTAGGTATAAAAAGACTTGCATGCTACCATTAGTTAGAACTTAGAAAACACGTTTTGGGCCAATGCATGCCCCAACGAAAAGCCGTCTTTGAGGTAGAAGGTACGTAATTAAAGAGATGTAATTGGATCGTATCAACTGCTTATCTAAGGATAGCAATGAACAATGCTTATTTACAATAGATTTATACAAAAGCACTTACCAAGTGACATGATATATGAATTGAACCAATCATATTACATCACTAATTATCTCTTATATTTTTCTCTTCTATTAATGTCAAGACACATCTGTAAAAGTATTCTTGCAAAACTCGTTCATCGATTTCCATTTATGTGGTAATAGAAATTTGGTAAAATAGTGATATTATTAGCTTTGGACTAATATAATTTATAAATATAAGTAACATGTATCTATTTATAATTTTATAGATGTGTTGTTCTTGAAAAGATCTTCGTAATGGTATATTACATGTCCAAAAGATCGATGCTAAAAGTATGATGTTTTGAACAAACTAGGTGTATTGATTTAAAACCCAAAATGAATGTGTATGGTTTTGATTAAGGTTGTTGAGATCTTGATATTAATCTTAAAATTTTACGATTTTACATCTCTTTTATCAAAAATGATTTCGATCCTACATAGGATATAAAAGCATATGATTTTAGTAGGATCTCGATCCTGATTCTACGATCCTACAATCTTCGTACGATCCGATCCTACTTTTCTTGAATTGAGAACAAAAAAAAAATAGAAAAATCATCTTTGTTAAAAACTAAATAGAAAATCGTCTAACCGGTTAAAACACTTAAAAGAAAAAAAAATTATAAAATATTTACTTCAACCAACGAACACATGCATATTAAAGTCAATATTAACTCAATGAAGTAAATTATATTTATATTATTTTAATACACCCGCTCAGCAAGTTCAAATATTAATCAATCAACGATTTTGACATATTATTAGCAATTATATGATTTATAGATTTATTAATATGATAAAACCTATGTTAACAGGATCTTACGATCTCGATAAGATCTTACGATTCGAGATCTCGTAAACCGAAAACGATCCTAGATAGGATCCCGATTATCAACCTTGTATGGAAATGGGTTTTTTATACCCTACCCTCTTTGTGTAGGTTTGAAAATAGTTCAAAGGGTTTTATTTCTAAATTTGTATTACAAACCTAAACACATTTTGTAAACGTTTTTTACCTGTTTTTTCATTCCCATTACTTAGACGTGATGAAAAGAACCCAAACCGAAAACCGGTTCGATTTGGCCATAAACTGGCGGTTCAGAAACGGTTCGAAAAATTCCGTTGGAAATCGGTTTCTAACCGGTTTTTTTTGAACCCGAGGTTTAAAAACCTGGGTTTGAAGCATGTTCGTGGCTGCTGAACATATTACCATTTTTTTTGTCCCTTTTTGATTTTTTATAGCCGTTACTAGCCGTTTTGTTACCGTTTTTTGGTGTGTTTTTTTTTTTTTTTACCATTTTGTCATCTAAATTTACATAAGTATCTAGGTTGACTATGAGGTGATCACACCATTCTAAGTCTCTCCAAACACTCTCAAAAGTCTAAAAAGCAAAAAAAATATGTTTTAAAAAAGTTAAAAAAAATCCCCAACCTCATCAATAATCAAATGTCAACTCAAATTCTAAACTTTCTACCGCTCCACCGGTGTTGGTTCCTCAAGTGAAAAAACGATTGTTAAAGTTCTCGAAACAAACCGAAACCGAGCCATTTTGTGTAATTACCATCTGGTGTGTGTCGGATAGTGAAAAGACGGGGCATTATAATCATTTGCGGACATTTTTTGAAACAAGAATCCAACTCGACGTTGAAAAATCATACCGAGAAGCATTTCAAATGTACTCAATAAAGTTCTGGAAGCGGGTCAATCATCGATGGGTCAAGATGGGTGTGACAACCGACAAAACATAGATCGAGAACACAACTTTTAA
>CAJVGC010000001.1:56015404-56023477 GCA_910822075.1 Senecio squalidus | reverse complement strand
GATCCCGAACTTTAACTGTAAATTCATTTACAGTGAATCATTGTGAGGTCCAAAAGGCTCAGAGTCTCTCCATGAACTTGATGAAGATAAAACACATTTCCTAGTAGCATGCTGAGGTCCATCTTTAGCAAATCACCCAAGCAACAACTAATCTCATCGAAGAAAACATTTTCTGGACAGCCAGAACACATTCCTCACTTGCCGTTCAAATCAAATCTAACATAGTCTCGTTCCTGATATTCTTCACCGTCTTGCAACGTCTTCCTCATCTCTTGGCACTACTTTTGTCTCAAGAAAGGCTGGAGGCAGCCATTTGCTCTCTCCATCTTTTTCTTTTCCTGTCTCCTGCTGATTTCTTTACGATCTGCTTTTGTACATTCAAAATCTTCCACGTCTTCAACACCAAAAGCAGCGTGTTACGTTCTCTGGATTTCCTTGTCGATACATCGAGGCCTCTCAAAACCGCCAACTCCGTTACTAACTTATCAAACCATCATGTTGCCTTACTCTCTCTACCCTAAATCCTCCATTCTTGCAGTTGAATAGTAGCCCAAGAACCGACTTTTCTCTTAATGAAATGATGAACACGGCTTCGGTTGGCCAAACCGATGCTCTCCGGTACTAATTGATACGAACTAATTGATAAAAATAAATAGAAAATAGCATATGAATAGATAGGTTGATCGACTTTCGAGAGGTAAATCGGCCCTCCCATAGTGTACTTTCGAGAGGAAGAACCAACACTCCGATGATATCAAATCACTATCACATTAATCATAATAAAGTTACTACCTTAATAATCTATAACTACTAATCCTATAGCTTGGTTAGCAAGCTAATATTAACAAAGGAAATAAAAAATATTAAAGATATCCTAATACAAATCTATATATAAAATTATCTAATAAATTATTGTTCTTGGAGAATTTGATTCGTATATTGAAGATACATGAAGAAGTGCTCTTAAGAAAACTAAAATTAATATACAATGCCAAATTATTTGTATTTAATAAACTGATTAGTATAGATTCTATCCTAATTATCCCTATAGCTTTAATCGCTTTATTATGATTATTCAAGTTAATAATCAGTTCTAAAACGCACGTTCAAACAGCCTCTAACTAGACATGAAGTTTATCTTTACAGCCTGTTTTGCAGATTTGAAATTTTGAACATTTTGATGTTCTTACCATCATTTCTCTATCAGATACCATTTACCCCTGCACTATTTCAACATGAATATGATGGAGAAGGAATGAGTTTTGTTTTTTTACTTCAAGCTATCCGAAAATTATGAGCAGCTTCCGCTCCATTTTCAAGAAATATCAGGGTGAGATATCATATTTATTGCTACCGCTTCATATAGTTTTCTATTTCTGTATAACAAACGTTTTATTCTAAGATTCTTTTTAAAAGTTTATAGAAAACCTTGGCTTTTTTTATATTCTCTTTTTAACGAAATAATTGATGATGAGGTGGAAAGGGTTAGAGGTTTCCCGGTAGATACAATTGCACCATGCAGGGAAAGATTAAAGATCTTGGGCCGTGGACAAACTTAGAGGATCTTCAGTTGAACTCAACTGAAAGGAAGCTTATGAACGCTTATAATGAGAAGCCCGTTCTCTCACGTCCCCAACACGAATTTTTCTTGGTAAATCTATTTCACATGTTTTTTTAAATCAACTTTACTTGGTGTTGTATACCAATTTAAATGCGTTCTTTTTCGATTGAATATTTTGGCCCCATTTGAGCCAGCAAAAGGTCCTAAAGAGGTGGCAAAGATGGGTGGGTAGTGAGGGTGTGGGTTAGGTATCAAATCAAAACGGGTCTCTCTTCGGTTGCATTTTTCCATTTTCGTTGTCTTGATAGTATGTAATGGCAGCCTGCCAGGTCGACTGTCACAGTAATGATAATTAGGGTGGATTTGCTTACTGAAAATACAAAATGATTATGTTAGATTGAATAATCATCAGTTATAATTGAACTTGCTCATAAAAGTGATTATGCATTTTGGAATAATCAGTGTGGATAATCCAACCCCAATAGTCCAATTTATCGATAAATAATTTGATAGTTGAAATCTTGCAGGGAGAAAACTACTTTGAAATTGATTTGAACATGCACAGATTCAGTTACATCTCTAGAAAAGGTTTCGAAGCATTCCGAGATAGACTAAAACATTGTGTTCTTGATTTCGGGCTCACTATCCAGGTCAGTAAACATATGTATTTAATAATAATTTCCTTTTCTCTTATTTCACCGTCACGTGAAGCAGCCTAAAGAGAAGTTTCTCACTCTTTCAAAATGATACAGGGCAACAAAGGTGAAGAATTGCCAGAATGTATTTTATGCTGCCTTCAGTTGAAAGAACTCAATTATAGCAATTACAACGTACTTGGGTCCTAAATACGAGTACCTTCTGATCCTCATAAACTCTTAGAATTCCGAATACCATAAAACTCTTTTCTTGTTTATTTCGTATACACATCTTGAAATATGTGAAATCACATCGAGATTTAGAATACTTTTCAGAGTATACAGCCCTAAACTATTATGAATCCAAAGCAATACCTTTTCTTCTATATAACGTCATACTGATTCTATCATTTCAACATCATAATAAAATTCCGCCTTTTAGCATGTCCGCCGTTGTATAGGATTACGCAACAGGGTTAATAATTTCTCAGGCAAGCTCTTGTACACATGAAAAATGAAAAAAAAAAAAGAAAAGCAATGCATTTTAATTACTAAAACATTCAAATTCTATGTTTGCTATTTAGAAATATGAAATGAACAACAATGCCGGAATTTAGAGAAATAGAACTAAAAACTAAAAAAGGACGAGTTGATCTCGAACCGCTATGACCAAAACCATAAAAACAATCACCACTACAACCGTTTCCATAAATCTAAGGCTTATTCAATACTCGGAATATCCATCGAAAAGCTGAGGGAAGTCCATCTGCATTTCACGATCTTGGTTTAAAATCGACTCCACAAAGGAAACAGAATTAGTAGCAACCTCTACGGTGTTCTTTGGGTGATCTACCCGCAACCCATTGTAACTATTCATGTTTTCAGTGTTGGTTAAAAAAGTATCGAGATCGGGTTCGTTGGTACATTCTTGTTCTTGTTCTCCAACAAGATAGTCACTCCATATGGAAGGAGAAGATGGTAAATTCACATGAACTTTTGATGCAGGCGATGATGTAGAAGACGAGGCTGCCTCGTTGATAACTTGAAAGTGAGCGGTCATTACGTTCATTGGAGTGTGTTGTTCCTGAAACTGGTCCATCATTGTCAATGAACTGTCGGCAAGAGAGAATTCTGAGGACGCTTGGTGCCGTTGATGATTTATAGGTCTTGTGTTTTGTGGCATGATGTCGTTTATGTTTCCATAATCGGAAAAAAGCTGATTGAACGGTTTATGTGTGATGGGATCGATTCCCATTTTAGAAAGCTTCTTCTTTAGTTTGGTGTTCCAGTGATTCTTCACATCGTTGTCTGTTCTTCCCGGCAGTTGCCTTGCTATCAAAGACCACCTAAAGATACAAACACATGAAACTTTTATTCCTTGCATCTAGAGTATAGATGGTAGTGGTGCCATTTTGAGCAATTCAAATAAGTCGATTTGGGTTGTTTTTTATTTTAATTTCAAAGGTGCAAAAGAATAAAAGTTTAGCTAAATGAGAAACAAGTCAAATGGGTTGAACATGTCAAATCCGTTGAAAGTCGCTTGGAGTCTTCGAATACAACTTCCTAAATGGTTTTATGTAATTATTATTGTACTATTGTTTTGAAATAATTACTACATTAATTTTGGATTTTTTCAAAATGAATCAAAATACGCTTGTGGGTCACACCAACCCGATCCCCCATGATATGACTCGTAACATATAGTGACATGTTTCAATACCTAACTTGCCCGATTCACCCATCTTGCCTACATAACAACATGGGTGGGGCGCTAACGGGTCAATACTCCCAAGTTAATTAAATTTTAACGCGTTTGATGTGTTAAAAGAATACCGAGTCAAACGTTGACTAGTTTCATCCAAATATTTACAGTGAAAGAAAATGGGGAGAGGAAAGTTACCTGCTGCCTATAGCTTGGTGGTAAGTCAAAATGAGTTTTTCTTCGTGAGGGGTGAAACTATCATGTTTCAGATCCGGCCTCAAGTAGTTCGTCCATCTGAGTCTACAACTTTTCCCGCATCTATTAAGACCTATAAAAGTATACACATCCACACATTACAAGTCAATTATAAAAAAAAATAACAGAATGTTTAGCTTAAACAACACGAAAAAATATTAACAACCTGCTTTCTGAGGAACCAGTGTCCAATTACCGATACCATGACTAGCAACATATGCAAGAATCTTTGCATCTTCTTCAGCTGTCCACGGTCCTTTCTTAACATGAGTTTTATCACAACAAGGAGGGCGTCTTCCCATAATCGAGTACTAGTTTTAAATCACTCACTCACACGAAAAGAAGAACACACAGAGATGGGACGGAATGGGATGGTTGGTGATGCAATTTTAGAAGCATACATATAAATGTGGGGGACGGTGAGGGTACATTTAACAAGTGATAAGGCGAGAAAAGCATGTATAATTGGGTTTACAAGTGAACATATTGCATGATCTCTTCATCTCTCTATCATGTCCTTGGCTCCTCTGCATTACTATATGTATGCTCCTTATATCAAATCCAAACATAAAAACTATAACGTTGTAACGACTTGTATCTCGAGCAGTAGAATTGGTATATTACTGTTTTATTTGTTAAAAGGATTCAAAATACCAGCAAGGTGCTTTGTGTGAAAGGAAATGAAAAATGAAATATTAGTGAGCTTGCATTTGCATTGTTCTGTAAACTTGAATATGATGTCAGCATGACACACCTTACAGTTTGTATATAGTTGGCAAAATAGACCAGTTCAATAACATGTTAAATGGATGTTTGTTTGAGCTTATTTTTGGCTTAAAGGCTATAAGCCGAAATCAAATAAGCTAAAACAAACACCCCCTAAAATGGATTTGATCAAAACACATTAATATTTAATAACAACATAAATCAATTTTTATAAATTTACGAGTTTGAAAAAACTTAAGTAACTATTAATATGTTTTACACGCTATTTATACAAGTTTTTAACGCATTAGCAAAAATATAAGCTACATTGATCATTTTTTTTCTTTCATAAACGAGTTTTTTTTCTTCTTAACTAATAACCGAAAATATACCAAGTACAGGATTTGAACCCCGGACCTACATGTAAACAACCAGTAATGATACCGCTGCTTCTGTTGGACATATTTAACTCCATGTTTATTGAAGGATTATAACAGTTTCATGATGTGAGTGATTATGAGCAATTGCCTATCTACTCGAAGATACGAAACAGGATACCTCAAAACAGAAGAGGGTAACAACAACATTTGTAGTTTCCCTATAAAAAACTTCAACTTATGTCTCTTTCCCCGTGTCCTAACTCAAATTACATACGACTCCATTTATACCCAAATTTCCATACGATAATGGGGATATGAAAACAAATACACATAATAAACTCTGTAATTATAGAGACAAGAAACCTGTATCTATACTAACACACTTTGCAGCTCTTCCTACAATACCCGAGACCTTGATCAGACCCGACCATATAAACAGGATTCTTTTTGCATTCACCAACAGCAGCCCATGTTGGGCAGTTAACATTTTCATTCGTCACTTGTGATATCTGACTTGTCAAAGCTTTTGACGTGGATCCATTTTGTCGCAGACCATTTCTCGCCTTCTATGACGGGGCAGCTCCCATGCAAGCTCAATTCATCGGTTGTGGCGTTTGGATGAAGGCTAAAGAACAGTAATGCGTCACCTTTTTTCGGTTTCACTGCAAATTTAAAGGTCGTGTGGTCAATTATAACTGAAAGATGATCCGAACAATCTTGATTTGAATGGGTCATATTCACTAAATAAAGAGAACGCTTTGTGTTAAAAAATGTGATTTTTAAACAATCAAGCAATTTCCTTAAACTGTGGTCTAGAGACAACTAGCATAAATTCCGTGGAACAAGGAAGTGGATTATGACACATAAAGTTCGAACGACAGATGTTGTGTATCGAAATATGATTTTCACCGGGTAGAAAACATACCAGCATAACCTTTTTTAGCACATTCAGACCAATCTTCATTAAGTTTTGGTTGAGATTCTTTTATCTGCAAATATTACGAATAACATCACAAAACCAACTTAAACAAAACAAATTGAAAACCAATAATCCAACTGGCCCAATACACCAAACTCGTTATGAATTGTAGGGTGAATAAATGGGTGGTGGTGGTGGTGGTAGAGGGGTGGGGGCTTCGTTTCACTATTACAGGAGACAATTTCGACCCATTTACTTAATAATGAGTTGATTCAGGCAGTGTTTATCCAAGGTCGAACGAGTTGAAAATCACCTAAAGTGGCAACATCGGCCCATCTACTTAATAATGGGTTGATTTGGGTAGTATTTATCCAAAACGGATAAAAAGGTTGAACGAGTTGAAAATCACCTGAAGTCTACTTTTCATGTATACAACCTCTTAAATATCTTATTCGAAGAATTCGATTATTACTATACTAGTAATGTTTTTATAATTATACTTGCCTCATTAATTATTTACGAAAAAAGTGTCCACGGGCCAAACAAACCGGAACCGTTTCACCCAGCACAAAAAAATGGCCCATTGAATCATTCCCCAACCCGCACAGTTGTCACCTTTGCTAACATAGTCTATTGAATATATCAAATAAAGCATACCTCAGACTCAGGAAACACCGTCTCACCACCTTTTTGTACATTAGACAAATACATAAGTACGGTGGCAATCCTGTGACCGCCCAACGCTTGATTGGCCTTATCATGGAAGTAATCCCAATGTGGCTCGTACTTTTGACCATTTTCATAGTGCAATATTTGCATCGACTCTCCATTTTCAACTGGAAGAAATGTCCACGCAGAAATCCTCGATTCAACACCAGCAACTACCGCATCCTTCAAAAATCCATACATGTATCATCAGCGAAATCATTACAAACTTAAAACGGAATCTTTATAGTTCAATCATGTGTAGTTCATTTTACATTTCATCTCCACGAATAGTTACGTAAATATATAACACTAAAACTGAAATCTTTCTAATACGTGAAATCTATAAAAACATTAAAAGATATACATGTTAGGAATCAATCCCTTTATCTCTATGCTACACGAGTAGACAAATCAAGAACTAAAAGGGTGTTCAGATATGCATCTAAACTGATTAGGACATAGAGAAACAAGTAAGAAATCACTTAACGATACGTTTCTTATTAAACTCAAGTACATCCGAACACCCCTTAAGATAAGATCTAATACAGAACATGATTCCGTGTCAGAACAAAACAAAATATCTCAATAATTGTTGGTATAATAGAAGAATATGAAATGTTTTATTTCATAGGGCCAAAAGCGGAACATTCCGTATAAATCCAAACGAGATGATCGTCTTCGAGTTCTAACTTGTAACATTACCCAGATTGTCAGATCCAAGTTACACAAAGGGTACCCCCACCACACTTTTAATAACAAACTATATATCTAACACATGTGTACATTAGACAAAATTAGGATATTTAGCTAACCTGAGCTTTGTTAAGAAACATGCCTGAACTTGTCCGAACCTCGCTTTCTATACTCTTACCAGAGTCATTATCCGCAACCATCGATTTCTCGAGCTTATCCTTTGCCTAATCACACACACAAAAATTTATATCAAATTATAATTACCAAAACGAAAAAAAAAAATCATAAGGAGATGAGAAAATGAAGGATTTTGCTAAACATAGCCCCTGACACGCTTAAAAATGTTGTACTTTTAAAAAACATAACCGCGCATTTCCGGGGCTATGGTTAGCAAAATCCTAAAATGAATACTTACCAATTGAATAAAATGATCACACTCTGAATCTGTAAGAAAATTTCTATACAAAAAAGCCCTGTAAAAAAACACACACATTACAATGTGTTTTTCACATAAT
>CAJVGC010000001.1:55940404-56010404 GCA_910822075.1 Senecio squalidus | reverse complement strand
AAAGTGGCATAATGGGCGGGTTGACTAATGGGTAAAAAAGATGGGTTTTATGAATTGTGATAACCCATATCGACCCGTTTAGGTATAAATGTGACAAAAATTGTCACCTCCAGATGGTTTATTTTCAAAACCTTTGCACGTACATTGGTTATAAAGATAAGTTATAGTTAATATTCAATAAAAGAAAAACACTTCACTAAAGGGAGAATATATTAGTTATGTATACTGAAGTTAGGGGGAAATATTAAAATTTAGGAAGTTAGGCAAAGGTGAACCCTTTTAATAAACAGGTCAGCTTTAAAAAACAACCTGACGGGCTAAATTCATAATAAACGTGTCACAATGGGTTCGAGGGTCAAAAACGTTTATGTGTTACTATTTGGTACTTGAGGCTAAATTTTATTATTACTAAAAATAATAGTAAATATAAATCCTAGAATAAAATGTTTCGACGGGCTGACCTGTTTAAACACACTCCTCCTTCATACGACCTGTTGACCAACCAATCCGTTTATTGTCGAGTCTGGAGTTGATTCCCGTCTTAGCCAAATGAAACTTATTATTCAAACCTAATTAATTCACACCTACGTAATCAGATAATCAAATACAGTCTGTTTATTGCTCTTTTGGCTCACAATACCAGTTCCAAAATGTGAATCCAAACACCCGCTAGGCTTGAAGGAGTAGGATTTCTATGTCGAAAATGATCTATTATAAATTATTCATTGAGGAAGACTCCCATAAACACATACAGACAAGCATACCCTGTAACATCTTTATGTTTGGTACCCATGTTAATAGCATTTCATACTTTCCTGTTTATTATAGATATTTTGGAATTTGGCTACCACATATATGATTATATTCGAAGAATTATAATAAATTCTGTTGAGCTAAATGTAGTTTCGGTTTTCACGTTTGCACTTATGATAGTGGACATTTGTCTGTATAGAACCGATTTCTATGGTAGAGGAGAACTATCAGCCCGGCAGATGTATCTTGCAAAGTTTTTAAGGAGGGTTCAGAAGTTAGCAGACGAGGTAATATCCCATCCATTCATGACCACCAACCATCTCTTGCTTAAGTTAAGGTCTAAAATTGAATGCTAAAGTTTACTACAATTGATATAAATTAGTTTGGTGTGGCGCTGGTGATCACTAATCAAGTAGTGGCCCAAGTGGATGGTTCTACAATGTTTGTTGGTCCTTAATTTAAACCGATTGGTGGTAATATCATCGCTCATGCTTCTACAACAAGGTTAGAAATTGTTGTTTATATATCGCACGTGTGGTCCATATGTTTATTGGCATTCTTCTAACTTAAAGGTGGTTTGTTGACAGGTTAGCTTTAAGGAAAGGCTGGGGAGAAGAACGTATTTGTATAGTCATTGGCTCCCCGTGTTTAGCTGAAGCTGAAGCCAGGTTCCAGATTTCTACGGAAGGTGTGAATGATGTTAAAGAACGAAACCATCTGGCAGCTTTTAAAGTTGGACATTCGTGTCATCAACATATATTAGTATAGAATTTGATATCGTCGTCACAAAATTCTTTAGACTAAATTTTGTAAATTAATCTATTATTGTGCGTCACACAAACACTGCAGGATATTGGCAAGGAATGTTGAGACACGGAACAAAGCAATGGAAGTGGAAGGCAAAAGAACGAGAAAAGAATTAGCTGCAATGGAAAAGGAACTTGCTGCTTTGCGTAACCCCCGATGGTTTATTTTCAGTTCTTCAGTTTTTTGGTTTCTTTTGTCTTCTTCGTTTTCATGCTTTGCTCTTAGATAATTGTGTTATTTTTTACGGGTCTCTACATTTTTAAAACCATTTGGTTTGCTGGGGGAAAATGGGAAATTCCAAAGTAAAATTCGCTGCTCACATGTTATTAAATTTACTTGACCTTCGTTGGAATGAACATCGGTAGCCACCGAAACCTGAGGACGGAAGACATCAGCTCAAACATTTGGGTGAAAAGTCTTTTCATCTATCTGTTTGACCTTTGGTATTCCGTTCTCCAGCTTCGCTGGATACTTATCTTCTTTCCAACCACACTCAACTGACTTCATTTATATGTAAGTACCAAGTTTAACTTTGGAATTTTCCATTTTCCCCCACCACTTCAAATGGTTTCGAAATGCGTGCCTCGCTTTCAGTAGTCTGGTGTTTTTTATGATTTTTTTTCAATGGAATGTGACTAATACTATTTTGTTTTTTTGCCGGTATCCAAAATGACAACTGCTCGGGAGAAACTTGAGGACGGATAGATCGGAGAAGTGGAAGGACGGATACTGACTCTTCAAGACTGATACTTTTTTGTTACTATCCCATGAACTCATTACTTAGATTACTTCAAATGGTTTCGAGCTTTGTAAATCGCACCCGTGCAACGCACGGGATACTTTCTAGTTTAAAATGTAAAATTGAATTTTGAATCATTTGATTTATATAGATTTCCCTGATTAAGCCCAATTGTAAAGAGAGGTTTTGGTCCACTAGTTGATGTAACTGATTAGGACCAATTTTGAGAATACTTTGCAATGGAAAATACTTTGATATTTGTTCGAGTATTATTATTATTATTTTTTTTAATCACATTGGTCACAGGAAGATTTTTCCTTACTTTGCAATGGAAAATACGAAAATAGTAATACTAATCTTTCGCATTCAAACTTTAGAGAAGTTATTATTCATCAGCTTATCCCTTATGATAGATTTTTCCTTATTTTATGATGTTTTCTTGTCTTTTAAAGAAAGGCTGTACCATTATTCATATACTTAGACAACAATTCAGCCACTTTAATCTTCTATAAATACATTTTACAATTTTAAAACTTCTCAAACAAAAACATGAAGGCTCTTCTTTTATTTGTCTGCCTCTTCTTATCCGGTAATTTCCCCTTAGATTTATTTTACTAGATTAAAAAGTTTTTAATAATATTATCGTACAGATTATGTTTAATATGTATATATTCGTATAAATTTATAGTACATTCAGAGTAAATTAATGTTCATGTTTTTTAAAACAAGTATCGATCATTCTTTGACATTTTATTTGTGTTATGCTTTACTTTTATTATTTTCTTATTTGATATGGGACATATAGTTATATATGTTTTTTTTCTTTTTTAATCATGAAGCACACAATAAATAAAAAGATTTATTGATTAAATGAATATTGCTAATGATCCAAACCGATCTATAGGAGAAGTGGTGGTGAATGCGAGCAATTTCTACATTAGTAACAAGTGTTCTTATCCAATATGGCCGGCAAACGCTGCAAACGAAGGCCACCCGGTGTTAGCTTACGGTGGTTTCTATCTTCCACCAGGCGAACAAAGGAAAATTCAAGCTCCAGCCGATTGGGTTGGGCGAATTTGGGCTAGAACCGGTTGCAACTTTGGTTCTAATAAAATCCCCGCTTGCGAAACAGGTGATTGTGGAGGAAAGTTATGGTGTAATGGGCTAATAGGGACTCCACCCGCGACACTAGTTCAAATTGCATTACAACCTGACAAAACTAAACCAAGTTTTTACGACGTTAGCTTAGTTGATGGTTATAATATCCCGGTGTCAGTAACCACTATACCTTCCTCGTCCAAGTGTCATATTGGAGGGTGCAAAAAGGATGTTAATGAAATTTGTCCACAAGAACTCGAGGTTTTGAACGATAAGGGTGAAGTTGTTGCTTGCAAAAGTGCTTGTTTGGCTTTCGATAATGATAAGTTTTGTTGTAGGAACGCATATGGGACACCAAGTAAATGTAAGTCGAGTGTGTACTCGAAGATATTTAAGGAAGCCTGCCCGTCTTACTATAGTTATGCATATGATAACCCACCACCGCTCGTGAACTGTGTTTCGGATGATTATCTAATAACGTTTTGTCCATGGACAAAACGGGCCGGTGAAGTTGAGTTTATATAAAATCATTATGATTTATTAGTATGTATAGAAAACTCTTGGTATGCAGATAGTGTAAAATGTTTTATTTATGTATCTCACATGTATTTATATAAGTACTAATTCAAGAATAATGAAGATTCGGAAATTATTTGACTGATGATTCTTTGATGTATTGAATAATCGACCACCATATTTTAATCGTGTTTAAAATTATAATTTGATAACATTTGTCCTTCGATAAAATGAGTTAGCGAAACTAATCTTACGTAAAATAGTTATGAGTATATTTCGAACATAATGTACTACAAGAAGAATATGTGTATGAGTTTGTATATTCTCCGGTATCCAGTGTACATTAATAGTACACAACTAGACACTATGTTCGTGCTCAAAAGACTATGTTTTAAAATATGTTCACACCAAAAATAAATCAAATTAATTTATGCATTAAAAAGATATTACATCAATTAATAGTAAACAACTAAACACTAATTAGTTAACGTTTTTCTTTTTTTAAAATGATTTAATTTGAGTCCGTATTATCCTCAACGGGTGACAATAAAACCTTGAGCTTCTCATATTTGATGATAGTTTATCTAATCTCAAATACGTTATCTTTCTCAGCTTTTGGAGTGGTTTTCTTACCCGCTTCAATAAACAAAATGAACCATTCTAAAAAACACCTTTTTCTGTATTATCTGTTTTGGAACGATTATAAAACTGCTGTTTTAAATTAAATAAACAAAAACAATTGTATTATTAATATAAACCAGAACTAATGGCAACAAATCGAACGAGTTAATTAATTACAACAACTAAACAACCAAATGTAGTAATCGATTGCAAAAAACAATATGAACAACAATAACTAGTATATACCAATAACAATGACAGTATCAATTATACCAATACAATATCGTATTACAAAGAACATTAATACTAAACAATTAAAAATAATAGAACGAAACAAAAACAACATCATTTATCTTCTTATTGCTCGCATTGGCTTTGTCGATCACTTACTTTAACCATTTTATAACTAAAATTCACTTCAAAAGTTTACCCTTATAAACTCGTAATTATTTTTGGGTTTTTTTATTCACAACGAGTCAAGATTTTAAGTTTTTCTTTTTCGCACTTGACAAAATTAAAAATAGAGTCAATGCATACTACACAAATTTTAAAAAAAAAATTAGTATTATAACAAACGAAAACATCTAAATTCAAAAGCAAAAATAGTATTATAACAAACGAAAACATCTAAATTCAAAAGCGAAAAGAGATATTATTAGCCCACATAATAAGAAACGAAAAAAGGATTGTAATATAAAAATATATACCTGATCCTTAGAACTTCGGTTCACTACTTCATAAGACTATAGGGTGTGGTGGGTGATTGGGGGTGATGATGTGGAGTGATAGATGTGATTTGTAGGAAAGAGAGTGTGATTTGTAGGAAAGAGAGTGTGATGATGTGGAGTGATAAAAATGGGTGGTGTGGTTGTGTGTAAGTGATGATGATGTGGAGTGATTGAGTTTATTTTGTTATTTTATTATATAATTTTATTTAAAAAGTTGTATTTTTATTAAAAAAAAAAAAAAATACACTACAATTTATTTAAAAAGAAAATACTACAATTTATTAAAAAAAAAAACATACTACAATAAAAAAAATACTACAAATATTGAGGATAAAATTTCGCGATAAGCCTTTTCTTTTCATCTTCCGCTATCGTTTTGTAAGGCTCCGCGAGATGAGTGGTGTCCTGCATGATCGTCTTTAACGCTCTTGCTCGCACTTTTTCTTCAGCAGTATCAGCAAATTTCCCGAACTTTTCCCCAATATACTTGAGTGAATCTTTGGCCCCCGAAGAAGAAGCAGCGGCTTTGCCCTTTCCTTTGCGCGCTTTTTCCTTTGCTTGATCTCTACCAATCGGTCTTGGAAGGTCTTCCTCCAAGTGAAGATCATCATCATCATCGTTGAGATCGATTCCAGCAAAAGGCGATACCGGAGTGGCGGGAGTGGCGGGAGTGGAGGGGTTACTAGACTCCGATGTTCTACGCGCTTTTCGGGACCCTCCAGATGTTGGGACATGTTGACAAACCGGGCTATTTCTCAATATTTGCCAAGACGCTAAATGTAGGAAACCCGTTTGCATTATGGTGCGGTAAGTCTCCAGAGCATGTTCGAGCAATTGTTGATCACTATGACCGCTTGGTCTAGTTTGTTGGGCTTGTCGAAAAATCCCGTTGAATTTTTTGACCTTTCTTCGTAAGTCGGTCCACTTGCTCGAAAGAGAGTCGTTGGTACGAAAGTAAGAGGGATCATCTTTAAGCATCTTGGCGAAATATTTTTCACGAACACTATCCCAGTAAATTGGTGAATGTTGATCATTTCCCAAAATGGGGTCCTCGGATGTCGACGACCACGCTGAAGCAAGTGCGATCTCCTCCGCTTCGGTCCACTTCTTCTTTTCGGTTTTGCCTCTTAGGGATTCGGTTTCTTTCTTCTTATGTTTCCTCTTCCCACGGGCCGGCATTCTTTGAGCTTGAGTTTCCGGAACCACCTCATCGTCTTCAGAATCATCAACGTCAAATGGAGGCACTTGCGGAAAATTGGATGAATGGTCTTGGTTAAGCAATTGTTGGAACGACCCGCCTTGGTATAGCGGGTCTTGGGATGGTCGTTGTGGTGGTGGAGTTTGTTGGTAAAAATGGGGAAATTGGTTAGGGTTTGGAAGTTGGGTAAAGTTTTGAAATTGGTTTGGGTGTTGATATTGGTTAGTGTTTTGAAATGGTGGATATTTGTTTAGGTTTTGATATTGGTTTGGGTTTTGATATTGGTTTGGGTTGAACCATTGGTTCCATTGGTTGGGGTTGGGGTTGGGGTTGTTTTGATTGTTGTTGTTCATTTGAGATAATTGAAAGAATGTATAAAAATGGAGAGATTGTTATAAAAATTGAGAGAGAAAGAGAGATTTTGTGTGGTTTTTGTTATAAAAATGAGTTGGTATTTATAGAAAATGTTTAGGTTTTTTAAAAAAATGCCGTTGCTTTCTTTTGACATTCGACCGTTGCAAACAAAAATCACGCCGTTGCTCCCTCACCACGGCGTGATTCAGACAACGCCACCGCCTCTTTTTTGCCTATAACGCCCCCACCGGTGTGGTGGAGGGCGTTGTGGGGCGTTATCAGGCTGATGTGGCGGCGTGATCGAGTGGTTTAACGCTGCACACCCCATAGTCTAACATTGACAAATCCCATTTTCCTTTAGAAATTAGAAGTAATTTCCAAAGCAATTATTATTTGTTATAAGATAAATACAAATACAAATCTGTAATATATAAAAAAGATTTTAAATTTTGATAACCCTCAATTTCATTTGTTGTATGTTTGAACAAATTCAACATTAATAATGTTGAATTTGTTCAAACATAGCATTTTTACTAGTGATAT
The DNA here is from genome assembly GCA_910822075.1 of Senecio squalidus. Classification (NCBI taxonomy): domain Eukaryota; kingdom Viridiplantae; phylum Streptophyta; class Magnoliopsida; order Asterales; family Asteraceae; genus Senecio; species Senecio squalidus. The sequence goes on along the minus strand of CAJVGC010000001.1, from coordinate 56,003,047 downwards.
TAAAATCGTGTTTCTATTCGAAGATTTTTTATTCAAAACCGAGTAATTATTATTGTAAGTTTATTGTGTGTACGGTTTTTAAATAAAAGTTTAAAGCCTATTATCTTTTATCTTTAATATATAATAAAAAAGAGCCCTTAAATACCACATGTCGAAGTAACGTCCCTTGGATGAGTTATCTTAAATGCCACATGGCGAAGTAAGGTCCATTGGATGAGTTATCTTCTTTGATTTCAGCCGTTAGATCAGATTGATGATGTTATCAAAGACTATTTTTATTTTACACCTTCTACAATACTGTCACACCCCGCTAAAGCGGAAACACGGAATGTGAAGAGCAAAGAATCATTTCACGAGTTATACCAAAAGTCAACGGTTCAAGTCATATATATTGAGATTAAAAGGTAATCATGTTCGAAAAATACAACCAAGATCCGTAAGTATAGAAAGACAAATACATAATAAAGTATTTTTAATAAAATTCCCAAGTATCCAAGGTCTTTTCCCGTATTACTCTTCACATAATTAGCTTGACCCGCCTGAGCAATGCACTTCATAACTTATGCTTAGTTCCTGAAACATGAGATAAAGTGTCAACTACGAAAACGTAGTGAGTGAGTTACAGTTTATGAATTGAAGAAAAGTTCCATTTAAAAGTTTATAAAAGTCCGAAACGAATTCAAGGTTTTACAAAAGTTTGAGAGTCGTTCGGGATCAAAGAGTTTCAAGATAAGACCAAGTACTTAAAATTCAAGAATAAATTAATTTCAAATAGGTTTAAGTACGATCGACGTATAAGTAAAGTATATAAAAGTAGAAATTTCCAAAAAGGGAGATTAGCGGAGAAAAGTCGCTTAAAGAATTTATATACTAAAAAGAAATCTAAGTAACGGGCAATTAGGTGCCCTAAGTTTGTAAAGACTAAATGGAATCAAATTTAGTCAAATAGTAGAAGCGGATAACAATCGCTAAGGTTTATAAGTTTTTAAAGACTAAATAGAATCAAATTTAGTCAAATAGTAGAAGCGGATAACAATCGCTAAGGTTTATAAGTTTTTAAAGACTAAATAGAATTTAATTTAGTCAAGTAAGAGGAGCGGGTAACAGTCGCTAAAGTTTATAAGTTTATGCGTAAGTAACTAAATAGATTTCTTGTATCAACCTCTTGGCATCTATAACTAAGTGTTCACACTAATCCGATTATCAACCGAGCGGCCCCAACTTCCCGCCTCTCAAACGGAAAGTTAAAAGAGAGAAATTCAGCAATATGTACTTAGACTGCCATCTAAGCAAGGAACGGTTACTTCCTAAGTATCGATACCCATAATTACTATACGGCTTAAGTAGTTAATAGTGTGTAAGAGAGAAACTAAAACATAAGTGGGCACTATGAGATTTTATTATAAAAAGAGAGAGAATCAACATCACTTAGAAACGTGTTATAGCTCCATCAAGGGTCGGTTACGCATACAAGTATCAATAAATAGTTGAGATAAAGAGATGAACCATTCATTATAAATAGAGAAAGAAATGTTTTACGCATAAGAAACCAAGTAGACGTTTCAATGTCAAAGTTTTAATAAAGTATAAGTCAAAGTTTCATAAGTCAAAAGTCAAAGTTTAATAAGTCAAAAGTCAAAGTTTAATAAGTCAAAAGTCAAAGTTTAATAAGTCAAAAGTCAAAGTTTAATAAGTCAAAAGTCAAAGTTTAATAAGTCAAAAGTCAAAGTTTAATAAGTCAAAAGTTAAAGTAGTTCAACAAGTTTAAAAGTCAAAATTGTCATACAAGTTTACAAAAGGTTTGATCTCATGTTTCCCCCAAAAAGAGTGCTTAAAATGTAAGAGTAGAGAGGGGTGTAACTCACGGGTTGCGAAGATAAGAACTTGGAAGGATGGTCGGAAATAAGAGCCGGGAATCACCGAATGCCTAAGGATACCAAGATTTATTCATGTGTTATTATTGTATTAAGTTATTAAACCTAATATATAATGGATGAAATTTGTGTTATATTATGTAGTATAGGTAAGTTTTTAGTCAAACTTTAAGTGTAAAAGTCCATTTTGCCCAATATTGACCGAAACGGTTAGCGTTTTGTTTTAATCAAAAAGTCCAAAGTTGATGTTATTGTTGTTATGTTAAATATGCTTTGCTTGCCAAAGTGTTTTATATTTTCTAATGAAATTTGGGCAGCGCTTCCGCGCGCAAAATCTATGTCCAAAAATATTAGCCACTTTCCCGCTTACAAAACACATATACAAACATAACGTTTTCAAACATGTTTATTTTAGTCAATTAAGTCCAATATAAGTCACCAATTTGTTCATTTTTACAAAACTCAGTCCTAAATGTCAAGTCTCAAAAGTCAGAACGCGTAACCAAGTTTTTAAACGGTCAAAACAACATTTTCGGGAAAGACAGCAGGTCGGTGCTAAGCACCTATGCAGAGGTGCGCAGCACCTACCCTGCTGTTCTTCCTTTTTCGAGTTTTTCTTGCTAAATCGTTTATGTAAGTGGTAGATCTTGACATGCAATCGGTATAAACCTTATTAATCATCATTATATCAGTTTATAAACAACTTTTATCCATAAAAACAAAGATCAAAGCACCATTTATTAAAATCCCGTTTTTGTATAAAAATGGTTATAAAAGTTCATCAAAACTTGTTTTTATGGTTTTGATCATACATGCAATGGTTTAGATTGGTAATATAAGTAAAAAGGAAGATTTCTACCGGATGAAATTGCTTGGATGATGTTTTGGAAGGATCTAGAGCTCCAAAAGTGGTGAGATAAGCTTTTTAACCGAAATCTTTTGATTCCTTTTCTCCCTCTTGATGTTAAAACGTTTTTGGATGGTGTTAATGGGTTTGGTGGCTGCAACTTTCTGGTTTTAATGGGGAAGAAGATGGGTTAGAGAGAGAGTTAAGGAAAAAGGTGTATGTGTGTGTGTTTTATGTTTATAAAAGAAAAATGAATTGAAAAATGAAAGGGAAAAGCAAAGTGGGAGTAATAACAACTCTTGGGACAGTGGGAAGTCAGTAATGCAAGTCATATCTCGTTTTTGATTGGTTAAATTTTGTATAAAAACGAGACAAGGACTAAAAAGGTAAAAATTTTGAATTCTGGCACTAGGTGCGGCGCACCTAAGCAGCAGGTGCTGCGCACCGGGCCTAAATTCAGCATTTTTCTGATTTTTCGTTTTTTACGTTTTAGCTTCGTTGGACCTTTTTGTTAATTGAAAGTTTTTAAGTATGATAAGTTATGAACTTAGGAAAGTTCAATAGGTGTTTTCTTGGTATTAGGACTTATATAAATTGATTCCGGTGTGATTCCGACACTGACGCGTATCCGGCTATTGAGGCAACGGTAGACAATAAGAGAGACATAGAGCGTAAATTGAACCTAGAATTTGACGGTTGTCACATTCTCCCCGGGTTGAAAGAAATTTCGTCCCGAAATTTAATTCGTATCATCATGGAGGAATGTTCTAGAACCGATGGGGATATTTCTGACGGATTTGGTCCTCACGTCTCCATGTGAGATCGGGACCGCGTCGAGAATCTCCACTGAGACTTGATGATAGATGAAAGACTTGCCTGGGTTGTTTGACCTTCCGGTCAACAAACTTAGGCGGTTCATCAAAGAGTTTGAGTTCGGCATTGATTTTGACCTTGTCGAGGGGGTTGACGATGGTCTCATCAGATAGGTGCCTCTCGAGGGTGAGACATGGAAACATGTATGTATTAACACTTGAAGGAATCAGGTGGAATCGAAGGCGATGAGCGATCGGACTAACACGTCCTAAGACTTAGTTTGGACTGGCGTACCTAGGGCTCAGTCAGCTGCGTCTCCAGAAGCAGGCTATCCCTTCCCATGGCGATACCTTGGGAGGTACTCTATTGCCATCTTGGGACTCGGGGGTTTTCTTCTGGTTGGTTACGTAGCTTTTCTGGCGGGTACGGGATACTTTCAGTCTTTCACGGATGAAGGGAGGCGTCGGACCTTGCAAGTCGTCAATCGTTAGCTTCTAGCCAACAGAGCGGTGACCGACACTTGCGTCCAAATAGGTATCGAAGGGTTCGCTCTTGGTGCTGGCACGAAAGTCGTTGTCATAGGTGAACTCAGGAGTGGTGAGTATCTCGGCTCCCTATGAAGGTAACTACACGCGCTCTCAGCATTTCATCAAGCGTTTGGATCGTCCTATCGTTCTGACCATCGGTCAGAGGGTGGTACGTGGTGAGGAGGTCTAGTCGTGTCCCTAGCGATTCTCTGGAGGGCATTCCAAAGAGGACGGGGCGCAAATCGACCATCCTTATCGGCGGTGACGAGGAGAGGGGTTTTGATATTTCGCCTTGACTTTGGGGGTGAGTGAGGCACTTGGTTATGTGCAAGGCGGTATCCTTTTTCGCGCCTGGCCACCTTCAATATTCACGGGGATCCTCATGCAACACGTCGGATTCCGGATGGATGGAACATCGAGATCGGTGGCCCGCGTCAAAAGGAGTTTACGAAGATTCTCGAATTCTGGATTTCATGCTCGACCATTGATGCAGTGGGTTACATCTAGTCTGAGTCCGAATTCCTTCATGGTTGATAACATAATCAGGGAAATGTACTTCTCGGAGCCCAACTTTACGCTTTGAGAATTTGGCGTACTATTTCCGACTTCTGGGAGTTCTTAGAATGAGCTTAAGGTGTCTCACGTGATTTTCCTTGTTCCTGGAGTATATGAGAAAGTCGTTTATGAATACGATTACGAATCTGTCCAAGTATGGCCTACACACTCTGTTCATTAGATTCATGAATACTGTTGGTGTGTTGACTAGGCCAAATGGCATGACGGAAATTCGTAATGTCCGTATCGAGTTAGACTGCGGCTTTAGAAATGCCGGTTTTTACTGACACGAACCTGATGATAATCTGGGCGGAGGTCTACCTTTGAGATGCAAGTTTCTTCCAGCAACTTATTCGAATAGGTCGTCGATCCTCGGGGGTGATTATCAGTTCTTGTCGGTCAGCACATTAGGTTTGCTTATAATGGGTGTACATGCGGAGGGATCCGTCTTTCTTGTTGATAGGGGAAACTCGAGGCTCGCCAGGGGGCGAACTTGAGCGAACAGAGTCATGGTTTAGGGGTTCTTGCAGTTGCTTGGCAGCTTTTTCATTTTGAGTGGTGCCAGACGACATGGTGTCATGGCTACCGGTGTTATGCCAGGAACGGGGTCTATACGGGATTTCGACTTGTCATTGCGGCGGTAGCCCAGGAAAATCCTCAGGAAAGACTCTGGGTGGTCCTTGACTACAGAAATGTCTTGGACTCGGCTTTCCTTAGGTTTACGTCTGGTGACATGGGCGAAGGGTGCGTCGTAGTCATTCTCGAGGTACTTGCACATTTTCAAGGAAAACATGATGCGAAGTCGTCGTCCAGGTTTATCCCTTCGGACGACGAGAGTTTGACTCCCTGAAAAAGAGGGATACAGATGAGTTTGCCGAAACAAACGGTCTCGGTTCGAAAATGAGATAACCAGTCCCTTTTGACGATAACGTCAAAACTTTCCAGTTCGATAGGAATGAACTCGATGGGGAAACGTAACGGTACTGGGGTCCGGACGTGCTTCCTTGGCTGTGATTTCGAGAGTATAGAAAGATTTTGTGGTATTCTCTATGGGGCAGTCCCACGGATGTGTTGGTTGCTTGTTATTGCTTCTCCTTGTGGGCTAATGATGAATATTCCTTTTCTCATTTCCCCCTTCGCTGGATGCGGTTTGGAGGGAAAGGGAGGTTGTTGGTTCCAAGGTTTTCGTCCTCATCCTGTTGGGTTGATACAGGAGGGAGAAGGGTTTTACTGTTTCTAAGGGGTTCGCCTTCTTCTTGCTCGATGGTGGCTGGGAAGAAGGGGAGGCTATGGTCAGGGTTGTACTTCGGGTAGTCGACGTTGGGGTTGTCGTCCCCGAAAATTCCGTTGTTGATCCCATCGATGGTCTGGGCGACCGTGCTTGGGAGTGCCGCTTTGAACTGCGCAGTTATCTGCTCAGCCATAAGGTCAACGCGGCTTCTCTTGGGCGGCATGGTTCCACAATGGAAAGAAGGAATTAGTTTAGGGTGTACGAATAGGAAATTGCGATAAGAATTGAACTCAGGGGTTAATAGTAACCAATACACAGGAGTAATATGAACGGATAATTGGTACTTGCATGATGATGATTTCAAGTGATAACAATAGAATGGTCCAGCGACGATGTCAGGGTTCGCACGAGAACGGCGAGTATAGACGATAAGGGTAGAGAATTCACATTAATAATAATACTAAGGAGTCAATAACATAGTTCGGAATAAGAAAGAGAGAGTACGAGTATGATACAAGGAAACAATGATAAGAACGACCTTGGGTTGTGTTCAGGGGAAAGTTACAACTCAAGCCTTTGGTACAAATACCAAGGAAATCCGATTGATTATGCCTTCCTGGAAACATCTTAGCGGCAATGACCGCCAATAGAGTCCCCATGATTAAACACGTCCCAACGAGACGCTGCACAGTTCGTGTCGTGGCTCGGGTCGAGGCGATGATTCGCAACGACTGCTCGGACAACTGATGCGCAACATCGGTGACTTCGCTGTTGAGGAGCCCTTGTTACTGGGTCTCCTTGCGAGTCCCCGAACCTCTCGGTGGAAGTGGAAGAATGCGGCCGGCGAGGGAGGCTGAATGGAAGGTGGAATCATAGGTCGGGAGAATCTGGCCTCCTTGGCACGTCGTCTCTCCTCTAGGAACTGGCATTCCCGATGGTACCAATCCATGGTCGGTATATGGAGAGGAGTGGGTTGAGACGGATAGGACTGTTTTCCGGTAATCCGATCGGACAGACGGCAAGGGTGGATGAACTGTATACGCGCGGTCAACCTAGGGTGAGGCCCTTAGGACGGTGGCGATGCTGTAGCGGGCGCTGGTGGAGGGAGGGGTAGTACAGTCCTCGGGCTGGATCCGCTACTGCTGCTGCTCGCCATCGACGTATCCTCCGTCGGGTCGGTCGTCTGGTGACGTTGACTCTCGGGGGTCGTGTGGCCCTTTGAAGGTTCGCGCAATGAGGAAACGGCTCGGGAGGGAATCGTGACTGAGATCGAAAAAGTGATTGCGAACGGGAGTACTGAGACGTGACGAATCTGCGAACATCGAGTTACACAAGTACGGGGGAAACTGGAAATAGGAAACGCATAATTAAACTGCATGCACGGGTCAGTTATGTGAGAATCGGGAATTGATAAGACCGGGAATTTTTGGACCCAAAACCCGTTAACGATAGCAATTTCCTTTTCCGTTCTTGGATAATTCATTTTGAACTACGGGTGGTTGATCAAGTCACGCATAGTTGAAAAAGATAATCATGCAATTGCGGAAAATAATATACTAAAGTTTGAACCCGAAAATGATTTTTCTGAAAAGCCTTGGTTATAGTTTTGGTTTCGAAAACTTTTTGGAAAATTTTTGAAACCGTTTTCACTATAACCCGTGCTCTGATACCAAGTCTGTCACACCCCGCTAAAGCGGAAACACGAAATGTGAAGAGCAAAGAATCATTTCACGAGTTATACCAAAAGTCAACGGTTCAAGTCATATATATTGAGATTAAAAGGTAATCATGTTCGAAAAATACAACCAAGATCCGTAAGTATAGAAAGACAAATACATAATAAAGTATTTTTAATAAAATTCCCAAGTATCCAAGGTCTTTTCCCGTATTACTCTTCACATAATTAGCTTGACCCGCCTGAGCAATGCACTTCATAACTTATGCTTAGTTCCTGAAACATGAGATAAAGTGTCAACTACGAAAACGTAGTGAGTGAGTTACAGTTTATGAATTGAAGAAAAGTTCCATTTAAAAGTTTATAAAAGTCCGAAACGAATTCAAGGTTTTACAAAAGTTTGAGAGTCGTTCGGGATCAAAGAGTTTCAAGATAAGACCAAGTACTTAAAATTAAAGAATAAATTAATTTCAAATAGGTTTAAGTACGATCGACGTATAAGTAAAGTATATAAAAGTAGAAATTTCCAAAAAGGGAGATTAGCGGAGAAAAGTCGCTTAAAGAATTTATATACTAAAAAGAAATCTAAGTAACGGGCAATTAGGTGCCCTAAGTTTGTAAAGACTAAATGGAATCAAATTTAGTCAAATAGTAGAAGCGGATAACAATCGCTAAGGTTTATAAGTTTTTAAAGACTAAATAGAATCAAATTTAGTCAAATAGTAGAAGCGGATAACAATCGCTAAGGTTTATAAGTTTTTAAAGACTAAATAGAATTTAATTTAGTCAAGTAAGAGGAGCGGGTAACAGTCGCTAAAGTTTATAAGTTTATGCGTAAGTAACTAAATAGATTTCTTGTATCAACCTCTTGGCATCTATAACTAAGTGTTCACACTAATCCGATTATCAACCGAGCGGCCCCAACTTCCCGCCTCTCAAACGGAAAGTTAAAAGAGAGAAATTCAGCAATATGTACTTAGACTGCCATCTAAGCAAGGAACGGTTACTTCCTAAGTATCGATACAAATAATTACTATACGGATTAAGTAGTTAATAGTGTGTAAGAGAGAAACTAAAACATAAGTGGGCACTATGAGATTTTATTATAAAAAGAGAGAGAATCAACATCACTTAGAAACGTGTTATAGCTCCATCAAGGGTCGGTTACGCATACAAGTATCAATAAATAGTTGAGATAAAGAGATGAATCATTCATTATAAATAGAGAAAGAAATGTTTTACGCATAAGAAACCAAGTAGACGTTTCAATGTCAAAGTTTTAATAAAGTATAAGTCAAAGTTTCATAAGTCAAAAGTCAAAGTTTAATAAGTCAAAAGTCAAAGTTTAATAAGTCAAAAGTCAAAGTTTAATAAGTCAAAAGTCAAAGTTTAATAAGTCAAAAGTCAAAGTAGTTCAACAAGTTTAAAAGTCAAAATTGTCATACAAGTTTACAAAAGGTTTGATCTCATGTTTCCCCCAAAAAGAGTGCTTAAAATGTAAGAGTAGAGAGGGGTGTAACTCACGGGTTGCGAAGATAAGAACTTGGAAGGATGGTCGGAAATAAGAGCCGGGAATCACCGAATGCCTAAGGATACCAAGATTTATTCATGTGTTATTATTGTATTAAGTTATTAAACCTAATATATAATGGATGAAATTTGTGTTATATTATGTAGTATAGGTAAGTTTTTAGTCAAACTTTAAGTGTAAAAGTCCATTTTGCCCAATATTGACCGAAACGGTTAGCGTTTTGTTTTAATCAAAAAGTCCAAAGTTGATGTTATTGTTGTTATGTTAAATATGCTTTGCTTGCCAAAGTGTTTTATATTTTCTAATGAAATTTGGGCAGCCCTTCCGCGCCCAAAATCTATGTCCAAAAATATTAGCCACTTTCCCGCTTACAAAACACATATACAAACATAACGTTTTCAAACATGTTTATTTTAGTCAATTAAGTCCAATATAAGTCACCAATATGTTCATTTTTACAAAACTCAGTCCTAAATGTCAAGTCTCAAAAGTCAGAACGCGTAACCAAGTTTTTAAACGGTCAAAACAACATTTTCGGGAAGGACAGCAGGTCGGTGCTAAGCACCTATGCAGAGGTGCGCAGCACCTACCCTGTTGTTCTTCCTTTTTTGAGTTTTTCTTGCTAAATCGTTTATGTAAGTGGTAGATCTTGACATGCAATCGGTATAAACCTTATTAATCATCATTATATCAGTTTATAAACAACTTTTATCCATAAAAACAAAGATCAAAGCACCATTTATTAAAATCCCGTTTTTGTATAAAAATGGTTATAAAAGTTCATCAAAACTTGTTTTTATGGTTTTGATCATACATGCAATGGTTTAGATTGGTAATATAAGTAAAAAGGAAGATTTCTACCGGATGAAATTGCTTGGATGATGTTTTGGAAGGATCTAGAGCTCCAAAAGTGGTGAGATAAGCTTTTTAACCGAAATCTTTTGATTCCTTTTCTCCCTCTTGATGTTAAAACGTTTTTGGATGGTGATTTTAATGGGTTTGGTGGCTGCAACTTTCTGGTTTTAATGGGGAAGAAGATGGGTTAGAGAGAGAGTTAAGGAAAAAGGTGTATGTGTGTGTGTTTTATGTTTTATAAAAGAAAAATGAATTGAAAAATGAAAGGGAAAAGCAAAGTGGGAGTAATAATAACTCTTGGGACAGTGGGAAGTCAGTAATGCAAGTCATATCTCGTTTTTGATTGGTTAAATTTTGTATAAAAACGAGACAAGGACTAAAAAGGTAAAAATTTTGAATTCTGGCACTAGGTGCGGCGCACCTAAGCAGCAGGTGCTGCGCACCGGGCATAAATTCAGCATTTTTCTGATTTTTCGTTTTTACGTTTTAGCTTCGTTGGACCTTTTTGTTAATCGAAAGTTTTTAAGTATGATAAGTTATGAACTTAGGAAAGTTCAATAGGTGTTTTCTTGGTATTAGGACTTATATAAATTGATTCCGGGTGTGATTCCGACACTGACGCGTATCCGGCTATTGATCAGTTAAAGGCAACGGTAGACAATAAGAGAGACATAGAGCGTAAATTGAACCTAGAATTTGACGGTTGTCACAAATACATAATTACATTTTCTCTTTGATTTACATCTTCACTGAAATAAATAAAAAACATAAGTTTATTTCACTTATAAAATCGCTCAATTTAGACTATAATTTATCATATTGTTATTCTAAAATCTCTTCATAAAAATATCAAAACATGTATATAAACGTAAAAGTATATATATTATTTTACCTATAAGCAACATATGTATAAACGTAAACTTATATATGTTATTATACGTATGACATTATCTTCTCATAATAACTTAAAATCTATATAAACAAAAATTTACGAGTCAAACTTTATTTTTGTCCGCGCTATCGTGGGACAATAATCTAGTATAAAAGATAGAAAGAAAGGTGTCGAGATACATATTATTATTAGATATATATTATAAATAAGGGATATATATGATTTTTTTATTTTTCCCATGTTTTTCGGAGCAAGTTAAAGGTTACCGTAGCTATCTCTTAATAGGCTATATAAACATCCCTGTATTCATATTATGATAAAATAAAAAAAATCCGAATTCCTGTTAAATGTAACATGGTATCAGAGAAAAACCTAGCTTTACTCAAAATCGATCAAAATAATATGGCTGGAGATCAAGGCGGCAGCAGCGGCTCGAACGAAAAACCCACGAATGCTACAAACAATATTGCTTATCCATTCTTTCTAACCGTGCCAGATCACCCGGTCTGAACTTCGTTGGAGAAAATATCCTTCGAGATGGAAGTTACAGCGATTGGCTAAGCGAGATGACAAACAGACTCTTCGCTAAAAACAAAATCGGATTTGTTGATGGAACAATTCCCGTTCGAGTAGAAGGATCATCGGATTTGATGAACTGGAAGCGATGCAATGGTAAGAGGTTGGTTGATAAGCTCGATGGAAAAGGAAATCAAGAATAGTGTTAAATATGCAACGACCGCTAGAGATATGTGGCTAATTCGGAAAGAAAACGCACCTTGAGCATATGAACTTAGTGGAACCCTCATCACGATATATCAAGAAAATATGACGATTTCTAGATACTACATAAAATTACGTAGTATATGGGACGAGATTCAATCTATCGGCCAACTACCGATGTGTTCATGCAAAGGGTGTAAGTGTGAAATACCAAAAGAAATCGTTGGGATACGTGATAAGGACAGACTTTATGATTTTCTCATGAGGCTCAATGAAGAGTATAATGCCGTGAAGACACATATCCTTAGATCTAATATGGTGCCCTCATTAAACACAACTTACCATCTTGTAAGCCAAGATGAACAACAACGCCAAATAGGAAATTTGCGTGGGCGATCAGGAGAAACTTCAGCCTTCCAATCGACAACAAGGAACAATCGGAAACAAACGACAAAGCCGACATACTCATCGACAAACAAGATGGATGAACGCGGGAAAAAAAATCTAAGGAAAATCGTTATTGTATCAAGTGTGAAAAGACCGATCACACCATTGACGCATGCTTTGAAATCATAGGGTATCAAGACTGGTGGAATCCAAACGCCAAAGTCATCTAATCCCAAAACCCAAACAATAAACCTAAAATAAGGGCGGCTGCTACTATTGGACACGATATCGAGACACCAAAAATAAGTAAAGAAGAGTACGATAACTTGTTAAAATTGATCCGGGCAACTAAGATACAAGACAACCCATCAAAGTCTCACATGACCGGTAAGCTAAAGATTTCCCAAAATTCACATTTGGACAACAAAAAAGGTTTCGAAAACTCTTGGATTATATATTCCGAAGCAAGCGATCACATCACCCATCATGAAGAATGGTTAAAGGGAGTTAAGAAAAGGGAACAAGATCACAGAGTGACTATACCCGATGGAGAATCAGTTCTAGTTAAAAAGATTGGAGATATTCATCTTTCCGATAAATTTCCTCTAAAAAACGTTTTAAACATTCCAAAATTCAGTTGCAACTTATTATCAATAAGTCGATTGAGTCGGGAATTGTTTCCTAACTTTTCTTTCTGAACAAATGTTTTATACATGACTTACCTTCGAAGAATCTGATTGGGACGGGTGAAGTGCGAGATGGCTTGTATTACTTGAAGGCGTTCAAGCCAAAGGGGGGTAGTATGACAGTCTCAAGGAATCAAGCCACATGGCATAGAAGACTAGGCCATGCGTCGTGTGACAACCGTCAAAACACAGATCGAGACCGCTAACTTATAACCTCGATACGTATTTTTGATACCCGATATAACTAACTTTATATGTTACGTGGTTACGTAGACATAACTCTTTAAGCTAAGCTCGATGTAACTCACACAAAACTTTTAACGTAGGCTTACGTTACTTAAACTTTTAAACATGTGTGTCTCGGAATCGGAATCGGAAATCGAAAACGGAAACATAAGACGAATCCTAATACCAAGAAAACACTAAGTGAACTTGCCTAAGTTCCTATCTAAACTAATCGGAAACTTTCAACGAACGAAAATGCTTAACAATAAAACGAACGAAAAACGAATAAGGCGAAATCTGCCCTCCAGCCGCGCCGCGGTGAGCCCAGTGCGCCGCGGTGGAGGGTGCAGACAGCAAAAAATACAAACTTTGTGACTCATCTCAAACGTGTCAAACTCGAAGACACCTGTCTTGTGCGGGTTTGATACCTCCTTTTGGCCTAGTAAACTGGCCTAGAACACCCATTTTCTTGTTGCAAACTCCCAACACAAAAACACACTTACACACACTTGTTTATCTCTCACTCTCTCTATCTACCTACACAAGAAAACACCCTCAAAACTTCCATAAACACAGCCACGTTTGCAGAAATAATTCATCAAAAACACCACAAAAAAAAATCGTTCCATAATCAAAAGGAGAAAGAAGCATTCAACCATTTGGGGTTCATAAACGATTTTCTACATTTTGGGGCTAAAAACACCAAGGGAACACTTCAATCTCTTCCAAATCATCATCCATTCGGTATAACTCTTTAAAATCTTTTGTTTATACAAGTTTAACACTTTGCATGCATCATCTAACAACTAAAAACGAGTTTTTATGAAGATTTGAGGCTATTTATGAACAAAAACTGGTTTATATAAAATGGATGATTAGATCCATGAATTTGTGGTTAAAAACACTAAAGAAACTATAAAACATCAAGTATTTATATGAACCTATGAATGCATGTCGAAATCCAACTCAAAAATAACGAATTTCATCAAAAACGATTTTTGGGTAAATGAACTGTGTCGCGACCGCGCCACGGTGCCCCCACCGCGAGGCGGTCGTGGTAAATCCATGACCGCAGCTCAGTGCCTCCACCGCGATGCGGTCGTGTTGCAGACTTGTTACAAAACCTTATTTAAACCATTATTGAGCGTAACTTTAAACTTGTCGTTTTAAGATTATATATAAAACTGAAGTTCATGAACTACAACCTGTAATAGGGTAACTTATTCAACATATAATCTCTATCGTGTTTTTATAAGTTAAAGATTATTGTTATGGCATTTGTTAGCGGGAAAGTGTTAAAAATTGGATTTAGAAACTATAGCGCGGAAGCGCTGCCCGATTTTAGTAAAACCAAATACAAACACTTTATAACATAAGTATTTCGTTTCCTAACGATGGTATTAACTAATAAATAATGTTACTTACGCCAAAACGTGGTATAAAATAGGATTCCGGTGATTCCGAGCACCTTCGAGCAATTCCGAGCACGCTAGAAATCTTCGCAAACAGTGAGTTACAAACCCATACTCTTTTAAACGCTTTTAATACTTTTTGGGGTGAAATGCGAGTCTTAGGCTTAGACACTACATTTAAGCTGAAGCAAACTTTGAAACGCTTTGATACTTGAATACCAAAAGAAAACTATTTGACACTCGAATACTTTTATGAAACGCTTCGATACTCGAATACTATTATGAAATGCTTTGACACTCGAATACTTTTATGAAACGCTTCGATACTCGAATACTATTATGAAATGCTTTGACACTCGAATACTTTTATGAAACGCTTCGATACTCGAATACTATTACGAAAACGATTTGATACTCGAATACTTTTATGAAACGCTTCGATACTCGAATACTATTACGAAAACGATTTGATACTCGAATACTATTACGAAAACTACTTGATATTCGAATGCTTTACGAAAACACTTGTATACTTTGAACGCTTATGAAATGCTATATATTTTTGAATACTAAAACGAATGACTATTTTGCCGGCATTGTTGAGGGCTTTGCCAACAATGCCGAGGATACGAAAGCTAAATTTGCCAATGACTAAAACAATCGATCGTCATGTTGCGGACTTTGTACAACATGGACGTGAGACACCATTGAAAACTCCCGAAAACTACCAAGGACATTAGTTGTTATTAATCCCTTTGGAAAGGACCGTTAGTAGATATGGATAGCGCTATTAGGGTAGAGAGACCCTCACCACAACGCCAAATAACGATGGTGCATAATACTAAATGGGTAGGCTTTAGGCTTAGCAACGATCATTGGGCAATACTTAGGATTGTCACATAGTCGCGCTATGTGGTCAATGCCTACGAACACAAACACGAATACTTATCGTCTTACACATGTGGATGGTTCCACCGCTGAGGTAACGACAAAACAAAACATGAATACTCATACTTTACTCATCGCTATGCGTCAACAACTATTTGAACACTATACTTTACGCATGGATATGCGACAACTATTTTAATGCTATATTTTTACGCATTGCTATGCGTCGAAACTTGATTACTTATACTTTGTAGCTCACTAACTACGTCTCCCGTAGTTAACACTTGACTCGTGTTTTCAGGAAATGAGTAAGCTTTGGAGACGATACTTATGCTTTGGGCTGATGACTTCAAGAATGGGAAAGGGTTCGAGTGGCTTGGCTATGAGCACTTATCTTGTATTTTGGATATGTAAACGATGTTTTAAACACTTGTAAACCTTTGAAGTTATGTTTCTTTTAATATAACTTTAGCGGGTGTGACAGACTTGGTATCAGAGCGCAAGGTTATAGTGAATACCGATTTTTCAAAAATCAAACTATAACCAATTTCTAAACGAAAGATTTTATTTAACCAAAACGTGAAGGCATTGTTTAACTTGAATTATTCGTAGCCTGATCACCTATGAATAATTTGGACTAAATTATGCTAGAACGGGATTGGTAAACATTAAACTAACCTTCCCGGGGAATTCTTGAAGTCAGACCCACACAGACCTAGATGCTATACTTAAGATACTCTATGTGCTCAATTTATTACTAACACTAACATGATCAGTATCTTCGAACTATCTCTATACCGATTTAGGGTATGTCGAGAGGGAAAGGGTTATCTACGACCGACAACGAAACGCTATATGGTTTAGACTTATACTAAGATAACATTAAGACTTAGTGGGAATATGATCCCATTCACCTTCCTATGATGCGATGAAAGGAACGAATATAACCGTGTCAGCCAACGAGGTAGATACCCGACGCATACTTTTGAGAACTCACATTTTCCTACGAACCTTATATACGATAGTGATACGTTATCAAGGTATGGGAGCGCTGGATTAACATTATCGTAAAATATTACATTACCGTATAACGACTCGGATCTGGACTGGTTTATACTGTCCCATGCCGACTATTTCTCCCTTTATTTAGGCGGAAACAACACATTGTCGACTATCGAAACCGTATACACTATTCCCCACTAATCCTTACGCGACGCCTCTCATGGCAACTGGGAAGTATTCCCACATCACACATGAGTGCAGTTGCAACTCGACATACTAAGTGATGCACCAAGATATCCGACAACTAAGACTTTACACTGGAAGACATGATGGATTCATGCGACAAGTTTCCGGATCTCCAGAAATGGTCCAGAAGTCTATGTATCAAGACACTCGTATTCGCAAGCTACCACTCCACATACTTCATACCAAATAAACGATACATAGGGTAGACCAGGCAACTCGATGCTAGTGGTGGAATTGCTACACGTAAGAGTTTTGAAAATCACTGTTATCGCTCGCTCGCCTTAGTACACCCAATATAGTAATCTTCGGTCGACACGAATTCTTAATCTAAATCGCATGATATGCCCCTAGCATAAACATGTATGCCGCATATCTTACTTTCATTTAGTTACATTATAATCATGCGAAATAATGTACAATAATTGATGGTACTCGATTAAAGGACTAGCATTTATGAAATCGCAAGGATATCGCAAACTTATTTAGGGAATCGTTGGTCAGTGTGGATTCCTAGACTCGAATACAAATATAAGGTGACTCCAAAACAAGGTACGTTTTGGAAGCATACCCTAAAACGAAGGATCATCACGAAGGAATGATCACATTCTTATGATTACGATAAACCACTAAATAGCTATTTCTCAAACATGTTGAAGTCATGTCTCTGCAAGGAAATCAACTAAACACCTGCTCTACAATAAGATCTTATTCACGCAAGGCGACATGGAAAGGACAACCCTAAACCTTATACCCGGAAAACACTCACAACCGAGGTAATAGCTCGCTGCTATTCAACCAAGACGGTGCCCAAGGAAACCGATTAGTAGTAAGGGAGTAACGGAAGTATTTCTCGGTGACTTGCCCGAGCAATTGCTAGTACATTAAGTAAACTTAAACATTAACTCGATACTCAACACAACTTTTGCATCCCGAGCATCATACGAGTTAGAGCCTTCTTTATACGGACTGAGGAAGCGAGATACGACCCCCGAGTAGTTGCAGCTCTGACACATTAATAGAAATGGATTGGTCAACAAATCCATTTCTGATTGGGACGGGGGAAGTGCGAGATGGCTTGTATTACTTGAAGGCATTCAAGCCAAAGGGGGGTAGTATGACACTCTCAAGGAATCAAGCCACATGGCATAGAAGACTAGGCCATGCGTCGTGTGACAACAAACACAGATCGAGAACGCTAACTTATAACCTCGATACGTATTTTTGATACCCGATATAACTAACTTGATACATAGACTTCTGGACCATTTCTGGAGATCCGGAAACTTGTCGCATGAATCCATCATGTCTTCCAGTGTAAAGTCTTAGTTGCCGGATATCTTGGTGCATCACTTAGTATGTCGAGTTGCAACTGCACTCATGTGTGATGTGGGAATACTTCCCAGTTGCCATGAGAGGCGTCGCGTAAGGATTAGCGGGGAATAGTGTATACGGTTCCGATAGTCGAGAATGTGTTGTTTCCGCCTAAATAAATGTGTTGTTTTATACATGACTTACCTTTGAAGAATCTGATTGGGACGGGTGAAGTGCGAGATGGCTTGTATTACTTGAAGGCGTTCAAGCCAAAGGGGGGTAGTATGACAGTTTCAAGGAATCAAGCCACATGGCATAGAAGACTAGGCCATGCGTCGTGTGACAACCGTCAAAACACAGATCGAGAACGCTAACTTATAACCTCGATACGTATTTTTGATACCCGATATAGCTAACTTTATACTGTCTCATGCCGACTATTTCTCCCTTTATTTAGGCGGAAACAACACATTCTCGACTATCGAAACCGTATACACTATTCCCCACTAATCCTTACGCGACGCCTCTCATGGAAACTGGGAAGTATTCCCACATCACACATGAGTGCAGTTGCAACTCGACATACTAAGTGATGCACCAAGATATCCGGCAACTAAGACTTTACACTGGAAGACATGATGGATTCATGCGACAAGTTTCCGGATCTCCAGAAATTGTCCAGAACTCTATGTATCAAGACACTCGTATTCGCAAGCTACCACTCCACATAATTCATACCAAATAAACGATACATAGGGTAGACCAGGCAACTCGATGCTAGTGGTGGAATTGCTACACGTAAGAGTTTTGAAAATCACTGTTATCGCTCGCTCGCCTTAGTACACCCAATATAGTAATCTTCGGTCGACACGAATTCTTAATCTAAATCGCATGATATGCCCCTAGCATAAACATGTATGCCGCATACCTTACTTTCATTTAGTGACATTATAATCATGTGAAATAATGTACAATAATTGATGGTACTCGATTAAAGGACTAGCATTTATGAAATCGCAAGGATATCGCAAACTTATTTAGGGAATCGTTGGTCAGTGTGGATTCCTAGACTCGAATAAAAATCTAAGGTGACTCCAAAACAAGGTAGGTTTTGGAAGCATACCCTAAAACGAAGGATCATCACGAAGGAATGATCACATTCTTATGATTACGATAAACCACAGAATAGCTATTTGTCAAACATGTTGAAGTCATGTCTCTGCAAGGAAATCAACTAAACACCTGCTCTACAATAAGACCTTATTCACGCAAGGCGACATGGAAAGGACAAACCTAAACCTTATACCCGGAAAACACTCACAACCGAGGTAATAGCTCGTTGCTATTCAAACAAGAAGGTGCCCAAGGAAACCGATTAGTAGTAAGGGAGTAACGGAAGTATTTCCCGGTGACTTGCCCGAGCTATTGCTAGTACATTAAGTAAACTTAAACATTAACTCGATACTCAACACAACTTTTGCATCCCGAGCATCATACGAGTTAGAGCCTTCTTTATACGAACTGAGGAAGCGAGATACGACCCCCGAGTAGTTGCAGCTCTGACACAGTAATAGAAATGGATTGGTTGACCATCCAAGATGCGAAGATATTTTGCTTAGATAAGACGATTCATATGCCATTAGGAGATGGTAAGGAATTGATAGTACGAGGAGATAGGTCGGGACAAACTTCGAAACTTATATCGGTGATTTAAATGCACCAATACCCTAATAAAGACTGCTTTGCATTATTAGTAAACATAAAAGACAAACAAACGAAAGCAGCAGACCTTAAGGATATACCGATAGTTAGAGACTATTCGGAGGTATTTCTCGAAGAACTACTAGAACTACCATCACTAAGGCAAGTAGAGTTTAGAAGCGAAGAATTTATTGGAGCAACACCGGTGGCAAAAACGCCATATCGACTAGCTCCGACTGAAATGCAGAAATTATCCAACCAAGTTCAGGAGCTATTGGATAAAGGATCTACCCGACCAAGCTTATCACCATGGGGAGTGCCGATCCTATTCGTTGAGAAGAAATATGGATCGTTCCGCATGCGTATCGACTACTGAGAATTGAATAAACTAACTGTTAAGAACCGATATCCTCATCCACGAATCGATGACCTTTTCGATCAACGCCAAGGCGCAACCTACTTTTCAAAGATTGACTTAAGGTGTGGGTATCATCAAGTTCTGGTTTCTGAAGATGATATACCGAAAATCGCATTCCGCACTAGATACGGACACTACGAGTTCCTGGTAATGCCGTTTTGACTCACGAACGCACCGGCAGTATTCATGGATTTGATGAATAGAGTATGCCGACTGTATCTAGACAAATTCGTTATTGTATGCACCGACGACCTTATAATATACCGGCGTAACGAAGAATATCACGTAGTTAATGGATCCGGATTTCACGTTGATCCATCAAAAATCAAAGCAATAGAGAATTGGAAAACTCTCAAAAGTCCGACAGAAATCCGCGAATTTTTAGGACTGGATGGATATTATCGGCGATTCATTCAAGATTTCTCTAAGATAGCTAAACCCCAAACAAATATAACGCAAAAGAACAAGAAGTCCAACTGGGGAGATGCACGAGAACAAGCCTTCAATATCCTAAAAACGAAACTGTGCAATGCTCCGATTCTAACTCTTCCTGAGGGAAACGAAGACTTTGTAGCATATTGTGACGCATCAAACCTAGGAGTAGCTCGTGTATTGATGCAACGAAATAAGGTCATAGCATACGCATCGCGACAACTCAAGAAACACGAGGTCAATTACGCTACTCACAACCTAGAGCTAGGAGCGATAGTTTTGCCCTTAAAATCTGGAGACATTATCTCTACGGGACCGAATGCACGGTATCCACGGACCATAGGAGTCTGCAACACGTACTAGATCAGAAGCTACTCAGCATGAGGCAAAGGAGATGGTTGGAACTCCTTAGAGACTACGACTGTGATATTAAGTATCACCCTGGCAAAGCGAAACCGACTTGTGAACGCGTATAGAAAATGCCCATCATGAGGCTTAGAAGACAAATAACATAAAGGTCAAACCTTGCACAAACACGACAAAGATTTTGTAAGGAAGAGCGACGATATCTATTACTTTAAGGACCGAGCCTGGATTCCTACGACTAACGAATTGAGGAAGGCCATTACGGACGAAGCACACCGAACACGATATTACATTCATCCAGGGTCAAGCAAGATGTATAAGGACCTCAAGGAACATTACTGGTGGCCTGGGATGAAACGAGACGTTGCTTTATACGTAGAGAAATGCCACACTTGTGCGAAAGTGAAGGCCGAATATCAAAAGCCATCCGGATTACTACAGCAACCCGAAATTCCCGACTGGAGATGGGAACAAATCACAATGGACTTCGTCACAAAATTACCTCGAATCTCAAAGGGTAACGACATGATCTGGGTTATAGTAGATCGACTAACGAAGTCAGCACACTTTATTCTCATCAAGGAAAGTTTTAACGTGGAAAAACTTGTCCGAATATACATCAACGAGGTAGTGACTCGCCACGGAATACCCACGTCAATTAACTCGGACAGAGGCACTCGCTTCACTTCCAGATTCTGGAAGGCATTCCGAGAATCTTCTTGCACTCGATTATATTTAACGACTTACTATCCACGGACCGATAGTCAAAGTGAGCGTACGATACAAATCTTAGATGATGTACTAAAAGCATGTGTTATTGACTTCGGAGGAAGTTGGGATAACCACTTACCACTAATAGGATTCTCTTATCACTAATTAGCATGGATGTAATACAAGGAACGATCGATAGATCACATCGATAAAGGAACGACTAAGACTACTAGGAGTCGTCAAACGATTTACGCTGATGTGCGTAGAAAAGACTTAGAAATTCAAAACAATGACAAAGTACTTCTAAAGGTGTCACCTTGGAAAGGTGCAATACGCCGCGGAAAACACTAGAAAACTGAACCCCAGATACGTAGGACCATTTGAGGTACCCGAAAGAGTAGGTCCAGTTGCGTGTCGTTGGGAACTACCACAAGAGCACGATATCATACATAACACTTTTCATGTGTTGAGACTGAAAACGTGCTTAACGAACGAAACACTTATCACACCTTTAGAAGAAGTACAACTAGACGAAAAACTCCAATTTGTCGAGGAACCAAATTGAAATCATAGAACGCGAAACTAAGAAACTGAGACTCAGTCAAATCCCTATAGTGAGGGTGCGATGGAACGCAAAACGTGGCCCCGAATATACCTGGGAACGAGAGGATCAAACGATTCTTAAGTATCCTCATCTCTTCACTTCTCCCACAACGAATACTACAAGTTGAAATTTCGGGACGAAATTCTTTCAACGTGGGGAGAATGTGACAACCGTCAAAACACAGATCGAGAAAGCTTACTTATAACCTCGATACGTATTTTTGATACCCGATATAACTAACTTTATATTTTACGTGGTTACGTAGACATAACTCTTTAAGCTAAGCTCGATGTAACTCACACAAAACTTTTAACGTTGGCTTACGTTACTTAAACTTTTAAACATGTGTGTCTCGGAATCGGAATCGGAAATCGAAAACGGAAACATAAGACGAATCCTAATACCAAGAAAACACTAAGTGAACTTGCCTAAGTTCCTATCTAAACTAATCGGAAACTTTCAACGAACGAAAATGCTTAACAATTAAACGAACGAAAAACGAATAAGGCGAAATCTGCCCTCCATCCGCGCCGCGGTGAGCCCAGTGCGCCGCGGTGGAGGGTGCAGACAGCAAAAAATACAAACTTTGTGACTCATCTCAAACGTGTCAAACTCGAAGACACCTGTCTTGTGCGGGTTTGATACCTCCTTTTGGCCTAGTAAACTGGCCTAGAACACCCATTTTCTTGTTGCAAACTCCCAACACAAAAACACACTTACACACACTTGATTATCTCTCACTCTCTCTATCTACCTACACACAAGAAAACCCCCTCAAAACTTCCATAAACACAGCCACGTTTGCAGAAATAATTCATCAAAAACACCACAAAAAAAAATCGTTCCATAATCAAAAGGAGAAAGAAGCATTCAACCATTTGGGGTTCATAAACGATTTTCTACATTTTGGGGTTAAAAAAACCAAGGGAACACTTCAATCTCTTCCAAATCATCATCCATTCGGTATAACTCTCTCAAAACTTCTGTCTTTATAACATATACACTTTGCATGCATCATCTAACAACTAAAAACGAGTTTTTATAAAGATTTGAGGCTATTTATGAACAAAAACGGGTTTATATAAAATGGATGATTAGATCCATGAATTTGTGGTTAAAAACACTAAAGAAACTATAAAACATCAAGTATTTATATGAATCTATGAACGCATGTCGAAATCTAACTTAAAAATAACGAATTTCATCAAAAATGATTTTTGGGTAAATGAACTGTGTCGCGACCGCGCCACGGTGCCTCCACCGCGAGGCAGTCATGGTGAACATATGTCCGCGCCACGGTGCCTCCACCGCGAGGCGGTCGTGGTGAACTTGTGACCGCAGCGCAGTGCCTCCACCGCGAGGCGGTCGTGTTGCAGACTTGTTACAAAACCTTATTTAAACCATTATTGAGCGTAACTTTAAACTTGTCGTTTTAAGATTATATATAAAACTGAAGTTCATAAACTACAACCTGTAATAGGGTAACTTATTCAACATATAATCTCTATCGTGTTTTTATAAGTTAAAGATTATTGTTATGGCATTTGTTAGCGGGAAAGTGTTAAAAATTGGATTTAGAAACTATAGCGCGGAAGCGCTGCTCGATTTTAGTAAAACCAAATACAAACACTTTATAACATAAGCATTTCGTTTCCTAACGATGGTATTAACTAATAAATAATGTTACTTACGCCAAAACTTGGTATAAAATAGGATTCCGGTGATTCCGAGCACCTTCGAGCAATTTCGAGCACGCTAGAAATCTTCGCAAACAGTGAGTTACAAACTCCTACTCTTTTAAACGCTTTTAATACTTTTTGGGGTGAAATGCGAGTCTTAGGCTTAGACACTACATTTAAGCTGAAGCAAACTTTGAAACGCTTTGATACTTGAATACTAAACGAAAACTATTTGACACTCGAATACTTTTATGAAACGCTTCGATACTCGAATACTATTATGAAATGCTTTGACACTCGAATACTTTTATGAAACGCTTCATACTCGAATACTATTATGAAATGCTTTGACACTCGAATACTTTTATGAAACGCTTCGATACTCGAATACTATTATTAAATGCTTTGACACTCGAATACTTTTATGAAACGCTTCGATACTCGAATACGATTACGAAAACGATTTGATACTCGAATACTTTTATGAAACGCTTCGATACTCGAATACTATTACGAAAACGATTTGATACTCGAATACTATTACGAAAACTACTTGATATTCGAATGCTTTACGAAAACACTTGTATACTTTGAACGCTTATGAAATGATATATATTTTTGAATACTAAAACGAATGACTATTTTGCCGGCATTGTTGAGGGCTTTGCCAACAATGCCGAGGATACGAAAGCTAAATTTGCCAATGACTAAAACAATAGATCGTCATGTTTCGGACTTTGTACAACATGGACGTGAGAAACCATTGAAAACTCCCGAAAACTACCAAGGACATTAGTTGCTATTAATCCCTTTGGAAAGGACTGTTAGTAGATATGGATAGCGCTATTAGGGTAGAGAGACCCTCACCACAACGCCAAATAACGATGGTGCATAATACTAAATGGGTAGGCTTTAGGCTTAGCAACGATCATTGGGCAATACTTAGGATTGTCACATAGTCGCGCTATGTGGTCAATGCCTACGAACACAAACACGAATACTTATCGTCTTACACATGTGGATGGTTCCACCGCTGAGGTAATGACAAAACAAAACATGAATACTCATACTTTACACATCGCTATGCGTCAACAACTATTTGAACACTATACTTTACGCATGGATATGCGACAACTATTTTAATGCTATATTTTTACGCATTGCTATGCGTCGAAACTTGATTACTTATACTTTACGCATTGCTATGCGTCAACGCTTTGAATACTTAAACTTGTAGCTCACTAACTACGTCTCCCGTAGTTAACACTTGACTCGTATTTTCAGGAAATGAGTAAGCTTTGGAGACGATACTTATGCTTTGGGCTGATGACTTCAAGAATGGGAAAGGGTTCAGGTGGCTTGGCTATGAACACTTATCTTGTATTTTGGATATGTAAACGATGTTTTAAACACTTGTAAACCTTTGAAGTTATGTTTCTTTTAATATAACTTGGTGTGGAACTATAAACTTGTGTATCGAATGCTATTGCTCTTCACATCCCGTGTTTCCGCTTTAGCGGGGTGTGACACGTCGAAAGTTGTTTTGCGGGAGATACGTCAAATCGATGTCTTGCAACCAATTTTGTGATTTTTGTCTTAGAGCAAAACAAAGTAGATTACCTTTTCAAATAAGTTTTTCTAAAACAGTTGCATGTTTCGATTTAATTCATGTTGATATTTGGGGTAGATATCACCATGCATCTTTAATGGGTTCACATTATTTTTTGTTTCTCGTTGATGATCATAGTAGGGGTACTTGGGTTTACTTGATGAAAACTAAATCTGAAGCATCAAGCCATTTAGTTTCCTTTTATAACATGGTGATGACACAATTTAATATAAAGATCAAAAGACTGCGAACCGACAATAGTTCGGAATTTAAATCGAAAATATGATTGAATTTTACAAAGAAAAAGGGATATCATTGGAAACATCATGCCCCTACACGCCGCAACAACATGGCGTAGTAGAACTTAAACATAGACACCTACTAGAAATTGGGCGGGCATTACGTTTTCAATCATCACTTCCTACCGAATTTTGGGGAGATTACGTGTTAACCACGACCTATATCATAAATAAGTTACCGCCCAAAGTATTGAAAAATAAAACTCCACATGAAATGTTACTTGGGAAACCGCTCTCATACGATCGCTTTAGAGTGTTTGGGTGTCTCACTTATGTTCATGATAACTTTGCGAAACAAGACAAATTCGGAGAAAGAGGGAGACGTTGTGTATTTCTTGGGTATCTCATGGGACAAAAAGGATATAATTTTTATGACTTGAAGAATGAAAAGATATGTATTAGTAGAAGTGTAACTTTTGTTGAAGATAGCTTCCTTTTTGGAGAAAATTTCTAACCAAACAAAAGTTTAAAAGAAATGGATCTCGCAGGTTTGACTAAAGTCCAAAGGGCATTAAATAGGAAGATACCCATCGATCAAGAAGCCCAAGAGATGCCACTAATAAAACCCAAAATGTCAAGCTGGCTAAGTTGTCCAACAACCCGAAGATCCATCACGGGATATTTTATCAGTCTTGGTGACACGCGTATATCTTGGAGAACAAAGAAACAAAGCATAGTTGCACGATCTTCCACCGAGGCAGAATATAGGGCTATGGCGAGTACCGTTTGTGAAGTTTTATGGCTTAGATGGTTGTTAGAAGATTTTGATGATATACAAGTAAAGGCAACTCCTTTGTTATGTGACAATGAAACGGCTCTGCATATAGCAGTCAACCCTGTTTATCATGACATAACGAAACATGTAGAAATGGATTGCTATTTTATACGTAAGAGAGTCAATAGTAAAGAAATTAAGCCTCTTCATATACGAACAAAATTACAACCAGCTGACATAGTTACTAACGCTCTTGGGGCGGAACGGTTTCAAATTTTTGCGTAGCAAGTTGAGTGTTCGTGATCTTTACAGTCCAACTTAAGAGGGAGTGTTGAGATACATATTATTATTAGATATATATTATAAATAAGGGATATATATATATATATATGATTCTGTATTTATCCCATGTCATTAGGAGAAAGTTAAGGTTACCGTAGTTATTTCTTAATAGGCTATATAAACATTCTTTTATTCATATTATGATAAATAAAAAAAACCCCTCAATTCTCTAATTTAACAAAAGGTGGTTAAGAAAATCATTAAAATTAAATTTTAAATTGACACTTATTAATGTATGTTAAATTACCGCTTAAATTTGACATCATTAACAATATGAATCCCGTGGACTTAAAATTCCTTGTTTAAGATTATCCACCAAGTTAGTAATCGAAATTTCAGAAAAAATTACACAAAAGTTTTGAAGGACCAAAACGGAGGAGGATAACTCTAGGAGCTTCTCCAATTTTCTAGTCTCAGTACTGTAAGTTTCAAAGTACTTTACAAGGACAATTTATGTACCTTAATCATAACCATTGATTCGAATAGATCCCAATAGTCCATTTTAAAGTATTGGGTAATATAAATAATCTTTGATTTGTTTTCCACAAAGTTTATGGTTCATCTCTTCAGTTTACTTCAAACTTAAAAGAAAAAGTGTTTCAATTTGGGTAAACTAGTTCAAGAACTAAAATCAAAAGTGTACGTGTTTATGGAGATAAGAGAGTGACATAATGTTGTAAATGGATGGTGATGCATAACTAAACAAAACAAGAAAACCCTTGGTTTCCATTTCCTAGGTAAAGTTTAAAACTACCACTACAACAAAATGATTGATTTTCCACACTTTTTTAGACATATTTACACACTTAAAAGCGTGAAGATTTAAGAAGTTCACGCCCGACATGTACGCGAGGAATATTGGTTTAACAAAATCTTCCACATTTTTTTGTGTGATTATGTTGATATAATTTTTCATGCTTGTAAGTGTGAGGATTTTGAGATATTTTTTCACACTTCCAAGTGTGAGGATTTGAAATAATTTATCACACTTTTTAAGCATGGAGAATTTTGATAAATTTATCACACTTCCAAGTGTGAGGATTTTGGATAATTTATCACACTTATAAATGTGAGGATTTTGGATATATCTTCACGATTCAAAGTGTAAGGATTTTTAAATTATTCACACTATTAGATGTGAACACTATATATATATATATATATATATATATATATATATATATATATATATATATATATATATATATATAGGAGTAGGATATTATAAAAAAAGTTTGAAAATAGGAAGGATAGAAAGGAGTGTGAGAGTGACATGTGGCATTTTGTTTTTAATAATAAAAAAATAAAAAAATTTGGAAGAAAAAAAAATTGAAATTTTTCCGATGACGTCATCATTTTCGTGCATAAGTTTTAAACTTATGTACACGAAAAATTGATGCACCAACTAAAAAAGTGATTTTTGGTGCATCATTTTATAAAAAAAAAATGAAAATTTTGGTGCATGATTTTATAAATAAAGTGATTTTTGGTGTATAAGTTCGTTTAAAAAAGATTTTTCGTACATCAGTTTTGAAATTTTTTTCGTGCATAACCTTTTTTCGAGTCAAATTTTTTTTTTTCCGAAAAAAAAAAAATTTTCGATTTTTTTCCACGATTTTTTTTTTTTCGAATTTTAAATTTTTTTCTTTTTTATTAAAAATATTATTTTTGTATTGAAAATTTGTTTTTGACAAATGCCACATGTCATTACCAAAATCCTTCCTATCCTTTTTATTTTAAAAACTTTTTCCCTTAACCCTCCGGTATGTATATATATATATATATATATATATATATATATATATATATATATATATATATATATATATATATATATATATATATATATATATATATATATATAGATTGGGGTTCAATAGGGATCTCTATTTTGCTAGAGATCCAGGGATCACCCTCCCAGCCACAAGATCAACTAAAATTCGTGGCTGAGATTAAAAGTAGAGTTAAGTGAAAATCCTTTAAAAACACACGGAGGGGCATAATGGTCTTTTTACCTTTTTCTCTTTTTTAGGTCCACGCGCTCCAATCTTAACTTAACGTGTTCCTGATTTTGAAACATAACTTCACCGATTCAGTTTTTAACCTAATTTTTTCGATTGAGAATCGAATTGAACTCTATTTCGTCAATTGAAAAACGAGATAAATCTCTTCTTATCATCAAATTCTTCCGATTAAACATGTCATCCACAGGTAATTTTTTGATTTCTTTTATCAACTGTTTTATACATTTTTTTTTTTTTTGTGGTTTATTCAGTCACATGTGATTTTGTTTGTTTTTTTTTATATTTTTGTTGTTCTTTTGTAGGTCGTACTCGTAGAAGTGAACGTATATCCAAAAGAATTGGGTTGAGTAAATTTAAAAACACACCCAGTACTCCTGTTGTTATTGAAGATGTTGTTAATGGTAATGTATCCAGTTTTTGTGTATATATTATTTTTATATGATGTTTTTGTTTTATTTTTTCATGAATCTGTATACGTAGTTACATTTGTTTTGTTCTATGTTTTTATTTTGCAGCTGAAGCACAATTACCTGTGACTGGAGCACAAACACCTGTGACTGGAGCACAATCAGCTGTTTTTGAAGAACAATCACCTGTGACTGTAGGACAAACACCTGTGACTGGAGCACAATCACATGTGATTGGAGCACAAGCACATGTGTTTGAAGAACAATCACCTAATCCTGTTGTTTTTGAAGATGTTGTTAATGGTAATTTATCCAGATTTTGTGTATATATTATTTTTATATGATGTTTTTGTTTTATGTTTTCATGTATCTGTATATGTAGTTACATGTGTTTGTTCTATGTTTTTATTTTGCAGCTGAAGCACACGCACATGTGTTTGAAGAACAATCAACTGTTTTTGAAGTACAATCACCTGTGATTGGAACCCAAGCACATGTGTTTGAAGGTCCATCTTATGTTTATGACACTACTGTTAGTGAATGCGAGAAAGAGAAGACAACGCAGGGTATGTCTAAGAAGTACACAAGAAGTAAGATTCTTGAAGAAATTAGAACTTCATCATTTCGTCGTTCTACAAGGAGTTCTGCTATTAACTCTGATGATTTATCAAGAGGGAAAGAGGTTGTTTGTAAAAGGAAATCAGTTTCTGTTGGTGGTGTTGATGATTCTGTTTTGGTAAAGGTTGCTAAACCGAAGAAATTTTTAGCTATTAGAACTCGCATGTCCCCACATAGTTTATTCATTGCATTGAATAATTTAAGTTTAGAACAGAAGTTTTGTTTAAAAGAAATGGGTTTTGGTGGTTTATACAAGATGCCATGTGATGGGCTTCCTGCACATATTGGTCATTTTGTTGTCGATAATTTTAATCCAAGTAGTATGACTTTGAAGATGAAGAATGGCGTAATTAATATAACTGAGGGAGCTGTTCATGAAATTCTTGGTATTCCTTGTGGTGGGTTGAACATTTGCGATTTAAATGAACTTCCTATGGAGGATCGACCTTTAATTAATCAGTGGTATTCTCAGTTTCTATCTGGCAATAAAGTTCGTGCAACTGATATATGCAAAGCTATTGTCAATTCGTCTGAAGCGGGAATTCTGTTTAAAATTAATTTTCTGGTCTTGTTTTGTAATACAATGGTTGGATGCCCTAGTTCGGGTTCCTGTGACGTTAAACTTTTGAAGTTTTTTGACGAATCGGTTGATATTTCTTCTTTGAATTGGTGTCGATATATTTTAGATTCTTTGGCTCAAAGTAAAAGTGGATGGGAGAAATATGGCAGTCGTTTATATGGTGGTCCACTTACTTTTCTTGTTGTAAGTTTTTTTCTTTTCTTTATCATTCTTTTATTATCTATTGTTTTATTGTTTATGTTACTTAATAATTTTTTGGTTTTTATATATAGCTTTTGTATTTTGATTATGTGAAATTCCACTTGGATGACACACCTCGTGGGAGACCTGCAATTCAAGGCTGGAGTATGGATAAAATGAAGGCTAGGGAAGATCTTGAAATGAAAGAAGGAGGTTTTGGGATTTGGGATTTGCAACCTGATTATAATCAGTTGATCATGAACGAAGATTTTGCTGTTGATGTTAGTTTTTTTACTTCTTCTTTTTATAAACATTCCCTGAAATGATTAATCACCGGTGATTTTATTAAAATTAAGTCACTAAAATGATTAAACTGGTGTTTATTATATACTAATCACCGGTGATTTTATTATATAGTAACATTCTATAGTTAATCACCTGTTTATTATATAGTAATCACCGATGATTTTATTAAAATTAAGTCACTAAAATGATTAAACTGGTGTTTTGTTTATAAGATAAAATATAAGGGCTTATTAGCTTATTGAGTTTTCTTTTAACTATTTGTTTTTAATATTTATTCTTTTTCTGTGTTTTTTGTTATTTTGATTTTTTTTGTTTTTTTGTTTTTTTTTTTTAGGATATGGTGCGTAAACTGCAGTCGAAATTTTCCGTTTTGTTGGATGATAAAGATGATATAATGTCATATCTACAAGAAGCTGTCCACAAATTTCCTCTTCATCCAAAAATATTGGATTTTAAAGAGTTGTTTAAGTCTGTTTTTGTTTGTGATGATGATGATATTGAAGATTCAGTTCAAGGAGGTGTTTAAACATTAGTTGTTCTTTGTTAAGTAGTTTGTTTGTTGTTAAGTAGCTTTTTTATGTAACTGATTTATGTTATTTGAATGCTTTTTAGAATTTCTGGACAAGTTATGACCTATCTTTCAATATATTATATTTATGTGCCTTTTAATTTAGATCAACTCTTTTTTTTTTTTTTTTTATGTTTAAACATATAGGCATTAAACTAATAGTAATCACAGGTGATTACTATAAAAACAACAGAAATCTTCAAACACATTAAAATTGAAACACAAACAAACATATATTAAAATTCAACAAACACAAACAAACAGAAATCACATTTCCTCTTTATCTTTCTGAGATAAGAGGTTTACATACCAACAAACACATTAAAATTCAACACAAACAAACATAAGACAAACAAACAAACATATTGGCTTCATACGAGGCAATCTTTTCATCTTAGATGTCGTATTTTTCCACATTGAACACCAATTTAAGACCAGAGTTTGTTTGTTGCAAGGTTTTTGTGAAGAGCAACATAGTCCCACATCGCAACCCATGTCTTTTTCTCCATTTGTTCCATTCACCATTGATAGTCACATGGCTGGTTGGAACATTCCTTCGTGGGTCGGGGTATGTTTGCATTGCGAATAACCTATTGGTATCATTGGTGAAAACAATGTCACAATATTCATATTCAGTAAGGTTATGTTCCCTTACAAAGTATGCTGGTATTGTCTGCAAAAAATGACATAGTTATTGTTTTTTATATACACAACATATATTAAAGGTAAACCATGATATTATGAATATATAAAAACTATAGAATCACAGGTGATTACTATAGAATCACAGGTGATTACTAAACAGTTTTGTGATGAATATATTATGAATATACATTACTTACCACCCTTCCCCTTGTGACTTTGGTTCGATCAAGTTTAATGGCAAAGCAATCATCTTGCATTTTTTTTTGTTTTTTGTTTTAGTGTACTCCTTTCTCTTCCATATACATCCTTTATATAGGCAATATGATGGTTAAAAATGGTTGTTGTTTTCAATGCTATATGTGTAGTCTTTTCAAAATGTGTAATAAATGTAATATATGTTTTCAAAATGTAATAAAGCAAAAGCTAGAAATGCACGAATCTTTTTCAAATTTGTGTAGTCTTATCCTATATACATGTGTAGGAATCACATGTGATTACTTTATTTTGTTTTTGTTACTGTTTTTCATTCATGCTTTTTGTGTAGTCTTATCATATATACATGTGTAAAAACTATAGAATCACCGGTGATTTAATGCCTTAATACTTTAATACATTTAAGGTTCTTAAAAATTTGTTGTCAACAAAGTTTAAAGGAAAATCACCTATGATTTAGTGCCTTAATACCTTAATTTGTCAATTACTGCCTTAGTACATTTGGTGCCTTAGTATGTAGAATGGTGATTATTAATTCACATGTGATTACTTTATTTTGTTTGTTACTGTTTTTCATTCACGCTTTTTGTGTAGCCTTATCCTATATACATGTGTAGGTATCACATGTGATCACTTTTATTTTTGTTTTGTTACTGTTTTTCATACACTCTTTTTGTGTATTCTAATCTAGAAACAGTCATACAGTATATAGAATCTTAATGGGAAATTTTTTCAAAAGAAACTCCCAAACACCAGTTTAATCATTTTAGTGACTTATTTTTAATATAATCATAGGTGATTAACTATTGAATCACAGGTGATTAATCAACCTTCTTTTAGGCTACGTGTAGATATTGATTTGGTTAAATGTTTTCAAAACTTACATGGTTAAAAATTATAGACAAAAACATATATTTTAATAAAATATAGACAGCTTATACGCATTGTTCTTTTCCGTACTCAGACTTCCAGACTTCCAGACTTCCAGAGCGTAGAATTTACTATCTCTGGCATAGTTTCTTCTTGTTCGGATTCTGCAATTAAGATAAGATTATGACATATACCAGAGTACATACGCGAAAAGCACGTCACATATAGTTTTGCAAAATAACTAAAAGTTTTAGAATGACATCAAACCTCTTTTTCAACCATCTGTTGTAATGTAATATATGCTAGCCTTGACACGTCCTCTTCCGCCATCTTAATCTTCTGAAAAGTGTTCGGAGACGTGATTGTGAAGCAATCATACGAAACACTTGATCTGAAATTTGGCATATGGACACTGCCTTCATTTTTAGTTCTATACACTGGGAATTTTTTTCCACTCTTTTGAGCATGTTCGTTCAGAAGAGATTTCCACATTACATTCTGATTTGAACCTAAAAAGAATGAAGATATTTTGCTTTAATTAGTGTTTGTTACTGTTGTTTCTAAACACACGTGGGTGCTTAAACATACCGTTGGGGTTTGGATGATTCATCCCGTGGATACCACTAGAGCTTTCAGCTTTGGGGCTCACTAGAACAGAAACGGGGTTCTGTAGTTTGCCAGATGTGATTTCCTTAACCATACCTTTCGGGTTTGGATGATTCATCCCGAGGATACCACTAGAGCTTTCAGCTTTGGGGCAAACTAGAACAGAAAGGGGGTTCTGTAGTTTGCCAGATGTGATTTCCTTAACCATACCTTTCGGGTTTGGATGATTCATCCCGAGGATACCACTAGAGCTTTCAGCTTTGGGGCAAACTAGAACAGAAAGGGGGTTCTGTAGTTTGCCAGATGTGAGTTGCTTATAGCTACTTTGAAATGCTTGGTCGATCACGAAAATGTTTTTTGGTATGACAGCCTTTGCACAATTCCCCGGTTGATCAAATGGGTCCTCGATCTGTAATCACCGATAGTAATAAAATTAGATCAACATATTTTATTTGACAGAGAAAAGTGTCTGCATGTCAACACATATTGACCTGTTACTCAATCCGCCCATCCACATAAATAAGAGATAGAAGACGTACAAATAGAGCATATTTGTGAGGATAACCGATTTCTTCCCATTTTCCAGTTTTTGTACTAATTTTTAGATTCTGACCCGTCACACTTATGCCGCAGAACTGAAAAACAACAAACAAACAGAGATTATAGCGATTTTTAAGAAAACATAAACAAATTATAAGAAACTTACCTTTTCAAGAAATGAAATAAAAAGTTCAGACAACGAGCTTTTGTTAGGTATCCTCGACATATTAGCTTTAAAGCTGTCTATGTTGCTACTACAAATTTTTTCGATATTTTTCTCAGCAATAGCTCTCACACCTGTTTCACAAATTGTTGCCGTATTTAGTTTTTCACAAAATGCATTTCATTTTCCAAACACATAAAAAACAAATACCTGTAAGATCATCAGCCATGTTCCCTGGGTAAACTTCATTAAGAGGGGGTAGAAGGGGAGGGTCACAAGTCTGAAAGAAACGAGATTATAAAACCAATACATGAAAACAAAATATTGGAGACAGAATCGTAAACATATATGTGATAAACAGTAGAAATGGTAAGAATCACCTGAAAATGGAATATAACGAGTAAGGTAAGGGAAAACGAATTCAAAGTTCCGGTTTTAGGATCATTGATACTCTGCGCTTTTGCCCATTCTTTGACCTACATATTATCATTAATAATAAGCATATGATAATATGAAAACGTTCTTTTATATAATCACTTTATAGTCTGTAGAAACATACAATTAAGACTAAATCACGGAAACGTCCATCAATTTCGTTTATCCAATACAACATTCTTGCCTTCATTTGACTGCTTAAGTTGTTGAGAGAGATGTCACATGAAATTTTGTACTTGTCGCTAACACATTTCACGATTGGCACTCTTGCATGTTTAATATAAGTAATCGCATTGAATCCGCCTGTCAATACAGTCACAGGTGATTAAACCAACATTTTGAGGCTACATGTAGAAATCGTTCATATAATCCCATGTGTCATTTTTGGTAGTTGTATTTGGCTTTTATATCTAAGATATTTCTTAAATAAACAAAATAATATGATTCTTTTTTTTTTTTTTTTTTTATTTTTATAAACAAAATCACAGGTGATTTTAATCATTTTAGTGATTTTAATTTTATTTGATATTATATAATATAAGTCATACCTATTCTTTCCATAGCTTTTTTAACTTCTTCAAGTTCATTTTTGTCATATTTTTTTCCCGCGTAAGAAATGGAGATATCTAAATCTCCGCTTCTCGAGAAGAGGTTAGACGCAAACGAACCAAATGCCTCAACTGTCGCACCTAATTTTAAACAATCGAAATTCAGAAGTTAGATAAAACGACTAAAGCTCGAAATGAACTAAATGACTCAACTGCATTATCATTATTTTCAAACGTTTTGAAGAATTTACCTTTAAAAACTTCCAGACTTTCAACTATGGCTCGAATATCACTCATAACATGTGATCGTTTTGTGCAATCATCCACTGTAGGGTTGACTAGTTGAAGAATATCCCTCAGGGTAGTTTCCAATGAATAGCTGGAGTTCATATCTGACAGGTTTCTAATATTTTAGTTGGAGTTTGAGCCCTAAAATTGGAGAGAAGGGGATATGTAAGGGCTTTTTATATAAAGGCATATTAATTCCTCCGTTTCAAACATTTTAATCTTTATAAACATTCTGTAACATTCTATAGTTAATCATCTGTTATTTTATATAGTAATCACAGGTGATTTTATTAAAATTAAGTCACTAAAATGATTAAAATGGGTAATCTGGAATTTTTATGGCTTTTAATGTAAGTGATTATGAGCTTATTACTTTTTTATTTAGTCATAATTAACAGTTACAACTTCATTAAAGACTACTCCTTTTTATAGCCAAAATTACGACTTTACTTTGTTCAATGCATTTAAATGTCATTTAATTTTTCTCTGTTTGTGCATCTGAATTGTAATGAGTACAAGCTAGAGACTACTAAGTCACAGGTGATTACTAAGTCACATTTTATCATATCCACATATACACAAATAAAGTAAAAATTACTAAAATAAGAACATCAAAATATTTAGAATATATCATATCCACATCGAGACAAATAAAATGTAAATCAGAACACCCAACCCATTTGAATAAACATCCTAGTCTGACGTTCTACCGTGTAACATAGCGTTTTTGAGAAATTCATTCCTTATATCATTTGGTAGCATGGAAAACTCATCAGCATGCTTTTGGATTTCAGATCTGA
The DNA here is from genome assembly GCA_910822075.1 of Senecio squalidus. Classification (NCBI taxonomy): domain Eukaryota; kingdom Viridiplantae; phylum Streptophyta; class Magnoliopsida; order Asterales; family Asteraceae; genus Senecio; species Senecio squalidus. The sequence goes on along the minus strand of CAJVGC010000001.1, from coordinate 55,966,703 downwards.
GTAGATTAGTATCTGACAAAAGCAACTTTGTTGCAAATTTCCTTCTAAGTCCTTCAAGCTGGGGCCTCTGCTTTTTTTCAGTATTGGCGATGCCACATTTCCATTTCTTTATTTCTTGCCCCATGTAATTTTCCATATGTAGCATTGCAAATATTCCGCAATCTATGTTATTCTTTGATGTTCTCCATGTCATCTCTGCTCTTTCAATTTTACAGTCATTCATCTTGAGAAGGCTTTTGTGTTTTATCGTATCAAGATATTCTGTAAAGAGTGTTTTCTGTAAAACAAGAAAAGAAAAAAAAAAACAATATAAAACTTAAATTAAAAACCTAAAAATTTACATGATATAAAGAAAAGGAAAAAATATATATAGTAATATCTAATGTTATCCTATAGAATCACAGGTGATTTATTAAACATTGTGGTGATTCTATATTGTTTACATTAAGAACTGTTTGTATAATAAAAAAAAAACAATACAATCACAGGTGATATTTTTACTTACAATTTTTAAAGGGATTGCGCCATATCTATCCATTTCACCATTCTTGCTATTGTCAATTAGTAGAATCTTTGGATGCTTTAAGTTGAAAACAATAAGAAAAAAATGTTTTGACTTATTAATGGGGAAGAATACCTGTCAAAAATAATTCAAATATTAAAACAAACATATTAAAAATGAAAAAATAAAGAATTATTCATAAATAAATAAAAAAATATATGTACCAAGTCGATGTCCTTTAACGTCAGAAGCTTCTTATCATTGTTCATATTTCGTTTCAAAGTTTCAATGAACTCTTCAATTTTTTGTTCTTCCGTAAGGTGCGTGTCAGGTAAAACTTTTGGGTCCTGGACAACAACAAAGATGAATTTAAAACAAATTACTTTAAAAACATGATGATATAAAACTAAATAACATTTAATAAGATGAATTTTAAAAATTCAAATTAAAAACTTACAAAAGGGATTGTCTTAAAGAAATACCGACGTAATGATCCGTCACTTTTACGTTTTTCTTCATCATTTAGCATAGTAGCCCAACAATCAATCACAATAACATCAACCCATTGCCCAACAGTTAACGTTTCTATTTGCTCATACATTGCCAGACTTTGATCTTCAGAATTAAAAACAAATGTGCTGAAAGAAATAAAATATATGTTATTCAAAAAGTAATATCAAATCACATCTAATAAATAAACATAAAAATAAATAAAAAACAATTATAACTTTTTTTACTTACTTCATATCCGCAGTCATAGAAAAAAGCGCATCAGAAATTTTCCTCTCTAAGGCTGTAAGTTTTTCTCCGACAGCCGTCTTACGATTATGATATGGTGATTTTTCATAATGAGCTAGATGAGTGATACGTTTTTTTTCTGGTTCAAAAGGGGTAATGAATGAAGGATCATCGTTTTCCACAACTTTTTTTTCCCCTTTATGAACCGTTTTTTGTAACTCATCTGCATTTGGCTCACCTTCTTCAACTTTTTGTTCCCTTTCCTTCACATCAACCCTTTTTTGTAATTCTGCGGCATTTGGCTCACCCGTTCTTGACCCACCGGCTTCAACTTTCTGTCGTTTTTCATTCACATCAACAGATTTTTTACCATCTTCTTTTTCAGCTTCCTTTCTCTTCATACCAACAGAAACTTGCAATAGCTCTTTTTCTTTCGGGTTTAAAGTTGTTGTATCAACAGGAGACTGTTTTACTTCCAATTTTTCTATTTCAGCTTCCTTTCTCTTCATACCAACAGAAACTTGCAACACCTCTTTTTCTTTCGGGTTTAAAGTTGTTGTATCAACAGGAGACTGTTTTACTTCCAATTTTTCTACACCAATGTCTTGTTTAATGGTAGTTATTGTTTCTACGCCAAAGTCTTGTGTCATACCAATAGAGAAACTAGGATAAGATGGTTTTACGATATCAACTTTTCCTGAACAAGTTGTTTGACCAAAAACAAATTAGATAAAATGTTTTTTCTTTTTTCTTTTTTTCCAATCACAGGTGATTTAGTTAAAAGTTTTTTAAGATAAAACTTATTAATAAAATTAGAGGTGATAAAATGTACCTTTTTTCAAGTCTTTCTCCACCTTTTCAACTTCAGCTGAATTTTCACGATCAACATTCAGTGATTTAGAAGAATCCTTTACCTTTTCACCAACAGCTAAACAATATAATAAAATAAAAAAGATTAAGATAAAAGTGTTTTAAGAGAAAAACTTTTTATAAATAAAGTCATTGGTGATTACTCTTTGCTTCTCCTTTTTTTTGTTTTTCATCAACTTGACGGTCAATTGTCTGTTGGACACCTGGCTCGTTCAGGAACTGGGTATCGATATTTGCCCATACAACATCTCCATCTTTTGAAAATCCAGCAACAGCTAAACAATATAATAAAATCAAAAAGATTTTAGATAAATGTGTTTTAAGAGAAAAATTTTATAAATGAAATCACAGGTGATTACTCTTTGTTTCCCCTTTCTTTTTTTCTTCTTCAACTTTACGGTCGACTTCGTTGAAAAATTGGGTATTTATTGAAAAATCTATTTTCAATTCTTTGTCCGCCTCTTCAACTTCAACTGGTTTTTCAGCATCAACATTTAACGATTTTAAAGAATCCTTTACCTTTTCACCATCAACAGCTAAACAATATAATAAAATAAAAAAGATTTAGATAAATGTGTTTTAAGAGAAAAATTTTATAAATGAAATCACAGGTGACTTACTCTTAGGTTTTGTATTCTCTATATGGTCTTCAGTTGTACGGTCGACTTCGTTCAGAAACTGGGTATCTATCGAAGAAACTATTTTCAAATCTTTGTCCGCCTTTTCAACTTCAATTGGTTTTTCAGCATCAACATTCAACGAGACCTTTTCACCATCAACAGCTAAACAATATAATAAAATAAAAAAGATTTAGATAAATGTGTTTTAAGAAAAAAAATTTATAAATGAAATCACAGGTGACTTACTCTTAGGTTTTGAATTCTCTATATGGTCTTCAGTTGTACGGTCGACTTCGTTCAGAAACTGGGTATCTATCGAAGAAACTATTTTCAAATCTTTGTCCGCCTTTTCAACTTCAATTGGTTTTTCAGCATCAACATTCAACGAGACCTTTTCACCATCAACAGCTAAACAATATAATAAAATCAAAAAGATTTAGATAAATGTGTTTTAAGAGAAAAATTTTATAAATGAAATCACAGGTGATTTACTCTTAGGTTTTGTATTCTCTGTATGTTCTTCAATTGTACGGTCGACTTCATTCAAAAATTGGGTATCTATTGAAGAAACTATTTTCAAGTCTTTGTCCGCCTTTTCAACTTCAATTGGTTTTTCAGAATCAACATTCTTTTCATCAACAGCTAAACAATATAATAAAATCAAAAAGATTTTTTAATTTATTTTTTTCTCCAAAAAAACACAGGTGATTCACATTAATTGAATTTAATAAAATGTACCTATTTTCAAGTCTTTGTCCGCCTCTTCAACTTCATCTGGTTCTTCAGCATCAACATTCAGTGATTCAAAAGAATCCTTTACGTTTTCACCATCATCAACAATATTAAGATGATCATAATTTGTACACTCGAGTGTATATTCAATATTCTGAGATGACGATAAATCAACTGCAACTTTTTTATTCTTCACTGAGTCATTTTGTTGAACTTCTTCACTGAGATTACTTGCACCACAACCAACAACGAGAATAGATTGAAATTTGGCTTTTTGAAGATTTATATCTTCGTTGTGTGGGTACATTTTTGAAGCTTCCTCTAAAAGAGATGTTATGTCGTTTTTTATTTCTTTTAGAAATGATAACTTTCTCTCTAGTTTTCCAACAAAATACTGCAAAAAATATTGCAAATAGTTATAATACAGATTTGTACAAATAACACTATTTCTGTTCAGTAATGTAGTAACTACTCACACAATTTAATCAGTTCTTAAGCCCAAAATAATAACATCATTCAAATAACACTTATTCTGTTCAATAATGGAGTAACTACTCACACAATCACAGGTGATTTTCATATAAAAATTACCTCAGAAGCAAATTCGTCGTTTTTTAAAGCTTCTCCAAATGGAGGTTCCACGTCTCCTCTGCCAAAACCGCCTTGAAGGATTTCTGCGTCTTGTCTATCACTCATTTTTTGTGAATCCCAACCGAGAATAGCAGGACGTGTTCGTGCAACATTTAATTTGCTACACTTTATTGAATCCAAGTACAAAAGCTACAAATACATGAAAAACATATGTTAAATATATACTCATTTCTCAAGAGAAAAAAATACATGAAAAGCATGTAATTTGAAAGCTCAATCACCTGTGATTGAAGCACAATCACCTGTGACTGAATTAAAATTTCATAATTTTGACACTACTTCTAATGAGTTATTGTAAAAATAAACTTACAGTGAGGAATGATAGAGGTCCAACAAAAAAACTGTTCACAACTTTTATCCAATCGTTTTTGCATTCTCGCAAAGCATTCATTACCAAGCTGCACCAGTTTATGTTTTTGATATCTACACCCTCTGTTATGTAGTCCAGAATTTTCAGCAAACATGAACCTGAGGGATGGCATTGAACCATCGTGTTCATGAACAAAACTAAGAAGTTTAACTTAAAAGTTATTCCTCCTTCTCGAGAATGTGTAATTTTAGCTAACACTTCTCGTGGCCTTATCTTCGCCCCAACCTCAAACTGTTTGTGCCATTCAACAATATACGGATCTTCTTTTGAAACAGCCTCCAACTCCTCCAATTCCCTTCCTCCATTGGGAATACCAAGCATGTCGTGTATTAACTCAGATGTAATGTTAATGACATGACTCCCAACAGTTAATGTCATTTTTGATTGGTTGAAGTTTTTTGCTACATACATTCCTAGTTTTCCCGGTATGCTATCTAAAGTCATGGCAATTAAGTCCCCAAACCCCATATCAACTAAATCTGACTTTTGATCTGTACTTAAATCCTTGATTGCAGTATACAGGGACTTAGGTGACATTCTAGTCCTAAGTGAGTCAAACTTAAAGCCTAAAGTCTTAACCGGTTGGGACACTTTTTGACTAACTTTTTCTTTTTTTGACAACTGTTCTTCATTTACAGTTTCTAATTTCAGTTTTGCACTTTTCTTGCCTAATTCTTGACTCTCTTCTTTTATGTCTTGAGAAAATCGCTTTGCACCACGGTAGATCTTCTTCTTCCTTGGTTTCTTTTTCACATCCTCGCTGTCTTGTTTTTTTCTTTTTTTTAGAACCTTCTTGACAGGAGATGTTTTTTCCTTTCCGAGGTAGCTGGCCAGTGTTTGATCATCTCGTAATTGACCTACGTTACACAAATAAAAAAATTAGTTAAGCTATATGTAATTAATGAACATATATTTATCAAATTTTTGTCATGTGTTAAGCTATATGTAAAACAAGTAATACCTGAAGTTGTCCCTTCGTTTTTCAGAAGATTATCTTCTTCATTTGATGATTCATCTTCTTTGTTGTCTAAATAAGAATAATAAATAACAATAGTTATAACTACTTTAATTGTTTCATATAAACAAACAAATTTTTAAACAGACTAATGTTACATTACTAAACATTATTAAACATTTGTTAATTTAAAAACTATATAGTCACAGGTGATTACTAAACATTTTTGGTGACATTTTACATGAACATACTAAGGAACTAAATTAATAAATTCACAGGTGATTACTAAACATTTGTAGTGACATTTTACATCATTCTTATAACACTATTTTTGGTCAATAATGGTGTAACTACTCTCACAATCACAGGTGATTTCATATAAACAAACAATTTTTCTAAAACAGAAATATACCTGAATCACTTTTATGTTTTCTAGAAGTATACGTTCTTCCACAATGTTTATCCACTGATGAACAAACAACTGTAAATAAAAAAAAAATTATAAGTAGTGATTAAATATAATTTTACAAAAAAAATAAAATAATAAATAAATAAATATCATATTACATTTAACTATGTCATTAACATAATTTTCCTCCGTTGGTTCACCAGTTATATCTGAAATGTATAATTTATATAACATAAAATAAATTTAAAGAAAAAAAAAAAAAAAAAAAAAGATTATAAACAAAACGTAAAACCCTTACTTGTCGATTTTTTGTCTATCCGAACTGTGTTTCCATCAAAAACAACAATGGCATTATTATTGTTTGATTTTGGCGATGATTTATCGGTTGACTCCATTGAAATTTCAAAGGAATTAGAAAACGTAAAACAAGGGTTTGTGGGAGGGAAAGGGTTTTGTCGGAGTGAACGGGTTTGTTTGTTTTTGGTAAGAATGTTTAAACGTCAAAATGACGTGGGATATAAAGGAAGGAAAGAAATAAACCGTCATTTAGTTTTTTTTTATTTTCTTTTTTTGCAAATATGACCCTCAAGTTTTTTTTCTTAAGACTTTGAGCAATTTTTTTTTTTTTTTTTGGTTATGATTGAAATTTTTATAATGTCTAAGTAGTGAAAATCACATGTGATTTGAACATCAAGTATTAAAAAGGCAATATCACATATGATTTAATTTAGCCCACAAATAGTCATTTGTTAAACAACAAAATATGTTAAAATATCATACGATAATTTTATGTATCATGTGTAAGTTGCTACAACCATGTGTAAACCGTATCTAGGTAGTCAAAATCACATGTGATTTTTATGTGATTTAACAACGTTAAACCTTTTTCTAAACCATGTGTAGTTGCTCAAACTCCATGACTTGAATCACATTAAAATTCAAACACAAACAAACATATATTAAAATTCAACAAACATATATTAAAATTCCACAAAGACAAACAAACAGAAATCACATTTCCTCTTTATCTTTCTCAGATAATGAGGTTTACATACAAACAAACACACTAAAATTCAACACAAACAAACATATTCGCTTCAAACGAGACAATCTAGAAACCTAGAAAACAGTAGGAAGTGGCTTCAAACGAGACAATCTAAAGTTTTAAGCTTGGGGGAGAATTTGAACATTGAAAATCAACTGGTCACTATTAGTAAGTGGCTTAATCGACTTCGTGAATTGACAGACCGAACCATAATCAATCCCATGCTTGTGCATAAATGCCTTCCAATCTCCATTAATCACCATATGGTTAGTAGGTCCAGGCGTCCTTTTGTCAAGATAGTTTGTTAAGTCGAACCACGTACCATATGGGTCATCTTCTGTGAAGATGACATAGCATACATCAAAATCCAAGAGGTTGTTATCCTTTACAAATTTTGATGGTATGGTCTGCAAAAGGTAATATAATTATGACATTTACATTAGCAAAGTTTATAACAAGGTTATGCATACTTACAAGTTTGTTGCTCTCGATTTTTTTCTTTGTTAGCGTAATAACAAAGCTGTCTATCGCAACCGGCTGGACAGTTCTTCGCGTAACAACAAAGTCGAATTCGCTGTCACTGCTCGAATCGCTTGAAATGTCTATCACAACTTGCTTACTGCTAGACATTTTTTTTTGAAAGTTAGACTGTAAATTTGTTTTTGGTTGAAAACTTTATTGAAGACTACTCCTTTTTATAGCCAAAAATACCTCTTTCTTTTTTTCAATTTCTTTCAATGCATTGAATGGTCATTCAATGTTTTTGTTGTTTCTGCTTTTTGTATTGTAATGAGTACAAGCTAGAAGTAGCATTGAGTTGTCATTTATTTTTTCTCTTTTTCTCTTTTTGTATTCAATATTTTTGATGGATGGATTGATGGATGGATGAATTCGTATATGTTTTCAATGCTTTTTTTATTTTTTTTGTGGTTCTTCCTTCCTGTCACATTTACCAAAACAAGAATATATTCTTTTTCACATACAAATTACAATAAAAAAATATTTAATTTCAAATACCAAGTAGATATTCTCCAACCACTTGCAATAAAAGCCAAAATACAGAATTCATTAAACAAATTTATATGTAAAAAGTATAGAATCACCGGTGATTATTAATAAAATCACCATTCTAAAGCACATTATTAATAAAATCACCGGTGATTTCTACTTGTACCCAAGTCACTGAAAAACCTAAACAACAATTAGTTGGTACAACTTATAACAACAACGTTAAACCTTTTCTAAACCATGTGTTTTTTTGTTCAAAGAAATAGAACAACAGATAACATACATAACGGTCATTTTATTAAAAACTAAAGATAGACGGGAAGAGCAGATAACATTACACAACAACAACACAATTACAAACTACCATGACTTCAAAACTAAGAGAACAGTATTTTGCCAATTTCAATGTCTAAGCTTGGTGGATCTCTTTAACTTTGAAAATCAAATAGTCAGTAGTAGAAAGTTGCAGAATGAACTTCTTGAATTCACAGACAGAACCATAATTAAGACCATTTTTCCTCATTAATTTCTTCCATTCTCCGATCATCACCATATGGTTGGTAGGTCCAGGCGCCCTTTTGTCAAGATAGTTGGTCAACCTGAAATACTCACCATCTAGTTCATCTTCTCTGAAGCAGACATAGCACTCATCAAAGTGCAAGATGTTGTTATCCCTAACAAATTTTGCTGGTATGGTCTGCAAAAGGTAATATCATTATGACAGTTACATTAGTAAAGTTTGCTAACAAGGTTATGCATACTTACCAGTTTGTTGCTATTCATTTTGTTCTTTGTAAGCGTAATAACAAAGCTGTCTTCGCTTTCATGTACATTCTCGTTATCTCTAGTGTTTGTGCCAACATCATCGTCACTTTCACTGTTAGTATCGCTTGTCAGGTCTATTACAACCGGCTGGGGTTTCGGTTCAGTGTATGTAATTCTAAGGGGGCTTGGGCATGGGATATCACTGTCACTGCGAGACATTGTTTTGAAAGTTAGTTTGTAAAACTGTAAATTGTGTTTTGGTATACAACTTCATTGAAGACTACTCCTTTTTATAGGCAAAATTAGCTCTTACTTTTTTCAACTTTCTTCAATGCATTGAAATGTCATTCAATTTTTCTCTGTTTATGCATTTTAATTGTAATGAGTACAAGCTAGAAGTAGTCTTCAATAAAAGCCAAAATACAGAATGCATTAAATAAAAATTATAGAATCACCGGTGATTTTCCTTTTTCAACTTTCTTCAACTTTCTTCAATGCATTGAAATGTCATTCAAAATTAGCTTCAACTTTCTTCAATTAATAATCTTTTTTTATAGGCATTGAAATGTCATTCAATTTTTCTCTGTTTGTGCATTTTAATTGTAATGAGTACAAGCTAGAAGTAGTCTTCATTGCATCTAATTGTCATTTATTTTCTCTCTGTGTTTCTGCATTTGATTTTACATGTATCTGTATTTTTTGCATTGAATTGTAAAGTAATATTTGATGGATGTATGGATTAATGGTTGTATAAATTTGTATATGTTTTTTAATGCTTTTTTTGCTTTTGTGCTTCTTCTTTGGTTTCACATTTACCAAAACTAGAATATATTCTCCAATTACTTTCAATAAAAGCCAAAATACATAATGCATAAAACAAAATTATATGTAAAAACTATATAATCACAGGTGATTTTCCTTTATAATTTGTTATTTATGGATATGTAAACAAACCGAAAATACACCAAACCGAAAATATTCTCACACAAAATATTTTGTCATCCAATAATATAAAATCAAAGGTCATTTCAAATAATATTCAATTAGTAAAGTAACATATTTTGTCAGGTACCGACATTCGAAGTTTCATAATCCGATTCTTCATCACGCAATACATAATCAACTTCATTTGCAGCGGCATTTGATGTAGTAGTTTTCTGTCTCTTTCTTTGGTTTGACAAAGTATCATAAGTACCATAATCTGATTCTTCTTCACTTACATCTTTATATGCTTGTCTCGCAACTTTTTTTCCTCTTGTCTGTCTTTGTGCAGTTGGTTGGACATTCTGCTGTTGAAGTTGTTCTTTTCCGGATTGGTTTGCAGCATTGATTTCTGTTGTTGTTGTTCCAGTATTTAGAAGCCGTTGAATTTGTTGTTGTTGTTGATGAGTTAGATGTGGAAGTTTCTGTAGATTTTCAAGCTCTATTTCAAATCCTTTACATGTTCTTCTGTCGTGAGTATTAACAATTAGTTCACATAATCCACACGTTCGATATGGTCTTTCATTTGCCTTTTGTGCTCTTTCACCGTACCCTTGCATCCTTGAGTTACTTCCGCTTCCTTTGTTTTTTATACCTTTTGGATTATGGATCAAAACTTGGTCTGGTTTTTTGACTCCAAGAATATCTTCCATCATTTCGGTTTTGTTCTTTTCTGGGACATCTTTTTCAACTTCAATCTTGAGATTTTTTAGCTTTTCAACAAAGTAAGCTAGCTTTTCTTCATCATTTCGTAAAACAGCTATGCAACTTTCTACACTGCGGCATGCTTCATTCGCTAGTTTCTGGCATTTTTCGGTTAAATTACCTTCATATCTATGCGTTTTGTTCCTAACACTAGGTGGAATTAAGTCTCTTTTCCAACGTCTTGCTATATACTTTTCTGGTATTTCGTCTATGCCACATGATTGTAAAACACAGAATATATGTCTACAGAGTATTCCACAACGTACAAAGTGATTACAGGTACAAACGTAAGTTTCATCCGCTATGTTATGTTTGACCTGTAATATAAAATCTATTATGATCACAGGTGATTACTATAAAATAACATCAACATACTAAGATTACTATAAAATAAAAGGTGATGTTTAGTAATCACATACTAAGGCACTAAACTAATATAAATCACAGGTGATTAATATAATAACATCAACATATTAAGATTTACTATAAAATAAAAGGTGATGTTTAGTAATTACATACCTTAAATGTTGCTTCTTTTTTAACTTGAAGTTGAATTTCCGTTGCGCCTATCTCAGAAAACGGGTCAACATCCTTTCGTTCCTGGTTTTTTCCTTTTCCTTTTGTTTTAGCTCTGTAATTCTGTTGTTTGTCTTTTGTTCTTTCTTTAATCATCATAATCTCACAACCTTCTTCTGTAGTGATTGAAATTTGGGAGCACCACCAAAGAGAACTATCAATTTCTTCTTAAATATTTCTTTTGTGTAAATATTTCTTGCATGTTCCTCGATTGGCCATCTTGTTATCAATTTTGGTGTTTTGCTCAATGTTTGATGATCTAAAATTTCTTGTTCATGTCTCTGCTTCTCCATTGCAGATTCAAAGAGATTCATAAAATTGATGAGTGTTGATCCATAACTTGTGAAGTGATTAAAGAAGGAATTCTCACTTTCTGATCGTGATGTTGTTCTCATTAAACCGCACATTTCATATTCAATGAAGTAAGCGGGAATCCAAGTTGATCTTATCTCAAACAATTTTTCCAGCCAAACGTTATCTTCTAGATTAAATTCTTGTAATAAAGAAATCCATTTTTGTTCAAAAACTTCAGGTTTATGATATCTGTTCCATATCAGTTGATGGAGTCTCGGTCTGAAATTAGTGTGGTCGATTATGTTTCTATCAATCTGTAGTAAATAAAATAAGTTATGAACATATCAGTTTTATATATGAATAAAAACAAGAATAATCACCGGTGATTAATAAACATATGGTTACATTTTACATCTCCATACTATGGCACCAAATGTACTAAGGCAGTAATTGAAAAAATAAAGTATTAAGGCACTAAATCACAGGTGATTTTTATTTATACTTTGTTAACTACAAAATTTTTAAGAACCTTAAATGTATTAAGGTATTAAGGCACTAAATCACATGTGATTTACCTTTATAATTCGTTGAATATAAAATTTAATAAAATTCTAATAACATGTAAACACAAAAATAATTTTTTTTTTGTACCTTAACTGTGAATTTTGTGACGATATGCCACATGCAAAGTCGATGCTTTGTTTCTGGAAAAACAGTTGCAATTGCTCTTTTCATTGCAGGATCTTGATCGGTTAATATTATTCTTGGTTGCTTCTTGAAGGCGTCTAAGAATGCCTTTAGCAGCCAAATGTATGTTTCTGTAGTTTCATTTCTCAGCATACCAGCACCAATTGTAACACACTTTTTGTGATTATCGATCGCAGTGAATGGAACAAATATCATACTGTACCTATAAATCATTAAAATCACATGTGATTATCAAATTTACAATTTCTTTAAAAAAAAAAAAAAAGATCTAAGTTATAATATACCTGTTTGTACAATAAGTTGCGTCAAAAGAAATTATATCACCAAATTCTTTGTAGTTTGCTTTTGCTGTTTCATCTGCCCAAAAGAAACATTCTAACTCGCTGTTTTTTATATCACAGGAGAAGCTGAAGTCTTTCACATATTCTTCTCTGTTTGTGAGTTTGGTGACAAGCATTTGAGCATCACTTTCTCCAATAAAAACATTCAAATCCCTTTTGAAGTTTTTGAAATCAGTTTTCGTCCCACTCACATGTGAATAACCCCCTTTTGTATTACAATATAAATTGTAAGAAACTGTTGCCCCATAATTTGAGTCTGCCATTTGTTTCATAAACATCAATTCTGGCATACCTAATTTTCTATTTTCCTTAGAAAGATGCCTATACTCTATAGGGTTCAACGGGTGGTTGTGTTCTTCAACAAAGAGGTGCAACTTATATGTGCTAGTACAATCTACAAGTTTAATCATGATATGAGCATTGCATCCTGTTACCTGGAAAGTCGATTTTCTTTTAAGCTTCCCACTATTTGCTGGATCCAACGTGTTGATATTTATACTTGGAGGATCACCATGTTTGTTGCAACGAATATACTTGGTCTTAATCATTCCACTTTTTGTTTTTTTTGATGATGATAATTTTATATCAAATCCCGACTTTATTGCATACTCTTTATAAATTCTGAAACTCTCTTCAAATGATCCATAAATTTTTCCCCTAATTGGTTTGTCGTCATCTTTAACATAAGGTAACCAATATTGAGAACCACCAGGAGTCTCTATGTTGTTGTTATCATTTGAATATGCTGTTGGAGTGCTGTAGTGTGAACCTGTAAAGTCAAAGGTAATTTACATCAACATACTAATTCATATTATTAACAAAATCACCGGTGATTATTAATCATTTGGTGGCATTTTACATGAACAATCTAAGGTACATTATTAATAAAATCACCGGTGATTTCTACTTGTACCCAAGTCACTGAAGAACCTAAACAACTTTTAGTTGGTTCAACTGTTAACAACAACGTTAAACCTTTTTATAAACCATGTGTAGTTGCTACAACTGATTAAAATATTGCTCAAACACCCATCAAATGTTTTTTTGTTCAAAGAAGTACAACAACAGTCACTTTATTAAACAAAGTTATATGTAATCACCGGTGATTACTAAACATATATGTTTAAACATTCTAAACTAAATTTACATCCACAAACTAAACAAAATTATATGTAATCACCGGTGATTACTAAACATATATTTTTAAACATACTAAACTAAATTAATACATGTTTAGTAATCAGATACAAAAGCATTAAACTAATAAAATCACACGTGATTACTTACTTTCCAGTATCTGGTTATTGATGTTGTTTTCATTGTCATTATTTTCCAAATTATTGTTTGTTGTTGAATCCCCTCTTTCTTCAATAGTTTCTTCTGAAATTAGCGTCATTATCTGCAATTAAAAAAAAAAAATCAGATCTAAGAATCGATTGTTAAAATATCCTTTAATCGATTGTTAAAAAAAAAATCGGATCTAAGAATCGATTTTTCAAACCTTCAATTGATTGTTAAAATTCGGATTACAATTGATTGTTAAAATTCTGTTTGAAAAATTGATCGAGATTCAATGACGGTTTGATGGATTAAGAATCGATTGTTAAAATATACTTTTTGTTTCTTTTCTTTTTAAGCGCGTGGAGTTAAAAAAAAAAAAAAAAGGTAAAAGGACTAAAATGCCCCTCCGTGTGTTTGATGGATTAATGAATTTGTGTGGCTGGGAGGGTGATCCCTGGATCTCTAGCAAAAAAAGGATCTCAATTGAACCCTCCCCTATATATATATATATATATATATATATATATATATATATATATATATATATATATATATATATATATATATATATATATATATATATATATATATATATACTTCCTATATTGTTATTAGTTACAACAAGAAGTAAATCTAGACCAAAAGGAACATAAATTCATGCCATGTTAGAGTTTAGGATTCATAAACAAAAAACAACAATTATTAAGAATATTTGTCAAGTTTTAAACGATCAGCAACAAAGTGCATACTAAATGACATAAGAAAACTGTCAAATAACCTCAGCATCATAACATCTTTCGGAAACTCATGTAATCACATAACGAAACCAATTACCTCATCATCCTCCCATCATCTTCCCATCTTCCCTTTCGGGAAAATACCAAACATTTTGGGTTATTAACTTTTCAAATTATCATTTATAGAATATTGAGAAAACCGACAAAAAAATGAAATATTATATATAGGTAAATAAGATCACTAAAGATCACTAGAGAATAAGGCAAATGCGTAATGTAATATGTAAATTACTTAATTCGTGTATCTGCGTCACAAATACATCTTCAAATACATCTTCATGTGAGACTCGAGGGGCTTTAAACTTCTTCTTCTTCGATACACGAGGATCATACTGGTCTTGAAATGAACTTTGAAAAAGTCGAAATTCGTTCCGAAAGTCATCAACTGTTTACTGCAAGCTCTTGATTTGCATTTCTTGAGATTCTATTTTCTTATTTTGAGATTCTATTTGCATGTTTTTAGATTCAATTAGCTTATTTTGAGATTCCAATTGAAATAATAATGATCCCTATATAAGTTGAGTGAGCAAGTTTAATTATATATAAAACCATACCATCTTTGTTAGTAAGTAAAACTCAGGGTTCGGTGTTCCTCTCATTCGTGAAATAGCTTAATAGACTTTGTTAATTTTTAAGAACAAGCCCTGCACTAGAGATAATAGAGAGAATAAGAGGTTCTATATTGTTGTTATATGTAATTCACTGAAATTCTTAACTAACATCATAACACAGCATAAAATTGAGTGTGCCCTACCTTGTAACTCCAAAAACCACACTTTTCTCGTTTATAAAATCAAAAAATAGCAACTATGCCCTCTAACAACTCATGTAGTCCAGCTAATCTAACATTATGCAACATCGATAGTTCCTAAAAAAGATAATCAACATATATGATAGAAGTACCATTTAATACATAGTGAACTACAGGATCAGAACATAAGACAGAGTCTTGATAACATGTAACTATAGCCATGGAAAAATCTAAATGGAAAGAATGAAGACAATAGTTTAATATGTTTGAACCCAATAATGAAAAAAAGGATACACATATGACATACCAACAAAGTTAGGCAATGATTGCATCCAATGATCTAATATCTATCAACAATTAAACAAAAAATAAAACAAGATGCCATTTATAACAACTACTAAGACTATGGGGTGTGGGGCTTTATTGGGAGTGATGATGTGGAGTGATAGAGGTGATTTGTAGGAAAGAGAGTGTGATTTGTATGAAAGAGAGTGTGATGATGTGGAGTGATAAAAATGGGTGGTGTGGTTGTGTGTAAAGTGATGATGATGTGGAGTGATAGAGGAAAGAGAGTGTAATTTTAAAAAGTTGTATATTTATAATTTTTTTTATATAAATGAAATTTAAAAACTTGTATTTTTATTAAAAAAAAAACAAACACACACTACAATTTATTAAAAAACATATTACGATTAAACTAAAATACGTTAAAAAAATACAATTTAAAAAAAAAAACACTTCAATCTTCATCGTTGTTTCCTCGGGGGCGGTAATACCAGACATGTTCGATCAAATCGGCTAACAGACTGTGATGGGTACCTTCGTCACGCATGTCACGTATGTTATGTTGTTTCTCTTGAAAGCTAATCTGGACTTCTGGTTCGGTGGCATTCTCATCATAAGCTTGACAATACGCGCGACCGTTGTCTTCCAAAATCATGTTATGAAGAATTATAGCGGCGTACATCGCGTTTCTAATTTTTTCTAAACTCCAAGCTCTTGCGGGGTTTTTAATTATATGCCACTTTTTTTTCAACACTCCAAATGCCCGTTCGATGTCCTTTCTTGGAGATTCCTGGGCTTTTTTAAAATGGTTACGCTTCTCGTTTAATTCGTCTCTTTCCCTGAAAGACTTTATTAACACCGGCCATTTTGGATAAATACCGTCAGCGAGGTAATACCCGTATTTTTAGGTTGTGTCGTTAACAATAAACGACTGATCGGGAGTCGTCCCATTCACAATGTTGTTGAAAAGCGGTGACTGATCCAAGACATTGATGTCATTATTCGCTCCAGCAACCCCAAAAAATGCATGCCATATCCACAAATCAGTAGAGGCCGTAGCCTCTAACATAATGGAAGGGTGAGCGTGATCACCCCTATGGTATTGACCATGCCAAGCCACAGGACAATTTTCCCACTCCCAATGCATACAATCCAAACTGCCTAGCATACCGGGAAAATTGTGTTTTTCATCATGAACCATCGTAATCTGCTGTATGTCGCTCCAACTAGGAGGGCGTAAATATCTCTTGCCGTATAAAGAAACCACACCTTTTTAAGATATTATTACATTTTAAGTACAAATAAGTTTTAAAGTAAACTAATTAAAAATGTAAAGGTTAAAAACTTACCTTCGCAAAAGTAGGCAAGAGAGTCACGTGAAATTCGTTCGGACATTTTTAAATACTCGTCCCACATGTCACTACAAGTGCCAAAAGCAAGTTGTCGTATGGCGGAGGTGCATTTCTGAATCGGTGTAAACCCAGCCCTTCCTCTACAATCAAATTTTTGCCTAAAATACTCAAAATTGTTTTCAAAATCGTGGCATATCCTGAGAAACAGCTCCCTCCTCATTCGAAAACGACGGGTAAATTGTTCGTCGTTGTAGGTGCAACCCGGAGAAAAGTAAGATTCCATCAGTAATGTGTTAGCTTCTTCACGGTTACGTTCTATTACGGTTCTTCTTCTGGTGATTGGTCTTTCGATATGTTGTGATGCATAGCTAACAACGGCTCTAATCGTTTTGGCTACAATTGCATCTTCATCCGAACTTGACGAACTTGACATTTTATAAAACTTTGTGTGTGTTTTTTGTGTGTTTTTGAGAGTATTTGTATATATTTTGTCTGTGTTTGAGGATGTGTGAGTGTGGGTATATATAGGCAATTTTTAAAATATGTCCGTTGCTTTATATTTTCGACCGTTGCCTCCCATCCAAACTCCCACCACGGCTTTATTTCTACAAAGCCAAGGCTTGAAATTTGTGGATAACGCCCCCACCGGTGTGGTGGGGGGCTTTATGGGGCTTTATTAGTCCAACGTGGCGGCGTTATCGGGGCTTATAAAGCCCCACACCCCATAGCCTAATTAAATGTGTTTTACCTATATCAATACTAATGAGTTAAGGTACAAAAGTACTAAAATCGTAGATTGAAGCCTCTTTTATATACTATTCTACTAATATTAGTTGATACCTGTTTTGAGTGAGCGTTTTGCCACTGTATAAGTTGTTAAGAATCCTCATGCAAATATAATTTTGTATTATGCAGATAATGTAAAAAAATGTGAAAAACAACAATCGCTAGCCAAGAATAAAGCATAGAAGTAAGCATTAAAACCAATACTTCAATCAATAATATACTAAACGAGATAAAATACTAACTAGTAACAAATATTAGCCACCTATGATGTAGAATCTCAACAATATGATGTATAATCTCAATAACAAGTCACTAATATAGCTTATTTTGCTACCTTTGTTAACAAATTTGTTATAAATTGCTCTAAATTTCATTATTAGCTTACTACTTCATCATTTTTCTTACTTTTTCCCCTAAAAATTCAGAGAATAACAACATTATACTAAACATCCAATAAGTTTCAGCAATCATTTAAATTTAGTCAACAAATCCATTTGCAACAAAGAAAATATTGAATCCAAAACTGATTTCAAGTAAATTTACAATAATCAATGCATAATGTTCAAGTCGGAATGCAATACTGCTATATATTAGTTCAGAATAAGAATTACTTCATATGTCTGAGATATTAGTCGGTAATTGCACATTAATCGGAGAAGAAGTCGGAGATTGAGCTAAAACGACAATCTGCAGATGAATCATGAGCGGCGATTGTCGGCGGAGAAATCGAGGACTGACCTAGAACGGACGGATTCGTCGGTGAAAAGCCAAAAATTAGACTCCGGCAGATGAATCGTGAGCGGCGTCGATATAGGCTTACTCATCGGGGGATTAGCCGACGAAATCGGCGGTGAATTGGCCGAAAATTGAGCAGATGAATGCGATTCTGAGTTCAGATCTAGGGTTTCAGTTTTGAGAGAGAGAGAGAGAGAGAATATTTCTCTCGTGTGTTTAGAGGAAAAAGTGAGACGCGGGAACGACGATTTAGATCAGTTTTACTTTTGTTTTCAATTCATTATAATATTTTGAATTAAATTCTTCTATTAATTTCGCTATACTTAAAATTGTGAGTTTCTTTTCATTCAAAGTTTCTTCACAGTTAGAATTATGAATTTTGTTCTATTTTATTCATGCTTAAGAACGTAAACACATTCATATCTTTACTTGCATGAGTTCGTACATTTTCACTCTTAAAAGTGTAATGAAATTATATATTTCTCAAGTTTAAAAGCATGACAACTCTTTTATATTAAGTCACATTTTAAACTCTGATAATAAGTGTAACTTTTAACACTTATATATGTGTGAACAACATACACATATTTTTCGCATTCACATGAATCGCGAAAAAATAAACATGAAGAATCAACATTTTTATTGTAGTGTATATACTTAATTAATGGGTGAATTATTATTATTTGATTTTGGCTTTTGGCAATTTATTTATTTATTATTATGTCCCGACAAAGAAATTGAATGGTTATTATGTTTTATATTGTTTAAATATAACTATCCTGGTTATATTGCACCTTGTCCTTGTTTAGAACTATTTACTTTCTCTATATTATTTTTGCATTGTGTATAAGAATTTTTTGGCATGAGGAGGATTAATGATAACATAAAAAGCTAGTTATATTTTTTCTTTATTTGTTAAACGTATTTCGCAACTAGTCCAACTTATCACATTATATCGACTTAGTATTAAAAACCGAAAACCTATAAAATATCAAAATAAGGAAATTAATTTGTCTTTTACTATAATACTACTTCATATACTTCTTCATTTTGTCTTTTACAAATACTTTATCACATTTGAGGATATTTTGAAGTTTTGACAAACAACTTAAAAATAATTTATGAGGAATAATAAGGTTTCTTCTAACACGTGTGTTATGGTGGATGGGTTTTAAAATTATATTGTTTTGATTGTTAGTTTAAATTTTTTGATTAGATTATATATTCTTTTAAAAATAATAAGTTTGTACTCATATTTGTTAGTTTTAGAAATAATAAATACTTATAATAATTAAAACAAAGATTATAAATATAATACAGTAACAATTAATAATATCAAAATATTTCTAATTTAGCGGTATCATAATTATGAGTGTTTATCACCCTCTCTAAAATTAAAAGTTTGAGTTTTGTTGGAGAAAAATATAAATTATATAAAATAATTTGTCTTTCTAACTTTTATTTTATAAATAAAGTAATTTACTTTCCAATTTCTAATTTTTTTTTATTAATAAGGAATTAAAAGTGAAAAATAAAATAAAATAACAAAGTTAAAGGAAATTTTTTTTAAATAGATATAATTAAGGAAAATATAACTATAAAAAAAAGAAGAAGAAAAAAAATAATTAAGGAAAAAGAAGGGTTACTGGACCTTTATGACAAAGTGGTAATGGTTTACCACTAAAACAAGTTTATTCTTTTAGTTTAATAATTCTAAATATTGTTTATATATAATTTAAATTATCATGGTTTATTATGGTTTAATTTTGAAAATTGAGTATACGGGGATACAATGTAAAGCTTGAAAACATAATGTTGGGATTAGAACTTAGATAAAATAGTTTTAGTTTCATTAAAACTGCTTCTAACTAGTGATAGTAATGTATGTTATTAATGCGGGCTGAAAATGGTTAATACTAAAGTTCATTAATGCTGAAGACATACAAGTTACTACGGAAGATAAGTTAATACTGAAGTTGAAGATTACTACTGAAGACTTTCATTACTACGGCTTCTCATTACTACTGCTGCTTCACCATAAGTTACTGCGGAAATGTTAATGCTGTAACACTTGCCATGTACGTTAGAATAAGAATTACAATTATAGTTAGATTGTATTTCCTTATTAGATAGATGTAGTTTGCTAGTTTATCTAGGTTTAGCCTCAAGGTCTATAAATATAGATCCTTGTAGATTATAGAGAACATGTTGTATTTGATAATTCATATTAATGCAATTGAGGCTTATAATTGGACAAATTATTGTTCATCATTCTTCATACGTTAACAATATTATTTGCTTGAATAACTTGTTAGTATCAAAGTGTTCATATCCGCTGCTGAACTTCTTTGATAGATTACGATCTAACAAAGTTAAGGTTTAAGGTTTATACAAACGCATTTGATCCTGACAAGTGGTATCAGAGCACAGGAGGTGCTTTAGATCCATTGATCAACAAGTTTTTCAATAAGTCTCATACAGAAGAATCAAATTTACAACATATATGACGTTCTTGTCAACAAGGTGCCAGTTCCCAACAGTAATGATTTCGATCTATGGAAGCTACGCATCAAGCAACATATTCTGCTATCCGACTACACAGTTTGGGATGTGATCATCAATGGCAACAAAGCAGTTGAAAACCTTGCAGCTGATGGTCATCCTGGTCAAGTTATTCGTCCTCTGACTGACAATGAAAGAAGAGAAAAACAAACGGAGATCAAAGCTTTAAGTCTTCTTCTTATTGCAATTCCAAACGAGTACCAATCCCAATTTGAAGGTGTTGGGAAAATCAACGATTTAACCCAAATTAATAAATCTTTTTATTAAAGTTTTGAGTCTGAGTAACTTTGAGTCTGAGTGACGAAAAGAGACTAAGGCATTGTGGAGCTGACTACTCAGCTCCATAATGAAACGTAATACGTTATTTTAGGTATGTTTGTTAGACTAAATCTTCTATCCTTTTAGAAGATTTACTAGGATTCGTACTTATCAAGCTCACTATTATTGTGTATAAATAGTGACCTTGACCATTGTAAACGTTGAGCTTTTCTAATCTAATAACTGTGTGTTATTCTCATTACTTCGTTATTATAATTCCGCTATAATATACTAAGAAACTGAGTGATTAAACGGTTCGTAACAATTAACATCTAAATATTTATTTGTAATTGATTAGCTAGTGTTTGAGATATTATTGAGACCTAACAACTGGTATCAGAGCAAATAAGATTTAAATTTTAATAAATTTACCAATCTTAAACGATCAATACATAAAATCTCAAATACAATGTCATCATCTTCATCCAATACACCTGCTATGGCTGGAAAAGGTATTTCCATTTTCAGTGGTCACAACTTTGCCCACTGGAAACTTAAAGCTGAGTGGCATCTGTCCGGAATTCATGAAGAAATGATGAGGACTGTAACGGAAGGACCAATTATTCCAGGAAAACATATTGATGAGGTCAAGGAAGGAGACAAAGTTGTTCAACGTGCAAGGAGGGTTAAAACTCCTAAATCACAGTGGAAAGATCTTGATAAACTACTCTTCAATCTAGATCCAAGAGCAAGAAGTATCCTAGGAAACGCTATGTCTAAGAAAATATTTTCAAAGATTGCTGGATGCAGATCTTCTAAAGAAATATGGGATACTTTAATTGTATCTTATGAAGGCGTTCCGATTGTAAGAGAGCAAAGATTGAACAGTCTGATTAGAAATTATGAAAATTTCTACGTGAAAGATAAGGAAACCTTAGCTGACGTGCATACAAGGTTCCAAATACTGTTGAATGACCTATCAGCTCTAGGAATGATGAAGGAAGATGATGAAATTTGCAAGAAGTTTGTTGACATATTGCCAAACAAATTTGAATATGTTATTAAATCTCTTGTGGTTAGTGAAAAATTGTCCACCTATAAGCTGCCTGGCCTATTTGGATTGTTGCTGAACTTTAAAGAATCTCAAGAGAGGAAAAAGATAAACAATAGAAGAACTACAAGAGATCCTGAAGCTGCATTGGTTGCAACTAGCAAAAGGAACAAAGAAATATATTCTAAAGCTGACTCATCTGAATCTGAGTCAAACTCAGACTCAGAATCGGATGATAAAACTGAAGTCAAAAAGCTGAAGAATCAGTTAGCACTGTGAACCATAAAGCTGGAACAGAAGACTAGTTACAAAGGAAAGAAGCCTTTTGATTTAAAGAAGGTTAAATGCTTTAAATGCAATGAACATGGTCACATGGTTGCTGACTGTAAAGTAAAAAAATGCTCAGACTGAGCACATGGATGAGGTTGCTGAGAGGGCTCAAAGATACAGAAAGAAGTATCTTAAATACAAGAAATGCAACAGTTCAAATACTCAAAAGCCTCAAACTGAGCAAAAGGCTTTCTTTGCTGAAGAATGGTTAGATGAGGAACTGTCATCTGACGAGGATGAGGAAGTGGTGGATAAGTTCTTGATGGCATTCACAGAGGAAGTGACTGAAGTTGAGAAATCTGCATCTCAGTTCGAGAAGGATCTGAAGGAAGCTGAGAGACTGAGCTGCAACTCAGACTGGAACAAATCAAAGCTTTACAAGGCACACAATTTCAACACTTATACAAATGAACAAAAACTTCAAATGTTTGAGTATAGTTTTATTGATTTGACCACCACTTTAGAAGAACAATCTGAATTTACACAAAAGATTAAAGATCTTGAAAATACTTTGAAAATTAAAGATGATAAAATAATTGAACTAGAAAGTTATAAAGTTCTTTTAAATGCTCAAATTGAAGCTTATAGTGATCTTGCAAAAGAAAATTATAAGTTTAGAGAAGAAACTGAGCACTATAAAAGGATTTGTAAATCATGGTGCATATCATCCTTAAAAAATGAAGATTGTTTGAGCAGACAGGTACCCAAACAAGTTCAAGCTGTGTTGGGTGAGGACTTCAGCCTGAAGATGCATATGACTGAAGAAGAAGAAGAAGCTGAAAAAGCTGAAAGACAAAAAATTATTTTCAAACCAGAAATTCTTTCAAACACTTTCACTTATATGAAAGGAGAAAAAACTATGATGTCAAATGCTTTTGTCAAACCTGTAATTTCTCAAGTTTTTAATAAAAGTGATTCTTCAACTTCTTCTCAGTCTGAATGTGTTAATTTAACTGAAATTGATACAAACGTGCATGTAGTGAACAATTCTTTGCATATAAAGAATGTCTTACCCAAGGTTGTGAATAAACCTAATATTCTGACTCAAGTCAGTTCCAAAATCCCTAACAAAAGTCATGAAAACAAAACTATTGATAAATTGGGAAATCAATTGTTGGAACTGACTAAAATCGTAAAAATGCTAGTCAGAAATAAATCACCTCACCACATTAGGCCAAAGACACCTCCTAAGAGGGCATGTTATAATTGTGGTGAAAAAGGACATGAAGTTGTGTTTTGTAAGCAGCTGATTCAGTCTCGACCACAGAAAAATGTTTTTCAAAAGTCAGTCTCACCAAAAACTTGGTCAGCTCCACACATACAAAAGTCAGTTTCACCTAACTCTAAATCAGTTTCATCAAAGTCAGTCTCACCTCAAAAGCAAAGACAAATATCTCAATCTAAGCCAAATTCAGTCAAAAATACCAAATTTAAGTCAGTTTCATCTCAAGTCAGTCTCAAAGACACTCCATGTAAATACTGTGGTGTCATAGGTCATTATTCAGTTAAATGCATGAAAGAACTCAATAAATGGAACTACACTAGCTCCAAAACTGAATGCAAAATTGAACCTAAACTTAATTCAGTTTCAGTTCATGGATCCACTCTAAAGTGGGTACCCAAAAGGAACCAATATTCTCTGTTTCATGTGCAGGACTCTACAAAATGGTATCTAGATAGTCGAGCTTCAAGGCACATGACAGGAATGAAGTCTTTTCTACAAGACTATAAAGAAGAAGTTGGGCCTCAAGTGTGATATGGTGTTAATGGGGTGTCAATGACACGGGGATATGGAAAGATACATGCTGGAACTGTCACATTCAAAAGAGTTGCTTATGTTGAAGGTTTACAACATAACTTACTAAGTGTAAGTCAAATCACTGATGAAGATCATGAAGTCAGATTCAGAAAGCAAGCTGGAATAATCTACAGTGCCAAAGGGAAACCATTACTACTTGCCAAAAGAGAAAGATGTATTTTGCCTGGATCTGAGTACAGCAAATGATGAGGCTGAAACGTGCTTGTTCACATAAACTAAAGAGGAACTTAATTGGCTATGGCATAGAAGATTATCACATTTCAACTTCAAAAACATAAATGCCTTGTCAAAAAGTAAATTGGTTAGAGGACTTCCTGAGCTGACCTATACCAAAGACAAAGTTTGCTCAGCTCGTGTGCTTGGAAAGCAAACCAAGACTCAATTCCCATCCAAGATGTTGCATTCAATTGCTGAACCACTATTCATGCTACATATGGATCTGTTTGGACCAATTGGGATTGAGAGGCAAGGAGGAAAGAAATACACCCTTGTGATTGTAGATGAATTTACTAGATTTACTTGGGTTATATTTTTACGGGCTAAAAGTGATGCAGCTGAGGAAGTCATCAGTCTGATAAAAAGAGAACAGCGACAGAAGAATACTCTTGTTCGACAGATGAGGAGTGATCATGGAACTGAGTTCAATAACACAGTCTTGATAAATTTATGTGATCAATTGGGAATAGTACAAAACTTTGCCTCAGTTCGAACACCTCAACAAAACGGAGTTGCAGAGAGAAGAAATAGAACACTAATTGAAGCTGCCAGGACTATGCTATGCTATGGAAACATGAAGATAAAATTCTGGGCTGAAGCTGTGAACACTGCTTGTTTTACACAGAATAGATCTATCATCGTGAAGAGACATGGGAAAACTGCATATGAACTGTATCATAATAAAGTTCCTTCCATCCATTATTTTCAAATCTTCGGAAGTCGATGTTATATTCTGAATCAACGGGATTTGCTGTGTAAGATGTCTCCTAAAGCTGATGAAGGATTGTTTGTTGGATACTCAAGCATCGCTAAAGCATTAAGAGTCTACAATGAAAGAAGGAAAGTTGTGGAAGAAAGTATTAATGTTACTTTTGATGACACCACTCAGTCTGACATAGATGAATCGTCATCACAGACTGACATAGCCACTATCAATCAACTGTGCGATGAAATACTAGTTACAACGTTTGAAGCTGACTCTCATGCTACAAATCAGAATGATGAAATAGCACATCAAAATCAAGATTCTGAGAGTGAACCTGATGAATCAACCTTCCAGAGTGCCCCTGATATTGAAACAACTGAGTCTAATGAAACTGATGAAACTCAGACTGACACCCCTCAGTCTGACCAAACTCAGATCCAAAATACTCAGCCTGATGACACTCAAACTGATGATACTCAGCCTCAAGCAGCTGTAGTTCCCCACAGTGAGATAGGAAACATCAAGACTCTCAAGGGACATCCCATATCATCGGTAATTGGTTCCTTAACCGAAGGAGTCAAAACCAGACGAAAGAATGCCACAACTAATTTTTATTTTTATACAAACTTCTTGAGTTTGATGGAACCAAAGAAAGCTGAAGAAGCTCTATTAGATGAAGACTGGGTTGATGGTATGCAAGAGGAACTTGGAGAATTCATAAGAAACAATGTTTGGACAAAGGTCCCACGTCCCCTGTTCAAGACTATCATTGGACTTAAATGGATATTTAGAAATAAATATGACAAATATGGAGTGGTGATCAGGAACAAAGCACGATTGGTGGCTTAAGGATACAAGCAGGAAGAAGGCATTGATTATGATGAAACCTTTGCTCCAGTGGCCAAAATTGAAGCAATTCGCTTATTTATAGCATATGCATCTTTTAAAGACTTCTTGGTATATCAAATGGATGTGAAGAGTGCATTTTTGAATGGTGATCTACAGGAGGAAGTCTATGTCAAGCAGCCTCCAGGTTTTGTCGATCCAAATTTTCCTGATCATGTTTTTAAATTAAACAAAGCATTATATGGTCTCAAACA
>CAJVGC010000001.1:55869329-55940304 GCA_910822075.1 Senecio squalidus | reverse complement strand
GGGTAATGCCCAAACATGTAACAACGGTCAGAAAAATGACCATGACCATAACAACTGAAACGAAACTCGTCGAAACCTCAAATCAAAATTCGAAAAATACAATCAAACTGAGTAGTGACATAACGATGAAGAGGCGGTTGACCGAATAATACCTTAGATTGTGAGACCACCACCTACTGAAAGGACCACAACCTTTCTCATACGAGTGTGACCATACTTTTACGACCTTTGTTGATCCAAAACAAGCGAAGCGATCCTTTACAAGTAATGCGTTCGGATTTCTGATCCTTTTACTACATCTTTTATGATTTGACTAACTATTAATCAAGCGTAAAAGTAAAATGATAAGGTCTCTGTTTTATCATTTCTAGCAATAAGTCAATTTAAGTTGCGTTGTTTTTAACAAACCAAAATCGAAGGTGATTTTTAATTTAGAAATTCAATTAGAATTTTTTTAGAACGCTATCAGAAGTCATTATATCCATCAAAAATTCAATCAAACCCCAAATACAATTCTAAAATCCAAACCGTAATTCTGAAAAAACTCAGTACTCTAAAAACCCTAATATCATAACACCCTATCATACATTACCATTTCTAATTCATACTCTCACAACAAATTTATCTTTCCCATATATTAATCTAGTGAATTGTCATCTTTTAATATTGACGATAATGAATTATCAGAAAGATTACAGAGAGACATCTTTATGAATGTAACAATTGAAAGCGATATTCGAGCTTAGATAACGACTTTGTCCTGATAATTGATCAATAAAAAATTATGGGCAAACATGTTACAATATTTAAAATTTCAAGATGCAAATATTACTCACTTAAATTGTAAACTTGACCTATAAGTTGAGCTAAAAAATTCATGTAACCTCAAACATTGGCTTGGATGTCAATTTTCCATGACCGTTTCAAAAAAGATAATGTAAAATTTCCCGACTGGTTTTTAATTAAACATTTATATAGCATAATTGTTAACTTAACCAAAAGACCTTTGTTTTATAGATTACGTGAGAAAGACAATTTCTCTGAACCTTTGAAGTCGATATCAATTTGTACATTCACAAATCACAATGAATGTTTGTTTTGTAGCATATACGAATGAGCTAGTTAACTTGGGGTTGTTAAGACAGTGTCGGTTTTATAACTTACATGCTCGGTGTTTTTTAAGCCAGAGTTGGACCGGAGATTTCAAAGTATCATGTGCGAAAAATAATAATAGACTCTATGATATCACTCTTCGAATGTCAAAGTAGTAATTGCTTACATTTCATAAATCCTATCTATATAAGACCAAATTTGATTGAAAGTTATTTTACAATGTCGAATAAATTAATCAAAATTTTCAAAATATTAGTATATTTGAACAAATGCTATCAAGTAAATATTTTCGTAAGTTTGAAAAGATGAAAAGAACATATTATGAAGAACTCCAAATAGTGAGAGCAACCCGCTGTTCAAAGCTCATTATTCAGCCTTTTTGTTGTTAGCTTGTTAACTGTCCTTTTCAGGTTCTCTTTACGATTTGACTCCCTCGTTGCATAAGAAAGCGAACACAAATTTTAGATTATAAATTATATAAATCGTTGTGAACGTTTTGAAAGTACATACATTGTCCATGTAAGAAATCTTTAGCATGTATATTTTATGCACTTTTTAAATCAAATTGAAAAAACATTTAACCTAAACAAATATTAAGAACAATTTACGCAATTAACTTCAACATTTAATAATAATAAATAAAGCAATGCCGATATTTTGTATGAATGTATGATCGTTTTTAATCTCTATATCATAAATTCATAACATATTAGGCTTAAATTTAAAAATTTTACTTTTTTATTTCTTTACCTTATGAGTAATTTGGAGATCGATATTTTAGGTTGAATATATACTATAATAAATAGGTCTTTGAAATTGACACTTGTCAATTAATCGGTCTTTCTAATTTTAATTTTCCTCCAAAATTGTTAATTATGTATATTTAGTTTTTAACCCTCATAATATGTAGAGTTGTAAAAAATAAATTTCACCTTTTATAATTTAGTTTTATTTAGATCTTATTAATAATTGCTTTTTGATCATAATTGAAAATGATATGTAAAGTTAATTCTTATTTGGTTTATCAAATTAACTTATGATTCAAGTTTTTATTTCTCCCTTTTTCTATTTGAGGTTCACTATATGTTACTTTAATAATTTTTTAACTTTTATTAACGATGATCACGTATTACGCGGGTTATCAATCTAGTCTAAATATATAACTAATAAAGAGTTGAACAATTCTGGTGATGTCATGTCGCTGTTTCTGAATCAACGTGTGGTATTTTTAAACAAAAGTAATTATAGTTATGATTATCTTAATATTAATAGTAATTATCTAGAAATAGGAAATTTAGTTATATAACAATAAAGTTTTGTGTATTTTTGAAATAAATAAATTAGAATCATTAATAAATGTTTGTTATTGTTAAATTATAGATTGGTAGATTTATTTAAATTATTATATTATATGTTGTAAACTAGGATATACGTCGCAAGGAATTAAATTTTGAGTATATAACCTATTAAGGATAAGGATAGATACAATTCGTAAATAGATATAAATTGGTGTCTTGGTGTTATATCGTCTAAAAGAGAAATAATAGATACTATATACCTACGTAAATAGAGAATTTGAGTTAGAATAAAGCTAACATATATTTCAATTAATTATCATTTAAATAAATATTAATCCTTAATTTAAATTTGGTGGAAACTTATGGATGCGTGCTGGACCCGGGTTATTTCCGCTTATTGGGCCGATTTGGTGGACTGTTTTATTTAGCCCGTTTATGCTGACAGCCATACTGACGACACGTGTGGTTATATGTGTCTTCTTTTCGTTTTTCTTCCCTGCACAGTCTATATCTTCCATGTACCTCATTTCTTTCTCCGTTACTATCTGCGTTTTATTTTCAGAATTATCCAGGTTGGTTACTTGCTTTCGTTAACATTATTTACGTATAGTATTTCGTTTTACCTGTTTCTGTTGTTCTATATTTCTGTTTTGTGTTCTATATATCTGTTGTTGTCAGGAAATTGTATTACCTACGTTGGACTACCTGTTCTCTATTGTATCTAAGGGTTTTGTTATTTTAGGTTTGTTTAGTATGTATTGTTTTTTTTTTGTTTTTTTTTTTCTTTTTGTGGAAAATAGTTGTTGTTTGGTAGTATGTGCTTCACGATATGGTTCATGATTGAACTTTGTCGTGTTAGTTTATTACCGGTATATGTTTTATAACATTTAGGGGCTGCTGTAGCATTTTTGTGATGGTTTTGTTTTCTTGGGTCTTCGTATGAGATGTGGGGAAGTGCTCTCGATGAGGGGCGTGGGTGGGCTGTTTCTTCTTCCTCAGGGGTTTGTAAACCGATAAATCGTCGTGTTCGTTGCCCTGCTGCGTTGGTAGTTAGTGATTCTTTGCCTGCGTATTCTGATCTAGGTGACTGTAGTTGTTGGTGTGGTTATTGTAACGCACTTTTCTGGTATGAAGAGCGCCTCCTGAATTGTTCACGTGCTGGTAACCCGAAATATAATCAGTGTTGCAAAGGCGGTTGTGTGATCATGCCAACACCTGTGATGCCACCACCTTCTTTGCTTTATTTGTATGAGGATGCTCATTTCATGCAAAATATTAGGGCATATAACTCCATGTTCTCAATGACGTCCTTTGGCGCTAAGGTTGATACATCTATGAACTCTGGGCATGGTCCTTACACTTTTAAGGTTTCGGGACAGATTTCACATTTTATAGGCTCTCTGTGTCCTCAGCCTCCAAACGGTCCGCGGTTTTTGCAAATGTATGTATATGATACCATGAATGAGGTTGAGAACAGGCTCCGTGTTTTTAAAGCGTCTGGGAATCCTGAGGTTTTGAGGTCTGATATTGTTTCTCTCCTGGTGCAAATTTTGTCTTCCAATAATCAGTATGTTAGGTTATTTAAGAGGTCTGTAGAGGTTGCTACATATAACGGTTTAGATGACTACGCGATTAGACTGTATAGCAATGTGCCTGATAATCGTTATGATTTACCACAACAAGGGACTTTGGGTGCAATTGTAGTAGCTGAGGATACAAATTCGAATGCGTACAACATTATAATTCGTTCGAATGATGATCACCCTTACCGTATTAGCAAGCTACATCAATGTTATATGCCGCTTCAATATCCTTTACTCTTTCTGTATGGTGAGGTTGGTTGGTGTCCAACTCTTAAATTGAGATCAGCATTGGGTCAGGGGTCAAAGTCCTTAACGGTTAATATGTATTACAGTTACTTGCTTCATAGCCGTCGAGATGTGTTTTCACTATTGTTGCGTAGTGGCAGGCTTTTTCAACAATTTTTGATAGACGCGTATCTTTGTTTGGAAGATAGCAGACTAGAGTACATTCGGTCTCACCAGAGTTCTCTGCGATCTGAGTATGTTGCGGGTATCTATGACGCATTATCCAGGGGGGATTTAGTAGGAAGTCAAATCGGGAAACGCGTGTTCCTACCGTCTTCGTTTGTTGGTGGTCTGCGTTACATGTACAAGCATTATCAGGATGCTCTTGCTTTGTGTCGTGTGTATGGTAATCCGCAGTATTTCATAACTTTCACATGTAATGCGAGATGGCCTGAGATTACTAGATTTATGGAATCACACAATATGGGGCATTCCCAGAATCGACCAGATATTGTTTGTAGGGTATTTAGTATGAAACTGAGACATTTTATTGCTACTCTAAAAGAAGATAAGCCGTTTGGTGTCGTTACAACATGTAAGTTTAATTATTTTGTATATACTTCTGTTTCTTACGTGTTATTTGATTTTGTTTCGTTAACATTTGAAAATGTTTTTGTTTTTTGTGTGCATAGACCTGTACACTGTCGAATTCCAAAAGAGGGGTCTGCCGCATTGTCACACGCTTCTATGGGTCGATGGAGCCTCAAAAATCAGGATTCCAGCGGATATCGACAAATATATTACCGCTGAGCTACCGAACCCTGTTACTGAACCAGACCTGTATTCTACGATAACAACATGCATGATTCACGGCCCCTGCGGTTTTCTAAATCCTTCCGCTCAATGTATGCAAGATGGTGTTTGCAAAAAGAGATTTCCTAAAGCTTTTGCGTTAGCGACATCTTTTGACAAGGATGGTTATGTACACTACAAGAGAAGTGAGACGAATGTGTATACATTGCCGAATGGAACGTTCACTCACAATGGATTTGTCGTTCCGTACAATAAATTTTTGTCCAGTCGTTACAATGCGCATATCAACGTTGAATACTGCGGTTGGAATATGATGATCAAATATTTGTTTAAATACATATCAAAGGGTGTGGACCGTGTTGCTTTTTAGATTAGCAAAGCTGAAAAATCCAAGGTTTCTGTAACCGATTCAGGTGAATCTTCTACCCGTAGACGTACCACAATTGCTGAGCCAAACCTTATTAACGAAGTTGAGGATTTTGTTGACGGAAGATTTATATGCCCTCACGAAGCAGCCTGGAGAATACTTAACTTCTCCATACACGAAAGACAACCGGCTGTGCAAGTGTTGCAGGTTCATTTAGAACGTATGCAGACAGTGACTTTCAACGATAAATCTGATTTGCATGGCCTGACCGGTAGTACAAGTTTCGGAAATTCTACACTTTCTAGATGGTTGATAACAAATAGATGGGATATATATGCACGTAGCCTAACGTACATAGAATATCCGAAAATGTGTACATGGAATGCGAGCAAAAAGGATTGGGTAGCAAGAGTAAGGAATACGGTAGTACCAGTCGGTCGTATGATTTACGTGCATCCTACTGCAGGGGAATTGTTTTATCTCAGAATGTTGCTTTGCCATCAGAAAGGTTGTTGCTATTTCCGTGACATACGAACTGTGAATGGAATTATTTATGAGACGTATCGTCTGGCATGTGAGGCTCTTGGTTTGATCGGGGACGACAGGGAATGGCTTACCGCATTCAATGAAGCGTCTTTATGGGCATCCTCCCCTGAATTACGATCTCTCTTCTGTAATTTGCTTTTGTATTGTGATGTTGGTAATCCAAAATCATTGTGGGATAGTGTGTGGAAGAAGATGGGGGATGATATTACTCGAATTTTGCTTAATGTTGATCATTCCCAAGGTTCTATCATATCTGATGAAACTTTACAACAGCACATATTATTTGAAATTGAAAAGTTGTTGAATTCAGCTACTCCGCCAAAATCTCTTGCTTCGTTTGGTTTGCCTCTTCCATCGTCTGAACTGCTGCTTCAATTGAGAAACCGTCTTTTGTTAGAAGAAACGTTATATGACAGATTCATTTTAGATCAACAACATACACAGATGTCTTCTACATTAAACCCAGAACAGCTGAGAATTTATAACAGAATACGCAATGACGACAGGTTGGGGAAGCAAACATTGCTGTTTGTCTACGGGCACGGTGGAAGTGGTAAGACTTTTCTTTGGTCAACAATACTTGCGTACTTCAGGTCTAATGGTAAAATCGTTTTAGCAGTCGCCTCATCCGGAATTGCGTCACTTCTTTTGCCTAACGGTAGAACTGCGCATTCTAGGTTCAATATTCCGATTAATCTTTCACCTTCTTCAGTTTGCAATATAAAGAAAAGAACGCAACTCTCCGAGCTTTTACAACAGACCCGCGTGATTGTATGGGATGAGGCAACGATGATGGATCGTGGCTGTTTTGAATGTGTTGACCGTACATTCAGAGATATATTAGAAAAAAAAGACGAGCCGTTTGGTGGAATTTCAATGCTTCTAGGGGGAGATTTTAGACAGACCCTACCTATAAAACGGAAAAAAAGGCACCAGGATATCATGCTTGCAACTCTTCCGTATTCTTATTTATGGCCGCAATTTAGTCTGTACAAATTGTCGTATAATATGCGTGTTTCGTCTACAAGTGTAGGCAACTCTATATGTACTGATTCCGTTCGGTTTGCACAATGGTTATTGCAAATTGGAAGTGGCTCTGTCGGAATTCCGGACCCTCTGAACCCTCGGTATACCTCAGATGTTGAGATTCCAGATGACTTTCTGATAACTGATAACGAGTACGGATTACAGCGGTTAATCGATTTCGTATACAACTCATCGATTCTATCAAATCCAACCGCATCAATTCTGTGTACCAGGGCAATCGTATGTCCAAAAAATTGTACAACCGACGACATAAACTCTACAGTGCTCAATAGTGCTCCAGGTTCAGTAACGTCGTACTACAGCGCTGATTCAATAACGCCCCATACCAGCAGAATATCAGACCTTGATTTGTTGTACCCAGAGGAGTACCTAAATCAACTGACCTTTCCGGGTTTACCATTACATAGGCTAGATTTAAAGGAAAGTGTCCCGATTGTGCTTTTACGGAATATGAATCAAAAGAGTGGGTTGTGTAACGGAACAAGGTTAATTGTAACACATCTGCTACCGACAATTATAGAGGCCGTCATTATCACAGGAACGTGCGTTGGCCAGAAAGTTTTTCTTCCGAGAATAAAATTTATACATCACGACCCTGAATTACCGTTCACTTTTAACCGCAAGCAATTCCCATGCAAAGTTTCCTATGCAATGACTATCAATAAGAGTCAGGGACAGTCACTTCAACGCATTGGTATATTCCTTCCATCTCCGATATTCGGGCATGGACAATTATATGTAGCACTTTCCAGAGCCACATCCCCGGATTCAATAAAAATCTTAATTCACGATGATAAGGGAGAGTCTTCTAAATGCACAAAAAATGTGGTTTATAGGGATTTTATTACATTTGTTGATAGCTTAGCGAGTGCGTAACAGAATCAGATATGCACATACATTCGTATATGTACACTGTTATTTTAAAACTGCACATTTATGTTAACGTTTGTTTTACTTTTCTTCATCTGCTGACAGATATGTTTCTTCTTTCAGTGATAGGTAAATATGACTCGCATAGCAGATTTAGAGTATGGGTGCGCTGCATTTCCATTGGAAATCAGAATCCTAAGAAAATGGACTCCACACTTTAGAAACAAGGAAACGTGGTTTCTCGCGGTAGACAAATACGTATGTATCTGCCGCCTGTGGTATATACTTTATCTGTTTATATAACTAATATGTTTACAAATACTGTTGATAATAGGGAGATGCTATTACAATTGTCGGAGAACAACAGGGTCAAATATTTCTACAATCTAAGTTGCAAATACAAAAATGTTATGTTTTGGAGCGTTATTCGTGTACTGAGACAGCGAAATATCAGCGAATGATAAGAAACACACTTCATCTCAACGCTGGTGAGGCGTCAAAAATAACGACAACAAATGACAAAGACGAAATACCGAAATCATTTTTTGATTTCACGCCTCTACAACAGTTGTATGCATTCCTCGACACAAGCACATATTGTCCGGGTAAATAAAATTTTTAATTACTTCGTATGTCATATTATGCAAGTAAATGTAACTTAGAAAATCTTAACGCAGATTTCGTTGGAAAGTATATAAAACAGAAGGTTTTCAATAAAAAGAACGGAGACCCATTCCTGCTGCTTACATTAACGGATATTGCGTAAGTATAAATACCATCAATACTTTAACATTTTAATTAACAGAACGGTAGCAACCATACAATCCTATAACTCTCATATCTGACATACATTGTAGCGGTCCAGAGATAACGGTTACTGTGTGGAAAGAATGTATGGAAAATGCGGAAAAAATCAATACCAACACCCTGTCAACGACTATACCCGAAACGCTCATAGCAGTCACGAACGTTAGAGTTGCTACATATTTAGGTATACTTGCCCTATTTTATAGAAGTCTAATATCATTACTTGCATAAAGAGATATCAAAAATAGTTTATACATTGATTGTTTTAGGTTCACTGAAGCTATCGTCGACCGACGCAACCCATGTAATCATAAATCCGCAGTTGCAAGCAACCTCAGATCAACAACGACAGCTAGGGATAACAACAGCGGGTACTTCAGTAACGAGTTCATATACAGTTATGACTTTAGAAGAGTTGCAGTCAAAATCGTATGAAACAATTTCGGTAAATATTATAATTTAGTTACGTAGAACGATAGGTTAAACAGTTAAACTTACTTTATTGATAATCTGACTATCTGTTACACTACTGCGATATCACAGCGGAAGGTTATTGCCGTAGACGCAAAGATCGTGGAAACTGATATCGACAACAGCTGGTACACGGCATCATGTCCAAACTGCAAAAGCAACGTATCAAGGCAAGGCGATGTATGGTTTTGTCCAAATCATGGACCGGAATCTGATCCCAACTTTTTGTAAGACTATAACTATTGTACGCATACCATTCAAATATAATAAAATACTCTACTAACGCTGAAAAAATGTTTACAGTTTCAATATAAAGATGACACTTTCTGACGGAACAAGCAACTTACAAACAATGGCGACAGATTCGTGTATGCAGAAACTGTTTGGTCGCACCTGTAGACAAATACTTTTAGAAGATGGATACGATGATCGTAAAACATTGCCCCCGTCATTTAAAAAAGAAGGCATGAACACTCATCGATATTACATAGAACTGACGAAGAAATCCAATCCAAACAACATCAGTTTTGTGACAGTTAACAAAGAACCTGTACCGAACGAAATTCCAGAAATACAGTCTGCCATAACGAACCCAAAAAATGCTGAAACGGTACTTACAGTTACAGAAACATCTCAAGAAACGCCACCACCGAAGGAACTCACAACTCCAGACACGGCCGACACAGAGGTTAGAATCTCAGATATGACGGGATCGAAGGAAAAAAATAAACCTACAATTGCACGGCAATTGTCGTTTCAGTCACCAGGTATGAAACAAAAACAAATTACATTCTTTCACAACATAAAAAAATTACAATTTAAAATATACATGCTGACGAAATTTGATTGAATAATACAGACCATTGCCACGACACAGACGTTGTAGCGGAAACAGGCCACAGACGCACAGATGCAGGAAAAACGGTATCCCATCAAACGCCATCACAGAAAACACTCACAGCTCTAGATACTGTTACACAAACACGAATCTCAGATATGACAACGCCGAAAGAAAGCAACGATCCTCCAACTGCACACAAACTACCATTCCAGTCAGCAGGTAAGAAAAACAAAAAATTTTATATCTTCTCACAGTGATGGAATAGTAGATTTTCATATATACATAGTAACAATATTTACTCAAATCATACAGACTGTTCCCATGATCTTAACGTTACAACGGCAACTGGCTCAAAACGCAAACAAATAGGAACAACAGGTACACAATACTCACGTTGTACAACTAATACATACTTTATAAGAAATTACCGTTATATTGTGCATCTAAATTATAACAAAATATTATTAGATGGCGCAGATAAACTCAAACCCATTCTCCCTCCGAAGAAAGAACGATACCCAGACTAGGAAGCACGAACGAATTGAAGAAAACAAAAAAAACTTGCCTACGCTACGCTTTTGCAATACTTTAAAACTTTTCGCTGTGAAAAGAAACTTACTACAACTATCGATATAAATGTATGCACTGCAAGGATACGTAAAACTAGCGGTTATCGTGAATCGCGATTTTCAGTTGTATATGCGACTAAAAAAAAAAATTCTGGCTAGCGAAATAGTATTATATCGTATAGATTTAATCATGTCCATTAATCTATAAGTCACAAACATGTCCATTAATCTATATCTCACACCCGGCTGCAACACAAGCAAATATAAAAAACGACTTCTATGATACAATGAGCATAAAGGCGTGTCTATTAATCATGTAAAAGTCAAAAAATTTCTAAATATTACGCAGTATAGAAACGACAATACAACTGCTGTTTCGATATAAATACTTTCGTAAAAACATATTCGCGATTAAATCAATGTTTGTAAAAAAATATTGAAGCAAAACACAGTTTTCTAAAAAACATATTTGCGTTTAAAGTAATATTTGTAACTAAACATATACTATCATATTATATAGATAAACCATGTCGGATAAAAAATAGAACTTTTATCATATAATGCGTATAAAAACGGGTATATCGATTCCGTAAATTGCGAAAGATTTCCAAATATTACGTATTATAAAAAACAAAATACAACCATTCTAATGCACAAAATACAAACAAAATCTCGAAAAAATAAACACCTACGTTGAAATATGGTATTTAAATGTAGCTGTGACGTTCGGTATACTTTTGCAATAACCTGAAACTTTTCGATGTGTACGGAAGTAATCTATAATTTTCAATGTAAATATATGCATCGTACACCAAATGTAGTCACAGACGGCAAATGCAACAGCACTACTTTTGTTATTACTAATATAATGTGCTTGGTAATCAAATTGAAGTACTGAAATTTCATGTATCTCTTCGTGTATAAAATTTAATGATTTTTTGACAAATAAACAATAGTCACCTATCCAATACAATTGAAGACACACTACACAAACTTATAAATAGAAAAACACACAACATTCTTCGTACCAACTTATTCCGAAAACATACGTTTACGGTTAACAAAGACAGTTGATAAAGTTACTAACAAATAATCGTACATCCACGACACGCTACATTCATACAATAGCGACCACAAATAACATTTCCATCGCATACTCAACGACTAAAACGATACCAAATCAAATTATCTAAACAACTTTCAAAAAAGAAATCAAAAAAAAAAAAATTACAACTACATTATACAATGTAGTCCAAAGACTAAGCCCAAAAAAAGCACTCTGTATCCTCATCCGCTCCATCCATACATATCAGCAAAGAGATAATAAGAAACCTAACATCTTATCTATCCACCCTATCGACTTACTGTTAAACCAGATTACAGTCTATTTATACACACACATCTCCTAACAACTACTCACACTTCTATTTCCATTTCCATCTACGACTCTTCACCCATACCAGATTGCGCAAAAATGTAGCGATACTCTACCGATTCTTCTCCATCATCAGAGGTATTAATGCTTTTCTATAACCTATTTTATTTTCAAAAGCAACTCGATTTGGATTTCCTTTGATTGATTGATTGAATTGAATAGTGGACGATATAATAAAAATGTTAGTTAAATTCGTAGCAATTGTGTGTCTGTCTGTGACTCACTAAATGGATTTTACATTAAAATCAACATATGTAGAGGTATTGAATTTGTTAGGTAAATTTGTGAGGTATTCAATTTCTTTACTATATATAACATGATTGAAAGAGGGACCTGATATAAAAGTCAACATCCGTAGGAATATTGATTTCGTTTACAAACTGAAAAACATGATACTCAATATGATACAAACATGTTTTCTTATAAATTTTACATTCCCTGACACCAATGCAGCGTTCGTGTTCTGCTGAAATACTGTGCAATTTCGACAAACAACAGGTTTACACAGTTTGAAGGCCGTGTTGTACGGCCAGCTAGGGTACTTTTCTCAGTACTTCCACAGCTGCCTGTAACACACGGCCTTCAACATGTGCAAACCTTCAAATAAACGTCCAGCAACTTTCAAACAGATACCGCAATCAACACCACGGACTAAAGTCTAAACATACTGCCTCAAGTGGTATGTAAACAGGCCGTTTCGGCTTCCCAACATCTAAGCCTCGAAAATTACAAAACTCCATACATTCCCTACCTCGATACTTTGCGTAGCACTCATAGACTGTTACATCTACTGCCTTAGATACAATATCGAGCCAATACACATCACATTCTATAAGCACCACGCAAAGTATAGAGATAGGGAACCTACAGATTCTCGGAATTTCCAACACACGGATGTTGAGTAGCCTTAACGACCTGTTTACATACCACTAGAGATAGAATTTTTTAGATATAATTTTCACTACAGTTACCTTCTTTTAGACATAAAATTTATAAACAAAAAACCTGGAAACAAAATCGAAGAGGAAGAGCAACTTTCAGGCTTGAATCGGCATGTGTGGTTTGGTTCTGTGCATTTGAGTTTACGATCATCTTCCTGTTTCCTTTGATTTCGCCGAACAGATCCACACTAATCCCAACGCATAGTATTTTCAGGCTCACAGTCACCCAAAGGTTCGTCATCATTTCCTACACGTGCGGCTATATTACTCAAAAACAGGTAAATTGCTATGTTTTTACCCTGATTTTTTCTTTTGCTATATATTACACCTTCCCCGTTGCACAAAAAACGTTAATATAATGTGACAAATTAATGAAGTTACTTATTTTGTTTCTATATCGGTACCCAAAATGACAAATGCTTGGAAGAAAACTGGGAGTGCATAAATTAGAATGGTAAAAGGAAGACATAGAGGTTGCAAACAGACCGAGCAACAAACAACAACCCAAACATCAAGATGCAAGTTCCATAACATAGAGGCTGCAAGCAGACCGAGCAACAAACAACAACCCAAGCATCAGAATGCAAGTGCCATAGTAACAAAAGCTAACGCAAGACCAACTACAAAAATAAAATCGACGATCAACCCGAGGTCGTGCAACGCACGACAATCCACAAGTTGAACTTTAATTTTGGTCACATGTATTTAAAAATTTTAATCATTCAATATAGACTATGTGTAAAAGTCTAACTTACCAAAACTTATCTAGCAAATAATACTAATTAATCTTTATTTTTTATTATAAGTATAAGTAAAAACTCTTATTCTATTTCTTATAAAATTTTTAAGTACTTAAGTTGTGTTCTCGAGTTTTCTTTAAAGAAAGAAAGTAAAAGAAAGGAAGGGAAATGAACGGAAAATTCAATACATTTTGTTTTAAAAACTTTCCTCCCATATTTGGGATGATTTGGAAGGAAACTTTCCTTTCTCTTCCTTTCTTTTCTTTTCTTTCAAAAATTAACTCGAAAACACGCGTTAGAAGGAATTCTTAAATATTTGAGATAAATTTAATCCATCTATATTTGTTATTTATTTTTGTAATATAAAAATTTATCAAATTAGATAAATAAAACCATTCTTTAATTTAGTAATGTGATAATAGTTTAATGGTTAATTTAAAATGTATCACAATATTTTTAAAATATTTATCATAAATGTCATAATTATTGTACGTCGTAGAAATATTAACAACCAGTGGTGATATAAACAAATACATATATTAAAAAGAAAATTGTGGTACAAAAAGTAAAATAAATATGGTAGTCTTTTTAACTTCCCCTTGACATTTGCTAAATATATTAATCAAAACAGAAGTTTTTATTTAAGATGACAGTTGCGATATTGAATTTCTTTTGTCATTTAAATGGAAACATATCTTTTAGAGTAACACATTATCTAGCTTCTTGATATTTTTCATATTCAAAGCTTGATATGGTGTTTTCTTTAACAATTTTACTTTTTCATGACATATTATGGCGTTATTATTACTAGCATTTTTATATTATTTATAGTTAATATTTCCTTTATTTCCATCAATTAATTTACATTAGCTATGATGCAAGATCGTTGTGAATGAAAAGAAACCATATCAAATAACAACATGAATTTCGATAAACCCTAAAAAGTGTTCAAACTGTACTTAAAAAAAACTCTTTTTGCTTTAATTCATCATCAAAAACTTATTAAAATCCTAAACTTAAACAACTATATATAATTATAAAACCCTAAAAAAATAATTTAAAGATAAAGATAAATCTAGACAAATAATTAAAATAAAAAAGATAGCTAATAACAATTAAAAATTGTTATTTTTAACCCTTCAATCTTCTCGAATAACTAAAACATTTGATTTTATATAATTACTAAAAAATCAATGGTTAAGCTAAATGAGCTGGAGGCATAAACACATACCCGCACCATGTTATACTTATACCATGTTATACTATACCATTTTATATTACAAAAAATGTTTCCTCACATTTAAGAAATGACAAAAAAGTGAGTTGATAAAAGATTTGATATATCAAATATATAACATTTATTAAATGTTATACACTATGTATAAGCTACGTCATCCAACTAGATCTAATGGCTTGGCTTGATCAATGAGGTCTTTTCATTTGACATGGTTCGGCTTAACAAACGAAACTTCTTTTATATTCTTTTTTCTTTTTCCTTTTTTTTTTTTCTAATTTAATAAGGTTTTTTGTTATGATTTATGTATGTTATAGTTTTATAATAGATTGTGTTGTTTCTTTCTTTAAAGTTTAGGGTGATTTTTTTTATTTTTTTATTTATCTTTTAGTTTCATTAAATTGTTATATATTTTTTTCTATTTTTTTAAAGTTTCTAATGAGGTTTTTTTTTTGTTAGTGTTTATTTATGTTATAGTTTGATCATATAGTTATATGTTTTTTTTTTTAAAGTCTTGCGTGGGTTTTCTTTTCCTTTTTTTATTACCTTCGGGAATCTTTGCTATAACTAGCGGGTAACCCCCTATTATGAGTATATCTAAAATTAGTTATAACTAGGGGATTCTCGTGCTTTGCACGAGGTCGGGTCGCGTTATGGGAACTCTACTATGCGCTTGTTCAATCTGTGCCTTGTCGTCTCTCCTGATCTGTAGCTTCACGTTTGGGATATGCTTGACTGATTCTGCATTATAGTGGTTCACTCCAAGGAAGTCAAATGAACCTTTGATGGTCCTTTTTTCAACTTCTGTAAACGTCGGAAGTCTACTGCCTGCTCTCTTTTTCATCATATCCGGATAATCTCCAAACACCAAAAGG
The DNA here is from genome assembly GCA_910822075.1 of Senecio squalidus. Lineage (NCBI taxonomy): Eukaryota > Viridiplantae > Streptophyta > Magnoliopsida > Asterales > Asteraceae > Senecio > Senecio squalidus. Next base: position 55,924,529 of record CAJVGC010000001.1, on the reverse strand, counting down.
GTCGGCACACCTAAGCAATAGAGAATCCATAAATAATAGTGTACGTAATAGGATATGAATATTAGATTTTGGTAACTCACCAACCAACATTGAAGGTTATGGATCTTTGAGCAGCTAAGACATCTTCAGGCACATCAGCGTAAGGTTCATACCATGCACCATAAAGATCTATTCCAATGACACCATGTTGAGTCGCCTGCAACGCATATTTGTCAAGTTTGAATCATGAATATGAATCTTCATTTGATGCGGTTTCAAAATATTTGTGAATTTTGAAAGAAACATATCACTATGTATAATATGTACCTTATATTTTGTGTGGTACAATGAAACCGCAGAAGCATGTGCAAGCAACATATTATGAGCCACTATGTACGACTCAGTTGAGGAGTTCCCCCTGGTGCAGTGGATAGGAACATCATCCAGGAGGGGAACTCCCTTTATTGTAACCAGACACGGAATTTTCATTAGGCTCGTTAAATGTGACCCAATGTAAAACACGATCACCGAATTCTCTGAAGCACACATCAGCATATGCAACATAGTCTTCTCTAAGAGTTCATTTTACGCAAAACTTAGTTTCACATAATCAACAATATTTACATACATATGATAACTTAATTATTTACGTACATTGATTTTTTACTTAGCCATCCGTCATACTCATCTTCAAGCACCTGGGGTAGATCAAAGTGAACTAACGTTACATGTGGTTCTATTCCTGCATAATGTAATCAATATAAGTTAATAAGTTTTCTTTGATCATATGTCATACATATAACAAAAACTGATATAGCTGAATTAAAATTCACGTCACAGACTCGATGAACAATCAAACTGTTAACTACATTCTAATACCTGATTAGCTTCGTAAATTTTCAATTTGAGTACGTATAACTAACAATCGCGAATTAAACAAGCACATAATCACCGATTTCAATCAAATATACACGATATTCAACCAATTGATTCAGATTACAAACAGTTGAAAACTAAAACTGATAAAACTGAATTAAAACTTCACATCAGAGACTCGATGAACAATCAAACTCTTAACTACATACTATTACCTGATTAGCTAAGTAAAATTTCAAAACGAGTACATATAACTAACATACCTGATTTCAGCACACACATAGATAATAATCAAATGTAGAAGATATTCAACCGATTGATTCAAAAATTAATAATATTAGCTAAATTCAGCTCGATTTACAACTACAACATACTACTTGAATCTATGTTGCACGGAAACGGAAACGGGAACCCGAAACGGAAACGATACGGGAACGGGAAACGGGAAAAATTGTCACACCCCGCTAAAGCGGAAACACGGAATGTGAAGAGCTGGAAAATCTTTACACATGCCATATAAAACATAACGGTAATCAAGTCATTAATTAAAAATAAAAGTGTTTACAAATCCATTCAAACGACCAAGACACGATAAATTAGTACATTGATACACAATTAAAAAGTTCATTTAAAAATTCCCAAAATAAATGGCCAAGTCTTTTCCCAAAGAAGTTCTCACGTGACCGCCTCGACCCGTCCATGCCATGCACATCATGCTTACACTAATTCCCTGAAACATAAGATAAAGTGTCAACTACGAAAGTAGTGAGTGAGTTACAGTTTAAATAGTCGACCAAAATGTAAGTAAAGTATATAAAAGTAGGAATTTCCAAGAAGGAGATTAGCGGAGAAAAGTCGCTTAGTTTATATATACTTTAAAGTCCAAGTAATGGGCGGACTGGTGCCCTAAGTTTGTAAAGACCAAACATAGTCAAATTTAGTCAAACAGTAGAAGCGTATACCAAACGCTAAAAATTTATAAGTTTATGCGTAAGTAACTAATTAGATTTTCTTGTATCAACCTCTTGGCATCTATAACTTAAGTGTTCACACTAATCCGATTATCCAACCGTGAACGGCCCCAACTTCCCGCCTCTCAAACGGAAAGTTATTCAGAACTTAGTAATATGTACTTAGACTGCCATCTAAGCAAGGAACGGTTCTTTCCTAAGTATCGATACCCATAATTATTATACGGCTAAGTAGTTAATAGTGTGAAAGTCTAAGTCTAAACTAGTCGGGCACTAAGTAAATTTTGTTTGTAAAATAGAGAGAGTCGTAAGTCCATCACTTAAGATCGTGTTATAGTTCCATCAAGGGTTGGTACGCATACAAGCATCAACAATTAGTTTAGTCAAAAGAGAGCGACCAATAAGTCTAAATAAAGTCAAATAATGTACGCATAAGAGTTCAAATAGTCGTTCAAATAAGTGCAAGTACGTTCAAAAAGTCAAGTTTAATAAGTCAAAAGTCAAAGTTTAATATGTCAAAAGTCAAAGTTTGATATATTGCAATTCGTTTCATAAGGCTTAAAAATGCAATTAATCTTATGTTTCCCTCAAATTCATGTAAAATGTATAAAACGAGGGGTTGTAACTCACGGATTGCGAAGAGAACGAGAACTTGGAAACTCGGTCGGAATATGTGAGCCGGGAATCACGGATTGCCTATTAATTACCAATATAGTCCAAAAGTTAACTTCTTGTTATGTTCTTCATATATAAGAGTTTTATGTAACTTTAGTTTGTAATTAAGTGTTAAGTCCAATATTGTTTCAAAATTTGGTCCGAAGCGGTTAACGTTATGTTTAGTCCGAAAGTTCAAATTCAAAGTTATTATTATGTTAGACATGTTTAGGTCGCTGAGTTGGTTTAGGCTTTCTAACGGAATTTGGGCAGCGCTTTCGCGCCCAAATTACGTGTCCAAAACCTAAAGTCAATCCCGCTCACAAAACATGTATAATACATAATGACTTATTTAAATAGTCCAAAGAGTCCAATATGGGTTACCAATATTATTAGTTTTCTTTATCTCAGTCCCAACATGATATCGGTAAAAGTCCAGAATGTAAACATAGTCTTAAAACGAGTAAAACGACGATTTTTCGGGAGAACAACAGCTCGGTGCTGCGCACCTGGGCACAGGTGTTGCGCACCTAGCTGCTGTCTCATTCCCGTTTTGTGTTTTTCTTGCTAAAAACGTTTTGTGACTTAAGGATTTCGACATGCAACCAGTAGATATCTTTTAAAACATCATTTTAACAGTTTCTAAAGTGTTTTTATCCACAGATTCGTGGATCTAGTGAGTATTTCGATTAAAAACGTTTTTGACCATAAAAGTCAAAGATTTGTATAAAAACATATTTTCAACCGTTAGATCTTACATGCAATTGATTATTTATGTAAAAACAGTGAAAAGAAAGTAATCTACCGAAGGAAAAGCTTGGATGATGAGTTTGGTCGGATTTGAGCTCTAAAAATCTTTGCAAACGTGGTCCTTTTTCGAAATAACCACACCCCTTTGCTTCTCTAGATGAATGGAACGATTTGTATGGATCAAAAGTGGATTTTAATGGTGGAATATCTCTGGTTTGAAGGTTTTCTTGAGAGAGAATTGAGAGAGAATGGGGTGTGTGTGTGTGTTTTCTATTTTGTAAAATGGAAAAGAAATGAATAAGAAAAGTGGGTATAGGGGGGTTGGGGACTCTCAAATGCCAGTAATGAATGTAAAGGATCGAGTTTGATTGGTGGAATTGGGTGGTGGTTGTGTAAAAACGAGGCAGGGACTAAAATTGTAATTTTTTGAATTCTGGCGTGAGGTGCTGCGCACCTCAACACTAGGAGCGGCGCACCGGGGCATTTTTCAGCCTTTTTCAAATTTTTCGTTTTTACGTTTTTGCTTCGTTGGACCTTTTTGTTAATTAAAAGTTCTTAAGTATGATAAGTTATGAACTTAGGAAAGTTCAATAGGTGTTTTCTTGGTATTAGGACTTATAATTTGATTCCGGAAGTTATTCCGACACTAGTTCCGACAAAGTATAGACTCAAAAGTTACGAACTAGGATAAAGCGAACGCGATAAAAGAGTAACTAACGTTTCGAACCGATTTAATTAATTGAACAAGTACCTGAATTTTGACTGTTGTCACATTCTCCCCGGGTTGAAAGAAATTTCGTCCCGAAATTTAGTACGTCCTATCAAGAAGAAGAGTTCTCGAACAGATGTGGATACTTCTGACGGAATTGGTCTTCACGCTCCCATGTGAATTTGTGACCACGTCGAGAATTCCACCGAACCTTGATTATCGGGATACGGCTCTGCCTAAGTTGTTTGACCTCGCGGTCGACAACTTCGAGCGGTTCCTCGATGAAGTTTAGCTTGCTGTCGATTTTGACCTCGTCAAGAGGAATGACAATGGTCTCATCAGACAGACACTATTTCAAGTGTGAGACATGGAACACGTTATGGACATTCGCGAGAGCCTGAGGGAGTTGAAGACGATAAGCAACGGGACCAATAAGCTCAATGACTTCAAATGGACCGGTGTACCTTGGACTCAGTTTACCGCGCTTTCCGAAGCGGACTACCCCTTTCCAGGGAGATACTTTGAGGAGTACGCGGTCGCCCACTTGGAACTCGAGGGGTTTCCTTCGGTTGTCAGCGTAGCTCTTCTGTCGGGTACGGGACGTCTTCAATCGTTCACGAATAGTGGTGATCTTGTCGATGGTCGCCTGGACGATATCGAGTCTCGTAAGTTGTCGGTCGCCAGCCTCTAGCCAACAGAGCGGTGACCGGCACTTACGCCCATAGAGAGCCTCGAATGGCGCGCACTTGATGCTGGCATGGTAGCTGTTGTTATAGGAGAACTCAACCAATGGGAGGTGAGTGTCCCAACTTCCTCCGAAGTCTACTACACATGCTCTCAGCATGTCCTCAAGTGTTTGGATCGTCCTTTCACTCTCGCCGTCAGTCTGAGGGTGATACGCCGTGCTGAGGTCTAATTGAGTACCTAAGGATTTCTGTAGAACGTTCCAGAAACGGGAGGTGAATCGGCTATCCCTATCGGAGATGATGGAGAGTGGTGTTCCATGACGAGAGACGATCTCGTTGATGTATACTTGAGCGAGCTTCTCCATCGGATGATTTTCTCGAATTGGCAAGAAATGAGCGGATTTGGTCAGACGGTGTACGATTACCCAAATCGTGTCGTTACCCTTAGCCGTACGGGGCAACTTGGTGACAAAGTCCATAGAAATCTGTTCCCACTTCCACATGGGGATTTCTGGTTGTTGAAGTAATCCTGAAGGCTTTTGATATTCCGCCTTGACCTTGGAGCAAGTGAGGCACTTGGCTACATACAAGGCGATATCTTTCTTCATGCCTGGCCACCAGTAGTATTCTCGGAGGTCCTTGTACAACTTGTCGGATCCCGGATGGATGGAATATCTAGATCGGTGGCCCTCGTCCAAAATGAGTTTGCGAAGATCCTCAGATCTTGGAATCCATGCTCGACCTTTGAAGTAGTAGATTCCGTCCGACTTGCGTTCGAATTCTTTCTCGTGATTATGAAACGTTTCGACCTTAATGTTCTCGGGCTTTAACGCCTCTTGCTGTGCGTTTGCAATCCTTGTGCGAAGGCTCGTCTGAACTTGCATTCCCAATGCTCGAACTCGAGATGGCTTTACCCTTTCCTTCCTACTCAGGGCATCTGCTACTACGTTTGCTTTGCCCGGGTGGTATTTGATCTCGCAATCGTAGTCGCTTAGCAATTCTATCCATCTACGTTGTCTCATGTTGAGCATTTTCTGATCTAAAATGTGTTGAAGGCTCTTATGGTCGGTGAAGACTGTACACTTAGTACCGTACAGGTAGTGTCTCCAGATTTTCAAAGCAAACACGACGGCTCCCAACTCTAAGTCGTGCGTGGTGTAATTTTGCTCGTGGATCTTCAGTTTCCTGGAAGCGTAAGCGATCACCTTGTCCTTCTGCATTAGGACACATCCAAGTCCTTGGTGGGAGGCATCGCAAAACACTACGTAGTCGTCCGTGCCCTCTGGCAGAGATAGGATTGGTGCGTGACATAATTGGTACTTGAGTTTTTGGAAAGAATCTTCCTGATCTTTTCCCCAGATAAAGTCCTTATCTTTCTGGGTGAGCTCGGTGAGGGGTTTTGCGATTTTTGAGAAATTCTCAATGAATCTTCGGTAATAACCTGCCAATCCTAGGAACTGGCGGATTTCCGTTGGGGTTGTCGGAGCTTGCCATTTCTCAATCGCTTCGATTTTGGCTGGATCCACATGAATCCCTTCTTGGTTGACCACGTGACCAAGGAAATGTACCTCTCGGAGCCAGAATTCACACTTCGAGAATTTGGCGTACAACTTCTGCTCTCGGAGGAGTTCCAAAATGAGCTTAAGGTGCTTTGCGTGATCGTCCTTGTTCCTCGAGTAGATGAGAATGTCGTCTATGAATACGATCACGAATTTGTCTCGGTATGGCCTACACACTCTGTTCATCAAATCCATGAACACTGCCGGTGCGTTGGTCAGACCAAAAGGCATGACAAGGAATTCGTAATGGCCGTATCGGGTGCGAAAAGCGGTTTTCGGAATGTCGGACTCACTGACACGAACCTGGTGATAACCCGAACGGAGGTCGATCTTGGAGAAGTAAGTTGCACCCTGCAACTGGTCGAAGAGATCGTCGATCCTCGGAAGAGGGTATCGGTTCTTGACGGTCAGCTTGTTCAGCTCTCGATAGTCTATGCACATGCGGAATGATCCATCTTTCTTTTTGACGAAGAGGATAGGGGCTCCCCAGGGGGACGAACTTGGACGAATAAGACCATGGTCTAGGAGTTCCTGTAACTGTTTCGACAGTTCTAGCATTTCGGGTGGTGCCAGACAGTACGGTGTCTTGGCAACCGGTGCTGCGCCAGGAATGAGGTCTATTCGGAATTCCACTTGTCGATTAGGTGGCAGCCCTGGCAAATCCTCGGGAAAGACTTCGGGATGATCCTTGACCACGGGAATATCTTGGAGTCGAATATCAGAAGGTTTTCGCTCGACGACATGGGCAAGGAATGCGTCATAGTCCATCTGGAGGTACTTGCGCATTTTGATGGAAGATACGATGCGGAGTTGTCGTCCAGATTTGTCTCCCTGAACGACGAGAGTCTCATTTTCCGAAAGAGGGATACGAATAAGCTTATCGAAACAAATGATTTCCGCTCGAAAGCGAGATAGCCAGTCCATCCCAACAATAATGTCAAAACTTGAAAGGTCGATAGGAATTAGATCAATGGGGAAGGTTTTGTCAGATAGACATAGTGAACACCCTAGGATTATGTCCTTAGCTTCGAATTCTTGGCCGTTAGCATATTCAACGGTGAAACTATCCTTAAGAAATTTAGATTCTAATTCTATGAGGGGTCTAAATTCTAAGGAAATGAAACTTCTTTCGGCTCCTAAGTCGAATAATACATAAGCAGAATGATTGTTGAGGGAAAACGTACCAGTAACTGCGTTAGGGTCCTGACGTGCTTCCTCAGCCGTTAGTCCGAAAGCGCGACCCCTACCTTGCCCTCCTTGATTTTGTAGAGTCCGATTGAGCTTAGGGCAGGTATTGCGGAGATGCTGGTCGCTTCCACACTCGTAGCATGACCGTTTCGGGGCTGGAGCAGTTGTCTTGTCAGGGCAGTACTTGGCAAAGTGTCCCGTCTTTTGGCACTTGAGGCATAGTGGGCAGTTCCCGAGATGATGGAGGTTACACTTGTTGCACTTTGGGTGTGGCCCGGTGTAAGACCCAGATTTAGCTGGCGGTGCAGGTGCCGGTGTAGGTGCAGGTGAAGCAGTCAGGGCATAGTTTCGGGTTTTCTTCTTGTTGCGGTCACTTCTTCTCGGGGTGGACTCAACCTTTCTCTTCTCACCTGACTCCTTTGTGGAGGATCCAGGGGCGGTGAGGAGGTTGCTGGTAAGACGATGGGCCAGGATGATTGCACTCTGGAGGGTCTGAGGCTCGGTTGCCATGACCATACCTCGGATTTCCGGAACTAGACCAGAGATGTACAGGTCGATCCGGTTCTCCTCAGGGGTTACCAGCCTTGGAACCAGTCGGGAGAGTTCGTGGAACCGGGTAGTGTATTTCTCAATATCATTCCCGACCATCTTGTGGTCCCACAGCTCAGCCTCGAGCTTCTTAATTTCCCCTCTTGGGCAGTATTCTTCGATGAGCAAGTTCTTGAAGGTGTTCCAGGGAAGGGCATATGCATTGTCTCGTCCTCGGGTTTGGACCACAGTGTTCCACCATGACAGAGCTCGACCATGGAATACGCAGGACGCGTACTCCACCTTGTTCGCCTCAGCACATCGGCTGATGTGTAAGACCGATTCGATGCTCTCGAACCACTGGACCAAACCTACAACACCAGTCGTGCCGTGGAATTCTTTAGGCTTGCATGCCATAAAGCTCTTGTAGTTGCACGGAGGAGGGTTCGGGTGTTGGTTCTGGTTCTGGTTTTGATTGTTCTGCTGTTGTTGTTGTTGTTGCTGCTGCTGCTGTTGCTGCTGCTGATGGTGATTGTTGACGTTGGCGTTGATTCCGGCGGTGATCTGGGCATAGCCGCGTTCAGCTGTTCAGCAACTTGCTCAGCAATGATGCTAGCATTAGTGCGAGGAGCCATGATTCTACAATCAGAAGAACAGATTTAGTTTAGAACGCACGAATGGAGTGTGATAAGAATATAATTTAAGTGACCATAGATAGTTATAGCACGAGATTAAAATGACTGGTCAAGTAGTACACGCAAGATTAGAATTCAAGAGATAGAATTATAATGATCATAACAAGCACAAGATTCACAAAATATGACAAGCACAAAGACAAAAGACAGGAGTTCCATTAATAATAATAAAGTTGGTACAAGTACTGAACTGGGGAAATATTGTCACAATACATAAAAGAAGACTAATAAAGTCTATGTCGTGTACAGAGAGAAAATTACGACTAGACTAAGTACAATACAAATGAAGAAACAACTAACGGCGCCTATCCATAAACATCTTCGCTGCCATAACCACGATCAACGTGCCCATCACCAGGCACATACCAATGAGGCGCTGCACAGTACGGGCCGTAGCTCGGGTCGATGCGATGAATCGCAACGCCTGCTCCGATAACCGTTCAGCGGAGTCGGTAACCTCACTGATGAGGTGTCCCTGGTTCTGGGTCTCCTGAGCCAATCCCCGCACTTCGCGATGCAAGTGAAGGAATGCGGCCGGTGGGGGAGGTTGAAGGGTGGGAGGCATCCTCTGCCTCGCGGCCTCAGCGTCTCTGGCGCGCTGCATTTCTTCGCGCTCGAACTGTCTTTCCCATGAGTAGTGGTCCATGGTAGGGTTCCGTGGAACCTCTGGTGGGTGTCCGAACGGTAGGTGTGATGGAATAGGCTGGGATGGTCCCTCCTGGCGGGCAGCCATCCTATCCGGCAAACGGCCCGGGAGGATGACCTGCTTCCGCGCGGTCAACCTAGTATGTGGGCCTCGGTAGTGGAGTGTGGAGGCAACGGGTACCGGAGGAGGGGGCGGTAGCACAACCCTTGGGCTGGACCCGATGCTGCTCGAAATAGCCATGGAGGTGTCCTCCGTAGGATCAGTGGTCTGGTGTCGTTGGCTTTCTGAAGCGGTACGGCCCTCGGAAGGCGACGCTGCCCTAGGCAAGGAGCGAGACTGGGAGTGCGACGGTGAAAGCGATTGGGACGAGTGAGACATGACGAATCTGTGAACAATGAGTTTCGTGAGTACTAGAAGACACAAAGGAATGATAAAGGAAATGTGTAATGAAATGCATGTACGGGTCAGTCGCGTGAGAATCGGGAAAAGACAGTACCGGGAATTTTGACTTAAAACCGTTAACATTAGTAATTACGTTCCGTCCTTGCATAATCTCTTTTGAACTAGGCATGGGTGATCAGGCCATGCGTAGTTGAAATAAATATGCAATCGCGAAATTAATTCTCTAAAGTTTAGACCCATAAGTGATTTTCCGAAAAGTCTTGGTTATAGTTTGGTTTCGAAAACTTTTTGAAAAATTTTTAAAACCGTTTTTCTCTATAACCTGTGCTCTGATACCAAGTCTGTTACACCCCGCTAAAGCGGAAACACGGAATGTGAAGAGCTGGAAAATCTTTACACAGGCCATATAAAACATAACGGTAATCAAGTCATTAATTAAAAATAAAAGTGTTTACAAATTCATTCAAACGACCAAGACACGATAATTTAGTACATTGATACACAATTAAAAAGTTCATTTAAAAATTCCCAAAATAAATGGCCAAGTCTTTTCCCAAAGAAGTTCTCACGTGACCGCCTCGACCCGTCCATGCCATGCACATCATGCTTACACTAATTCCCTGAAACATAAGATAAAGTGTCAACTACGAAAGTAGTGAGTGAGTTACAGTTTAAATAGTCGACCAAAATGTAAGTAAAGTATATAAAAGTAGGAATTTCCAAGAAGGAGATTAGCGGAGAAAAGTCGCTTAGTTTATATATACTTTAAAGTCCAAGTAATGGGCGGACTGGTGCCCTAAGTTTGTAAAGACCAAACATAGTCAAATTTAGTCAAACAGTAAAAAATTTATAAGTTTATGCGTAAGTAACTAATTAGATTTTCTTGTATCAACCTCTTGCCATCTATAACTTAAGTGTTCACACTAATCCGATTATCCAACCGTGAACGGCCCCAACTTCCCGCCTCTCAAACGGAAAGTTATTCAGAACTTAGTAATATGTACTTAGACTGCCATCTAAGCAAAGAACGGTTCTTTCCTAAGTATCGATACCCATAATTATTGTACGGCTAAGTAGTTAATAGTGTGAAAGTCTAAGTCTAAACTAGTCGGGCACTAAGTAAATTTTGTTTGTAAAATAGAGAGAGTCGTACGTCCATCACTTAAGATCGTGTTATAGTTCCATCAAGGGTTGGTACGCATACAAGCATCAACAATTAGTTTAGTCAAAAGAGAGCGACCAATAAGTCTAAATAAAGTCAAATAATTTACGCATAAGAGTTCAAATAGTCGTTCAAATAAGTCCAAGTACGTTCAAAAAGTCAAGTTTAATAAGTCAAAAGTCAAAGTTTAATAAGTCAAAAGTCAAAGTTTAATAAGTCAAAAGTCAAAGTTTGATATATTGCAATTCGTTTCATAAGGCTTAAAAATGCAATTAATCTTATGTTTTCCCCAAATTCATGTAAAATGTATAAAACGAGGGGTTGTAACTCACGGATTGCGAAGAGAACGAGAACTTGGAAACTCGGTCGAAATATGTGAGCCGGGAATCACGGATTGCCTATTAATTACCAATATAGTCCAAAAGTTAACTTCTTGTTATGTTCTTCATATATAAGAGTTTTATGTAACTTTAGTTTGTAATTAAGTGTTAAGTCCAATATTGTTTCAAAATTTGGTCCGAAGCGGTTAACGTTATGTTTAGTCCGAAAGTTCAAAGTCAAAGTTATTATTATGTTAAACATGTTTAGGTCGCTGAGTTGATTTAGGCTTTCTAACGGAATTTGGGCAGCGCTTCCGCGCCCAAATTACGTGTCCAAAACCTAAAGTCAATCCCGCTCACAAAACATGTATAATACATAATGACTTATTTAAATAGTCCAAAGAGTCCAATGTGGGTTACCAATATTATTAGTTTTGTTTATCTCAGTCCCAACATGATATCGGTAAAAGTCCAAAATGTAAACATAGTCTTAAAACGAGTAAAACGACGATTTTTCTGGAGAACAGCAGCTCGGTGCTGCGCACCTGGGCACAGGTGATGCGCACCTAGCTGCTGTCTCATTCCCGTTTTGTGTTTTTCTTGCTAAAAACGTTTTGTGACTTAAGGATTTCGACATGCAACCAGTAGATATCTTTTAAAACATCATTTTAGCAGTTTCTAAAGTGTTTTTATCCACAGATTCGTGGATCTAGTGAGTATTTCGATTAAAAACGTTTTTGACCATAAAAATCAAAGATTTGTATAAAAACATATTTTCAACCGTTAGATCTTACATGCAATTGATTATTTATGTAAAAACAGTGAAAAGAAAGTAATCTACCGAAGGAAAAGCTTGGATGATGAGTTTGGTCGGATTTGAGCTCTAAAAATCTTTGCAAACGTGGTCCTTTTTCGAAATAACCACACCCCTTTGCTTCTCTAGATGAATGGAACGATTTGTATGGATCAAAAGTGGATTTTAATGGTGGAATATCTCTGGTTTGAAGGTTTTCTTGAGAGAGAATTGAGAGAGAATGGGGTGTGTGTGTGTGTGTTTTCTATTTTGTAAAATGGAAAAGAAATGAATAAAAAAAAGTGGGTATAGGGAGGTTGGGGACTGTCAAATGCCAGTAATGAGTGTAAAGGATCGAGTTTGATTGGTGGAATTGGGTGGTGGTTGTGTAAAAACGAGGCAGGGACTAAAATTGTAATTTTTTTGAATTCTGACGTGAGGTGTTGCGCACCTCAACACTAGGTGCGGCGCACCGGGGCATTTTTCAGCTTTTTTCAAATTTTTCGTTTTTACGTTTTTGCTTCGTTGGACCTTTTTGTTAATTAAAAGTTCTTAAGTATGATAAGTTATGAACTTAGGAAAGTTCAATAGGTGTTTTCTTGGTATTAGGACTTATAATTTGATTCCGGAAGTTATTCTGACACTAGTTCCGACAAAGTATAGACTCAAAAGTTACGAACTAGGATAAAGCGAACGCGATAAAAGAGTAACTAACGTTTCGAACCGATTTAATTAATTGAACAAGTACCTGAATTTTGACGGTTGTCACAAAAATCAAAAAATCCCGATACGGGAACGGCATAGAAACGGCAATTAAAAACTAAAAAAAAAAAAAAAAATATACTAAAGAAAATCCAAAATAGATTCATGTATATTGTCAACTTCAAAAATACTACATCTTCTAAATGTAACTAATTGTCAATAATTAACTCATTTTCCAATTCTGGTTCATGTAATGAAAGATCGGCAAACTCCGAGAAACCTACATCTTCCATTAAATCAAAAGCATCTCCACCCACATCCCACGTCTTTACATCATCATCCAGATTCCTTGACAAAATTCGGAGATTATTATGGATATAAACCAAGTCTTGAGCACGGCTTGTAGTCAACTTGTTCCTTCTAAGCGAGTGAATAAATGCATAAGTACTCCAATTACGCTCAGCACAAGAAGAAGAACTAGGTTGTCCAAGTAATCTAAAAGCCAAAGTCTGGAGAAAAGGAGCTTGAGCACCAAGGTTAACCCACCAAGCTATATGTTACGAGGCGCACATTATGCCCGGAACGATCTCCTCGATGCGTGGAACATTCTAGAAACTTCAGGAGAACTATAGGGTAACCCCTAGAGCGTTCTAGATATTTCTTAGATGTTAGGGATATTTCAGTAGTAGTCTAGATCTGTCCTAGATTATTCTAGGATGGTAAGTAATATCTAGATTAGTTCTAGATTAGACTAGGATATTTCTAGATCTAGAACCTTCCCTAGAAGGCTATATATACATGTATCATGTCTCATTTTGTAATCAATCAAATTTACTTTGATCTAATAAACATCAAAGCTTTACAATCCTCCTTGCAAGTGTTCTTGTAAGTTATTCCAAGTCCTTTTTCGGCTTACTTAATCGCAAAGTATCCGTGATCTAAGTGCCACATGGGTCCATAAGGTCTAACTCCGTGACATATAGGTTCCATAGTACCCATCATTTCGATGCTTGATAACTCAGAAAAAGATCCACTCTTCATTGAAAACATTGCATACTCATTAAAGACTTTTGCTTGCTCTTCACCATTAGGAAACAACCTTCGAAAACAGTTTTTCCGTTCTTCAAAAAACTTCGAAACGGTCAACGAAACTGCATCGAAACGGTTAAGGAAACGTTTCAAAAAATCCGAAACGTTTCAAAAAATCCGAAACGTTTCGGGGGCGTTTCCGTTTCTGGGGCGTTTCGGAACGGGCACGGCACCCTTTTGGGTGTTTCGGTGCATCAGAGACTTGAATGAATGAGAAGACGAACTGGTTTATATTCTACCGATTGATTAAAAAATGCATTACATTAGCTAAATTCAGACTATATTTTGCAATTACTACATAAAATTTGCTGAAATGGAAATCACATAACGAACATGAATGATGAATGAATAATACCTGCAATTGATCGATGAATCCTGAAACGATTTCGCTGTGGAGAAGATGAATTGATTTATGTTGATTATTGTTGATAAAATGATGGAATGAAAAAAAGTGAAATGGTTCATAAAGTGTGGGAAACTTCATTTAGTTGAATATATATGCACAACAATATGTGCGTGTTTGAACATTGTTGAGGTGTGTGAGGGTAAAGATGTCTTTTCAGTTTGAAAGTGATGTATTTTGGCGGGTGCTACTTAATATACTTTCATTTAGCTATTTTTTTTTTTGGTGAAAAGGGGAATTATTATGTTTATCTTGTATATAATTATCTTGTTTAAATGAAAAAGATGTTTGGTATAGAGATGTGTAATTGGAGTGGCTTAGTGACTTTTTATTCATTGCAATCATAACTACTAATTGTTTGTTGGATTTTGAATTTTGTTTTATTCAAATTGTTATAGATTAAAGGAAAATAATAAAAACAGTCCACATGGTTGATTATAAAAAATCTGAATATATTTTGTTTAGTGGTACATCAATTAATATGAGCCTTGTATTTTCGGGATTCTCTCACTCCTTCATAAATGTATAACCAATACAAACATATAATAACTTGTCCCTAGATAAAGTGTTATTACAACTGTTCTCAACGATATTTGTTGTTAAGTTATTACATGTCTTAACGACATGTATATATGAAAAATAACAAACTCCTGAAACTGATTGATGTGCGACTTTTAATATATAAGAGCGGAAATAGGAGTTGACCCTTCCATTGCATCATATAACCATACATAAATGGAAAACTGTACAGATTTAATAATAACACCAGTAGAAAATATAATAAAAATTTATTTCAATATTATAAATCAAGTTATTGAATGCAAACCAATATATATCTTTCACAAATTTAGCATTGGTCAATAGTCAAAACACACGGGCCTTTTTACATGGGACGGATTTAAACATATCAATAAACTTTTAATCCTCAAGTTTTAATATTTTGAACATTTTTACTCCATTTAAGTTTTTCCTATAATGATCATAATATTTTTACTTAAACAAAAATATTGTAACCATAAAAATCGGCCAATTTGCACTTTTATATTATCTATCTTGAATTGACTTGATATCTTGATATAGCTTATCAATACCAAATGCCAACTATTTAGTACCGTCTTCAAATAACAAAATACCTTTCCAATATGCTTTCAAATAACAAGATACCTTTTAGATTCGTATTTAATATATATGAGACGTGCATCAAGAGCTCGTTACTTTGTAAAGTGATAAGCGTCATTTAACTGACATTAATAACATCTTTTAGTCGGTTTCTTTGTCGGTCGCATAAAGGTCAGTTTTTTGATAAATAATGTGTTGGTCATGAAAAAACTTATGTGATGGATCGTTGGTGACATGCATCACTTAGTCGGTTATGGTTTTAAATGATGTTGCACTTAGTTGACAAAAATTATCTGTGTTAGTTAGGATAACTTTTGGAAGTGATATGATCTACATATATTTTTTTTTTAAATAAAAAGGTTAATAGAAAAAAGTAATGTGCGTTAAAACATTATTTATAAAATTAGACTTAACCTAACCCTATGTGAATGTTAAAAGATTGATTCAAAATGCTTAATTTTTCAAAAATACTGCCTAAAAGACGATGACTAAAAAGATTTTTGCTAACCATTTTCTCTTTTAAAAAACAGGTTACATATAGGTAAGAAAGTTGTCAAGTAACGTTATGCTAAGCTCTGAGAACATGACATTAAAAACATTAAAAATTTAGATCCTAAATAATGCACATATATAATAGTTAACGTGCATGGTTAAACATGTTTAAATTATTCTTAACATACATATGTAACATGAAGATAGTGACTGAAATCTTCGTTAAACCCCGGACTATTACATAATGTTTGACAGCTTAAACGACGTACAATCCAAAAATGTCCGTTTTGTTTGAGTCACGTACTGGTTAGTAACTTCCTATAGTGAAGAAAAAACCAATCATTTAGTTAGTTTGTAAGGATTGACCTCTAATGTTGCCTATTAATATCTTTTCAATTTTACTTATTTAAAAGAAGATTAAACAATTGATCTTCTAGTTTGAAACAAACCAAAAATACATTACTAAAATACATGACTACTTGTATATTTTAGAATTGAATTTAGATAACGATAGTCATTTTAAAAAAACAAACTAAAAGTACACTACATTACATACGATAACATTGTAATAATACAACTAAATCTTTTTATTTTGTTTCTAAAAAAAACATGACTAATTGTATATTTTAGAATTGAATTTGGATAATGAGAGTTATTTTAAAAGGTATACATATATATATAAATTGGTTATATATTCCCAACTGATTTGTAATTTTCAAAATATAGATGGTGTCGTTTTGTTAATATATAAGAAACCAAACATATAATAATTTATTAAAGATAACTTATAAAATTGTTATTAACAAAATTCTATAGAATTTGATTAATTACAAAGCTTTTCTAAAGAAGGATAAATTCTATAGATTGGATATATAAATAAACAACCAATAATTGTCCAATACCACCATAAACAACATTAATACTAAAGGATATCCAACTCCAACGATCATGAAACTAGGACATTGTGATACTTCCGAACCAAATGACCATGAAACTCAAAGGACACTAAACGATAAATCTAACCAAACAATATCAATTTAGAACTTCAATGACACTCAACGATAAATCTGACCAAACGGTCTCAGATTACAACTACAACCATTATGTGAAAATCCAACAATACACCCGTCTTCTAAAATTAACAACCGCAAAACCACGTTAAGTCGTTAAGGGTAATGACCAAACGTGTAACAACGGTCAGAAAACTGACCATGACCATAACAACTGAAACGAAACCCATCGAAACCTCAAACCATTCAATTCGAAAAATACAATCAAGCTGAGTAGCGGCATAACGATGAAGAGGCGGTTGACCGAGTAATACCTTAGATTGTGAGACCACCACATACTGAAACGACCACAACCTTTCTCATACAAGTGTGACCATACTTTTACGACCTTTGTTGATCCAAAACAAGCCAAACGATCCTTTGCACGTAATGCCTTCGACTCTTCTGATCCTTTAACTGCACCTTTTATGATTTGACTAACTATTAATTAAGCGTAAAAGTAAAATGATAAGGTATCTGTTTTATCATTTCTAGAAATAAGTCAACTTAAGTTGCGTTGTTTTTAATAAACAGAAATCGAAGGTGATTTTTAATTTAGAAATTCAATTAAGAATGTTGTAAGAACGCTATTAGAAGTCATTCAACCTCAAATACAATTTTAAAATCAAAACGCTAATTTTGGAAAACACGGTACTCTAAAAACCTAATATCACAAAACTTATCATACATTACCATTTCTAATCCATACTCCCACAACAAATTTATCTTTCCCATATATTTATCTAGTGAATTGTCATCTTTTAATATCGACGATAATGAATTATCAGAAAGATTATAGGGAGACATTTTTATGAATGTAACAATTGAAAGTGATATTCGAGCTTAGATAACGACTTTGTCCTGATAATTGATCAAAAGAATTTATTGGCAAACATGTTACAAAATTATTTAAATAAATTTCAAGATGAAAATATTACTCACTTAAATTGTAAACTTGACCTATAAGTTCAACCAAAAAAATCATGTAACCTCGAACATTGGCTTAGATGTCAATTTTTCATGACCATTTCAAAAAAGTTAATATAAAATCTCCCGGCTTGTTTTTAATTAAACATTTATATAGCATAACTGTTAACTTAACCAAAGACCTAAGTTTCATAGATTACGTGAGAAAGACAATTTCTCTAAACCTTTGAAGTCGATATCAATTCGTATATTCACAAATCACAATGAATGTTTGTTTTGTAGCATATACGAATGAGCTAGTTAACTTGGGGTTGTTAAGACAGTGGCGGTTTTATAACTTAGATGTTCGGTGTTCCTTAAACCAGAGTCGGACCAAAGATTTCGAGGATCATGTGCGAAAAATAATAATAGACTCCATGATATCACTCTTCTAATGTCAAAATAGTATTCATAAATTCTATCTATATAAGACCAAATTTGATTGAAATTATTTACGATGTCGAATAAATTAGTCAAAAATTTCAAAATATTAGTATATTTGAACAAATGCTATGAAGTAAATATTTTTCGTAAGTTTGGATATAAGAAAAGAACATATTATGAAAAACTCCAAATAGTGAGAGCAACCCGTTGTTCAAAGTTGATTATTCTACCTTTTTATTTTAACTGTCCTTTTCAGGTTTTTTTTACGATTTGATTCCCTTGTTGCATAAGAAAGCGACCACAATTTTTGGATTATAAATTATATAAATCGTTCATAAAAACTTTTTGAAAGTATATACATTATCCATGTAAGAAATCTTTGGCATGTATATTTTATGCACTTTTAAAATCAAATTGAAAAAGCATTTAACTAAACATATATAAAAAACAATCTACATAATTAACTCTAATATTTGATAAATAATAATATATAAAGAAATGCCGATATTTTGTATGAATGTATGATCGTTTTTAATCTCTATATTATAAATTCATAACATATTAGGCTTAAATTTTTATCTTTTTATTTTTTTATTTTTTACCTTATGAGTAAGTTGAAGATCGATATTTTTGGTTGAATATCTACTATAATAAACCGTTATTGAAATTGACACTTGTCAATCAATCAATTCTTCTAATTTTAATTTCCTCCAAAATTGTTAATTTTGTATATTTAGTTTTTAGCCCTCATAATATGAAGAGTTGCAAAAAAAAATTTCACCTTTTATAATTTATTTTTATTTAAATCTTATTAATAATTGCTTTTTGATCATAATTGAAAATGATATGTAAAGTTAATTCTTATTTGGTTT
Organism: Senecio squalidus; assembly: GCA_910822075.1. Taxonomy (NCBI): domain Eukaryota; kingdom Viridiplantae; phylum Streptophyta; class Magnoliopsida; order Asterales; family Asteraceae; genus Senecio; species Senecio squalidus. The sequence goes on along the minus strand of CAJVGC010000001.1, from coordinate 55,905,535 downwards.
ATGAAATTAACTTATGATTCAAGTTTTTATTTCTCCCTTTTTCTATTTGAGGTTCACTATTTGTTACTTTAATATTTTTTTTAATTTTTACTAACTATGCTCGCGTATTATGCGGGTTATCAATCTAGTCTAAATATATAATTAATACAGGAGAAAATGCACTGGATGACCATTGTACTACACAAAAATATCCGTATAGGTCATTGTACAAAATTTACGTCTATCTACATCACTATACTGCAAGTAACCTGTTATTTAAACCATTTTTACCCGATCGGCAGGTTAACCTCCACTAATTCTCTCTCTCTCTCTCTCTTCCCCAATTTCTGAAACCCTTCCTGCCCTAATTTCACAATCATAATTACCGTCAGCAATCCAGTTATGTTCTGGACAAATGGTGGCCTATTGGGACTAGAGCCTTCCAAACCTCCAGATTTTGGTTTGGCAACTGCGGTTGGACCAGTTCCTGTGGAAGAAACTAAAACCGACGCAACAGAACATTTAGGTCAGAAGAACACCAGTAATGGACATGTTACTAATGATGATACATTGGTCAATGCCTCCAAATCTGAAACATCCGATGTTAATGGCGGGCCAGTTTCCAGTGATCCAATTAATTCATCTCGGATATTTGAATTTAGCAATAGATTACTAGTCAATGGTTACCGGAATACCTTTCAGAGAACAATTTGGAAATCGAAATCCGGTCATCTCACCATCTTCTCCGCCTCTTGAACATATGAGGATATCTTTTCAGCCTATAGATGGATTCGAGACTTCTAAACTTAAGTTAATGTTTCCCGATGGGAACAATAACAATGAAAGTAACGGACACATGTTTCCTTCATTTCAATTGGTTCCAGAACCTTCCACTTCATTACACGAGTCTGGTTCCGATTCTGATTATGACACGTTTTGTAGATCATCTCCATATACATGAGATGATTGTCAAAGTAATCCTTCTGAATCAAATTCTGAACAGTGGATTCCAGTGATTCTGACGTTGAGGGTACCCCTGATTAGGGTTGGATTGATGATGATTTTGTTGTAGATTCCATTGATTAGGGTTTGGTTGATTATTTGGGGGAAAATCGAAATTGTTAGGGGAAGTTGATGTAGAGAGTGATTTACGGTTATAAATGAAATTATGAGAGCTTAAAGAAGTTGCTGGCAATTGATGGTGGTGATGAAGATGAACAAATTTGATTACTTTTTTGTTTTATTTTAGAAAAATATAAATGATGACGTGGCGGTTACCAACAGGTTTCAAATCACCAAACTGATTTATTTAAACGGTTTCTTAAAGTTAAGGTTATAATTTAAACGGTCAAATGTGGTATAGTGATGTAGATAGACGTAAATTTTGTACAATGACCTAGACGGATATTTTTGTGTAGTACAATGGTCATCCAGTGCATTTTTCCTTGAACAATTTTGGTGATGTCATGTCGTTGTTTCTGAATCAACACGCGTGCTATCAATCTAGTCTAAATATCTTTACAATCCTTTTATTATATAAACTTAAATTAAATTTTTGAAATCAAATCTTAACATTATTACGAAGAATCTCCTTATACTCTTAATCCTTTAAAATTTAAGTAATTGAAATGACTTATTTACCCCTATTCAATTTAAACACATAGAAATTTTAAATAAAGTTGAATTACTTATTTATCTATTTGCTCATTAAATTCTATATCTTTATGATTTATTACGTAATAATGCATTTAAGGTTTTTTTGAATTCTATGTTTTGAGTAAGTTAACTTTTAGATTTTTGAATTCTAGGTTTTAAATAAGTTAACTTTTAGAGAAATATATTTATTCATTTTTATAAAAATAAAAGAAAAAATAATATTTGAATCGAGAATTAATTTTTGGTATTTGATTTTTTTTTCCCAATATATGAACAAGTCAGATTTGACGGGGTTAACACCAAGAAGTAAGAAGATAAATTTTTTTAACATTTTAATTTTTCAGATAATTACATTAAAATCAGAACAAGTACTTATAATACTTTTGTCACATTATTTCAAAGATAAATTGTTTGTAATTTGTAGTATTAGCAATATTGGTTATATTTATTTTGCTAGAAATTGTTTTGATGGTTGTTTATGTTGCTTTTGTAGATAGATTATGTTTAAATGTTTGTTAAGAGATATTAAACAAGTTTTTGGATTTTTTTAAGTTTAAATTCTTTAATAAATATTAGTGTTGATTATACAGTTTAGTTGATAATCATATCTGATAATTATATATATAGTTTTTTGTGAAAAATTTAAAAGGTGGATATATAATACAAATAAAATACAATACAAATACAAATACATAATAAAATGATAACAATATGTTTACTTTTTTATTTATGTTGTATAACAAGATTATTGTCCCGCGATAGCGTGGATAAAGATAAAAATTGAATCGTAAATTTTGTTTTTATGTAAATATTAAGTTATTATGAGAATACAGTTTTACACGTATAATAACATATATATTTTTACGTTTACACATATTTATAGTTATAATAACATATACACCTTTACGTTTATACACATATTTTGATACTTTGTATTAGAAGATTTAAGAATAACAATAAAGTAAATCATAATTCAAATTGAGCGATTTATAAATAAATTAGAATTATGTTTTTTATTTATTTAAGTGTAGATGGAATGAAATAAAAAATGTAATTATGTATTGTCAGAGGGTGTAAAGTGAAAATAATCTTTGATGACATCATTAAGCTAATCTAACGGCTGAAATCAAAGAAGTTAATCCATCCAAATGACCTTATTTCGCCATGTGACATTTAAGGCTCCTATTTATTATATATTAAAGATAGAGTATTTATAAATATTTAACATTTATGTCTCAAACTACCAATAAACTTATATTATAAAACGAATTTTGTATTATGTTTGATACGTATTAAAAAAAAATGCAGAGATAAACAGACATCTCTATAATCTTTAGAAAACATTCATTATAACAATTGAATACAGACATGGTAAAATGGTCATTTCATATAACTAACTGAAATAAGCTAATCCTAATGGACTAAAAAATTAAGAGTGTATAATGTTTACAAATAAAGAGTGTGTAGTGTACTTTCAAAATCAAGAGGATTAAACATGTCATATTTGTCAAATCGTAAAAAACATATTTGTAATTATCCCTACTTTATATTTTGTTATACATATATGATTTTACCAAGTGAGTTAATAGCGTAGAATAATTCGAATTACCCAAATAGGTTGAATCACTAAAGATAAAATTTTCCTATATGTCTTGAATGGTCGAAGGATAAATTAATATATGATGTAATTTTGTTAATGGTCAGAACAGATAATGTTACCCATAATTCTACTTTATTTTGAGACTAACGAGAAAATATCGGAATTCGTTAAGACAATGTAAATTGTCGAATACAACTATTTCACTGCCGCAACATCACACGAACCAAAAACTATTACACTCGACTTATTTATTAAGAAACTGTTTAGTGCATATAAATAATTTTTTTTTTTTGGCATAAAGGATATACCGAAAACCATTAGTTCATAAATTTTTTATAGCTCAAAGGGCTGAAATAAAAATAAAATATTACATCTTAATTCTTTTTATAACGCGTATTATTAGATGATAAATCTAAATAATTATTAGTTGGTTTAAAGGGTGGGACATGAAATTATAAAATATCACCGCTTTGTATTGTTACTTAAACCATATTATAGTCAAAGAGCTATCGTATCAAATAAATATAAATAATTTACCACTAGAATACACTTAGCCGAGGAAATTGTTGTACAAGAAACAATTATAGAAACTCTTTTTATGCCTCAAATTGCCAAACTTGAAATTGTTACCGCAAAATTCATATTATAACACGAACGACCAAATAAGAAAGTGACTTAATGTATAGCCGGAAGTAACGAATAAGAAACTATCGAAACTCATTGCCATATCAATAATTCTTTTCCATCCCGAAAGGTTGAACCGAAATTATTACCGCATAATTTGTTTTGGTCCCAAAGACGACCCATAAACCATTACTCTCACGACATAAATCACGAAACGAATTAGAAACTAGATGAAATCATTATCGCACTATAACTTTTCGTCACCGCTGCATCGCGCAGTTTTATACTAATCATATTAAATACACTATTATTTGAAAGTAAAATAAAACGCTTTTAATATAACAAGTTTTTGTATCAACCCGACATATCTAATCTTGTTATACAAGTATAAGTGTCACCCATTTTGCCTTGTTACCCGACCCGTCTGACCCTTACTACCCATTTTGCCGCCTCTAATTGTCAGAGTAAGCAGCATTTGTGACTGGCCTTTTGTGGACAATAAATCACATTAAAAGGCATTAATCTAACCCTTCTTTCCTTTACACTTTCTCCGCTCCTTGTAACATCAACCAACGGCAACGCATAAAACAAAAGTATAATCACTAAAACAAAATTCCACATTAAACAAACCTGTTCAGCCGCACTCTGTGTGCAGCAGTATCATATCGTTTTTCCTTTCAAAATCAATCTAATTATCACTTTTCGATTTCTGGTATAATAACTTGAACTAATTACAAAAACCATCATTATCTACTATTTCTTTCTATCTGCATTGCTGCGGTCTGAAACTCCAAGTTGACAAAAGGGAACCAATTAGAGTCCCAAGCCTTTTCGCACCAGAAGTGGGCCTGAGAAGCGTAACATTTCCCACCACAGAGCACGGGTCCGACCCGTTCTTACTACTCCCAACACACCACCCACCAGGAACAATCATACCTGGCCTGCGGAAAAGTAAATCAGAATCAATCTTATCAAGGACTGGATCATCTTGATGAAACTTTCTTGCGAAAGGCGCGTTGCTTTCAACCATTTTCTGGAAGTGATCCATTGTGAGGTAATGAGGATGCTGTTTGGGAGGGTTGTCCCATGATATGTAGTGGAGGTCACTGTTTACGGTTGTGTTGCGAAACTCGGGTGCATTGCATACAACTGTGTGAAAATAGCCTTCAGGAGAAGAGATGAAATTGGTATAGTACATAAGGACGGTTCGGGGTAAGTTGTCCCAACCCCATATACAAAAGTCAATAAAAGGGCGAGATAAAACCATCCAAGCAGAACCTGAGTTGAAATATAACAGAATTTGTTGTGAGAACTACTTATAAAGTTGAAATACAAAACTTGTAATTAAATTAAAAATTTAGTGACAAAACGGGTAGAAAGTCGCCTAAAGTGTATTTAAATGTTGGCAACCTCCAAACTTATTAGTTTAACAATGTAGTTTATGTGACTAATATACTTAATACCTTTATAAATGTTGCCGGGTCAAGCCTATCAGTCATTTGTTAAATAACTCGGTAGTTCTGACCCATTACCTACGGAGGCATTTTCTTCATCTCTACTTGGTACCACCCTCGAGTCAAAGAATAAATGTTTATTAAAGAGAAATGCATGAAGTTACTTATCTCTAGTATGTGCCACATGAAATTAGCATGCAACAGCATGAACTGCATATCTATATTTTACTACATTTAGTTTCAAATGGCAGCCGTGCTGGTGAATTCTTCGATATTTAAATATGTTATTGACTCATCTGTCTCGTGCATCTTTGATTCTTTACAACTGAATGGAGAGAACAAGGGAACTTTATCACACGCCCTTGACACCAGTAAGAAATTAAAAAAAGTGGGATCTATAGGGGACAAAATATATTGATGCAAAACTCGTTGTTAATAGCAGACAATAAAATCAATTATCCCTGTCCCAGGCTATTAAAACATGCATAATAGACACTCAAACTTTGCAGCTAAACTTATCTTATAATGTTATAAGCAAGAGAGAAAAATATACAAGTATAACAACTATAGACCAGTTGGACAAATATATTTCGCAAGTGCAAGTTAAATAAAAAAAAGATTTCGGTAATATCATAAAAATGTTCACCAGACAGACAAACTTGACAATTCAATATGGAAAATGATATTAGAATGTAGGCCAAATTATCATGTCAAATATCATTTTTGAAAAAAAAAAAAAATAGGCCAAATTATCTGACAATTAGATTCCCGTCCCCCAAAGAAAAAAGAATAAACGAATTACTGCCAGATCATCTGCAGGGCCATTTATGCAAAAACTAGGAGGGACAACGAATAGATGTGGTCCTTTATTGAAAATTAATTCAGGTGGGAGATCCTAGGTAAACCATTAGAAGATTGTCCATGAAAGGGAAATGAATAGATTAGTACAACAAGCCTTACAACACTCCGCTATCCGGGCCATAGGACAAGAAAATCGGTAAACAACTTCTATGTCCCACCTCAAGCTACTCTGAACCATAAATCACTAAATTTAATGGACACTTTATCAACTACCCGAACATTTTCAAAGCAATATAGTCGCTCATCTATTAAGGATATGAATATTCAGCTAATAGCGGGATCATAATACAAAACTAGTGTAAGAGTCATAAATGTCGGAGAGCTTCTAAGTTCTAACCCAAGGTGGTGGCTTGGTCAACACATATTTATGTTTCAACTAAAATATTTTAAGAACTAACATCATTGGTAACCAATGATTGCACAAAACCCTAGCAGAAAAAAAGAAACTTATATCGGGATAAAAAGACGATCCAGATTTTTTTTTATTTTTTTTTTTTTGAAACGGCAACTCCTGCGGGCCAGTAATGGAGTATCATCGTGCCACCATTACCAGCCACCCCCTCAATGCCCGCCAAAGAGGAAACCCTCTGGAGAGCCACCCCCTCAATGCCCGCCAAAGAGAAAACCCTCTGGAGAGAACTCGAGACCTCTCCTTCACCAGGAAAACCCCTTACCAACTAGACGATCCAGATATGTTCTGAGTCTAAGGCATCGTACAATACACATGAGTCCTAAGTTACATCAAATATTAAATCTTGTATTCTTGACTTCAAAAGGTTTCATCCAAAGCTCTAATAAAGAGAAACATAAGAAATAATAAATATACTTAAAAGACCGAGTAAAGGACTCTGATAGCCATATGCAAACATTCCACAAAAAAACGCAACAAAATTAGCTCACTTTATATTCAGACTTAAATCTATATTACTTAAAAAGACGCGAGAATGTCCATAACAAACAACATTGAAGAACGTTTGATCATGCTGCGAGTTAACCCACATTCAAATGACTAACATGAAGTTATGAATCCGAATGTGAAAGTAAATTAACTGTAAGCTGATTTAATATACCTGTAAATAATTTAAACGCTGTAGGTACACTTCTTCGCTGTGTGATCCAGAAAACATCAGCTTTTTTCGTCATATACAACCCTGGATCAACTACAACCGGCTTTGCTCTTTGAGACCTACACATTTCAATAAATTACCACAAATTGACTAAACCGAATTCAAATCTTTTACAATTAAAAATCAAATCACTTACTCTTTCCATCCGATCTTACTCGTATGATCAAGAAAATTAAGATCTCTCGGTAAATAAGAGAATGTATGAAGCAAATCTACACAACAAATCCCATTATTCGCGATAAAACATAATCAATATAACCTACATTATGAATTTATAGAAAAAAGCAACATTTTTTTTATACCATCTTGAGTAACAAGTGGATAATCGGAGGCACTAAGATTAATAAACCAATCCCACTCCCCCCCTTCTCTCAACAAAATCGCAGCAGCATGTAACGTATTCGCGACCATAGTCGGTCCACGATACGTGACAAGATTCGACTTCCTAATCATAACCACATTCCCAAACTTGACAAACACCGGATGCCTCTCCACAAACTGATACAGCTCCACCCGTTCCTCAGGCGAGGATTCCGCGTCCAAATGAACAACATAGCGGTTATTCGGATGGTACAGCGCTAGCAGAGTCCGAATAAGCATTCTGGAATCATGTTTCGAGCCCGATATCAAGTAAGCGAACCGAGGCGGGGAAGGGAGTGTGGAGACAGGGAGGGGGTGAAGCTTGTGTTCGACGAAAAGGGACGCCGGAGCTCCGGCGAGGTAACGGTAGAGAGGGAGGAATGGGGTGCCGTCCGGTGAAGATAGGGTGGTTAGGAAGAGTAGAAAAAGGAAAACGATGGAGGTTAATGCTAGTGGGTAGATCCATTTTCGTTCCATTGTATGTGGGTGGCGTAAATTCATGTAAATGCTTCTTAATTTCTTCATGATTTTGGGATGGAATTGAAGAATTAGAGCATTTGGGAATGTTGGAATTAACGAAATGTGTGATGATGATGTTATCAATGGCGGTGTGTTTGAGAGATTGTTTGTTTGAGATTTGAAAATGTTTTGAGTTTGAGTTTGAGTTTGAGTTGTCCTAGGTGGTTGGGTTTGTGTGTAGGTGGGGTAATGGGATGGAAGAAACTTGTAAGATGGGATTAGTGATTACCCATACTAATTTGGAAATCTAATCTTAGTTGGAAGCAAATGAGTTTTATAAATTTAGATTCATCATGATTTTGATTTTGATTTTGATGTGATTTGTACCAATAATTTTGATCTTGATGGCTTAGCATATCTCAAAGCAACTAGAAGTCATTATCGATCAAATTCAACTTTACAATAATATTATTTAGGGGTGACATGAATGCGGAAGCAATCAAGACGTTATTATGATCGAATATCCATAACTATTAAGTGATGATGAAGAAGTGTAAAAGTTACATGGAGAGGATTAGGGAAAAATGTATTAATGACGTAACCATCTTAAGATTATTTTGGATCATCTGTCTGAAGCTCAACATCATTAGGAATGGAGTTAGATAATCGGATGATAGAAAATAAGGATTTCGATAATAGAAACGCTCGACCATTCTTATATTTATCCAACACATGATTCATGAGAAAAGTGTCATTCTTTTATTAGAAGTTAGAAAGACGGTGTATTTCAACAATAACAAAGCCTTTGTTTGATCATAATGTCAACAATTGATGAATCAAAGAACTCATTTAACTCAAAAACATAATATAAACTACAACGATTGATCTTTATTCAAAGCTTAGTGCTTAATTAATTGATTATAATGAAATAACAGCCGGAAGTGAAAAGTGTGACCTAATTCCAGGGGCGAGTTTAGTGTGAGCCGAGGCAGGTCCTCGGACCTACCTTAATTTTCGAATCGTTTAGAAACGATATAGACTTTTTTCGTAGGACATACCTAAAAAAATTAGAAGGACCTGGCTAAGATAATTGTTTTACAAAACTATAACAAAAGATGGTGCTAGTGCAGTGGTTACTCCCTTCTGTGATGTTGAATCTTAAATCTTTTTTTGGCCAAAGGTTCAAATCTCACCCAACACATTGGCCAAATCTCACCCAACACATTTTTTTTATATATTTTTTTAATTGTTGCCTGTTGGGTTGTATAATTTACAAACAATCTTTTATGTTTTCTAAAATTATCTTTTAATATTCTTTAATTATAACAATTATTCTTGTTGAGTAATAGTATTCATATTTCATTTTACCACAAATATGTGACTAAAACTCATAAATACACAATAAAATTATAAACTTAAAAATTGATCAAGTTTATTAATTTTATTTTAAAGTTAGCAAACAACATTGACAAAATCATGTTAAGTAAACACGATTTTACTTATATCCATATTTATTGTTAAAATTCGTGGAACGTATACGCCTTACATAAACTTATATGAAATATTGTGACTTAACTACTTAAGCATTGTATTGTTTGTTAATCGATACTACTTTTATTTTATGTATATTCGTAGTAATCTTCGACCCGACCCGTTTAACATTTTCGAACCGCTCGATTCATTACTTTTTGTCGTCTAAATTGTTTTAGGACCTACCTTCATTACCATCCTAGACTCGCCACTCCCTAATTCTCACACACTCAGTTTTATATACTAGTTTGGGACTAACCGTTAGAACTAACTAACAAGTTACATAAATACCCTTGAACTAACAGAATGTATAACTCAACCCTCTAATATGAACTTTTAGGGAATTATAGAACGGTCCATATAGTTCTAACAATCTCCACCTTGAAACTAAATATCCACTTATTGACATGCACTTCTCCGTGTCACCTGCATCATAGTCTGAATAAACAAAACTTTCTATTCCCAATTTCCCAGTAGATGCCTTGTACACCAAACCAGCATTCTTCGACTCTTATAAGTATCTAAGTATCCAATTCACTGCTTCCCAATGTTTGTTTTCCAGGATTTGACAAATATCTAATTACCAAACTAACTGTATGAGAAATGTCTGGCCTTGTACATACCACTAAATACATCAAACCACCTACAACATTTAGAATAAGGTATCATGCTCATATATTACACTTCCTTCTTGTATTCTATCTCTTCCCATCTCCATGCCTAAAATATTTCTAGCAACACCAAGTTCTTTCATGTCAAACTCACTCTTTAATAGTGTCTTAGTATTGTCAGTTTCAGACTATTTCTAGCATGCTATCTACATGTCATCCACATGCAGCAGTAGATACATATACATTTCATCTTCAACCTTCTATAATACATACAACTGTCATATGAACTTCTGCAAAAACCATGCTTTGTAACAAACAAGTCAAACCTCTTATACTATTGCCTTACGTGACTATTTAAGCCCATATAAAGGCCTCTTAAGCAAACACACTTGTTCCTTATCACTTGTTTGTTCAAATCTCTTTGGTTGTTTCATGTATATAGTTTCATCAAGCTCTTAATACTAATTTGGAAATCTTAAAAAGCTCATCTTTAAAAATATTTATGACTATCAAGTGTAACTCCCAAGCAACGAGTTATGAGTGTTAATGATTTTGATTTTGATTGTGATGTGATTTGAGGATAATAAATACTAATGATTTGTTTTTGATGTGGAGTGTGTTTGATCTGAATTAATATGTAAGACTGAAGTATAAGTATGAAGGAACGAGGATAACTCAAGACATAAAGAACGAGAATATAGTCAATGTCACGTAATAAAGACGAAGTGGGTTATTGATACATAATATTGTTATAGAAAGTAGAATAAAGAGTAAATTGCTATATTGGTCCCTCATGACTAGTTAATTCGTCGATTTCGTCCTTAAACTTTTTTTTTCCTTTTTTTGGTCCCAAAGATGTTAATTTTCATTTTTTTTTTCCATCCGTCTAATTTTCGTTAGTTTTCCGTTAACTGTCACATTGACCAACAAAAATGACCAAAATACCCTTATTATTCATTTTCTTTTCTTTTTTCTATTTCTTTTTTATCTTTCACCTACCACTTCTTTTTCCCCAAAATTTCATTTTTCAAATTAAACCTAACCTAAACCCATATTTTCTCTCTCAAATTTTTATTCTTCAAAATAATATCAAAGATATCAAATCAAACCTAAATCTAAACATCATCACACCAAAAGCTAAACCAAAAACTCCATTTTCTTTTTATTTATCAAGAATTTTCTCCCCCCGTCACCACCTTCAAAACCCTCTAACCACCATAAAAACCACAACAACCTTCTCTTTCCTCTTATTAGTTCTTGTTGGGATAATTAATTATCCATATTGTGATTTGATGATACAAATATAAACTGATAACATTGAAAAAATTGTAGTTTTGGAGTTGCTGATTTATACTGAAAAAAGACTAAGAGATAGTTTCTACTGCTCATACAAGTTACTACTACTCATAGAAGTTTCTACTGCTCATACAAGTTACTACTGCTCATACGAGTTTCTACTGGTGACATATAATATTGGTAGAATTATTACTAGTGAAGAAGTTTCTACTGGTGACAGTTACTACTGCCTTATCAAGAGTTAATACTGCTGAGAAAATAAAGATTAATTTAGGAAAAGATATTATTAGATTTGATTCTTATTTGTAATTATCTTTATTATTATTATAGGAATTTGTTACCTTAGAATAGGGAAATATTCTAGGAAGGTTACAAAGACATCAATCTTTGTAATTATTATTCCCACGAATTCGTAGGAGTTTGTTAGAATCAAGGTTATAAAACCTTGATGAATTCATAGAGAAAAATAGACTCGTGAATGCATAGAAAATGCATGGTGATGTAAACCTAGAAGAACTCGGTTAACCCCAAGATCAAGGTATCCTTGACCCTGATATTGTTGTAGATATTCGTTATATTTCTGATCAAAATATAATTGGGGAGTTGGTGGAAAACTGTTTGTGTTCTTGATTATTCATTCTTATTCATATTCATATACATAAGTTGTTATTCACAAAACCTTGTAATATCAAAGTGTTGATCCGCTGCAACTTCTTTGATAGATCTAGATCTACACGTTTGTTTATTCAAACCTAAGCTCAATAGATCCTAACAAGTGGTATCAGTGCACAAGATTGCTCTAGATCTAAGATCCACAAGGTTTCAAGGAGAAGAAAAAAGAAGATCTACAAGTTTGAAAATTAGGGTTTCTATTCGTCATATTCTGGGCAGCCGTGGTAAAAACGTCATAACTCATTCGTTAGCTTTCGGAATTGGGCGAAATATTTTCTGTAGGTTCTTCACACATAAACGCACATTCTTGCGGAAGGAATTTTCGATCTAAGCTTCTGATCAAAAGATATGAATTTTTGAAATCTTCTGCTGTAAGGTTAGATTTATTGTGTTTATGTATAATAAAACGATCGTTTCTTATTCGTTACACACTAGATCTTCGTGAATTTTGGATATGTTCTTAAAGGAATACAGATCTATGTTTTGTTAAAAATTGATCGTTATTGGATGTTTAGATAAGGAGATGTACAATTTTAAAGTTTGATGTTGAATGTTTATTTAGGTATTTGTTAACCGTTGGATTGTTATGATTTTTTGATATGTGGTTCGAGATACACAGATCTACTTTGGGTAAAAATTTGACCATGATTGGATTTGTCAATGAAAAGTTACTTAATTTTAATCTGCTGCAAATGTTTAGCTAGTCTTGTGCTTATATTGATGCTACTGCTACGTTGTTAGTACTACAATACACATTTTTCTGTTCGATGGTGAAGTTTGTACTGCTCCGCTTTGTTAGTACTGCTTGTTTTGCTCTTCATGGTTACTATAAAGGCGGTATTAAGATCTAAATATTCGTTTGAGGGGAAGATGTGATCTTATGCATGCACCACTTGAGGAAAATGTTCTTACTTGTGAAATATGATTTAACCTCATGAAAGAAAAACAACTCTCGATTCAAAGAAGAAGGTATATTATTTCAACTATTACTACTGCTAGCTTAAGTCTCCACTGTTGAAATTCATTTTTTGGCTGGGTGTGTGCTTCATGGAGGGTAATTTGAGACATTGGAAAGCTTGGATTAGTAGTTTAATATGGTTCGTAGTTATAAAGAGATGTTCAAAGTTGCATATTTTCAAAGTTCTCATATTGGACGATGTCAAAAAGGGGAAGATATCATAGAGATGATATGATTTGCAACTTATATGAAGTGTGGTGGCATGGAACAAGAATTGAAGGCTTAAATGTATTAAATGTATCGAAAGTCTACTTACATTAAAAAGTGGCGTGTTTTGATAGAAATATCAACGGTACAAGAAGTATTAACTTGTTCAAAGATATCTCGGTTGTAGGGGAAGTTTTTCAGTTTATTGTTTGTTATTTTGTCATCATCAAATAGGGAATCATTGTTAGGATAATTAATTATCCATATTGTGATTTGATGATACAAATATAAACTGATAACGGTGAAGAAATAGTATTTTTGGAGTTGCTGATTTATATTGAAAAAAGAATAAGTGATAGTTTCTACAACTGCTCATAGAAGTTTCTACTGCTCATACAAGTTTACTACTGCTTATAGAAGTTTCTAGTGGTGAAGAAGTTTCTACTGGTGACAGTTACTATTGTAACTCAGTTACTATTGCCCTATCACGAGTTAATACTGCTGAGAAGATAAAGATTAATTTAGGATAAGATATGATTAGATTTGATTCTTATTTGTAATTATCTTTATCATTATTATAGGAATTTGTTACCTTAGAATAGGGAAATATTATAGGAAGGTTATAAAGATATCAATCTTTGTAATTATTATTCCCACGAATTCGTAGGAGTTTGTTAGAATCAAGGTTATAAAACCTTGATGAATTCATAGAGAAAAATAGACGCGTGAATGCATAGAAAATGCATGGTGATGTAAACCTAGAAAAACTAGGTTAAACCCCAAGATCAAGGTGTCCTTGATCCTGATATTGTTGTAAATATTCGTTATATTTCTGATCAAAATATAATTCGGGAGTTGGTGGAAAAATGTTTGTGTTCTTGATTATTCATTCTCATTCATATTCATATACATAAGTTGTTATTCACAAAACCTTGTAATATCAAAGTGTTAATCCGCTGCAACTTCTTTGATAGATCTAGATTTACACGTTTGTTTATTCAAACCTAAGCTCAATAGATCCTAACAGTTCTTTTATTTGAAATCTTTAGATCTACTTTTACTATAGATCTATAAAAAAAAAAGTTATACGATTCTTAAGTTTTTATTATAAAATCGCCACCCAACAACCGCTACACCACCACCATTGCTACACCACTGTAGCAGTTGCACCGTCGTAGCTACACTGCCGTTGCACCACCACCGACACTGCACCACTACTGTTCCACCATCGCGGTTGTCGCCGCCCCATTGTTGCACCACCACAACCGTCAAATCCATGTTCAATTTCTTTATCATTAGATTTTTTAATTTGAGTTTTGTGTAAGTTTAATAATTGGGATTGGTAATGATTTTCGTTTGGGAAGAAAGATTTAGAGAAGAGATTGGATTTGATTTGATTTTGATTTTGATTGATTTAGGTTTGATAATGGAAATTTAAGGTTTTATTTGGAGAAGAAGATGGTAGATGAGTTTGGGGTAGGTGAGATAAATTAATGTAACTGAAAATAAATATTAAATAAATAAAAAGAGGTGTAAAAGACTAAATTACCTTTACATGTTTGGCACATGAGGGTATTTAACGGACAAAACTAACAAAAATTTGACGGAAGGACAAAAAAAATGAAAATTAACATCTTTGGGTTCAAAAAAATGGAAAACAATTTAAGGACGAAATCGACGAATTGACTAGTTAAGAGGGACTAAAATTGCAATTTACTCTAGAATAAAATATCTTTACTATATCATAAAGAATTTGATATTTTTACTTAAAGTTGAAATTTTAAGTAAAATTGAATTACCATTATATTCTTTACTTAATAAATAGAGAATCTAAACAAATCTTGAATACTTTCTCTTTAAACATGCACACACATTAATTATTTTATTAAATATGCTTTTACTAATGTTTAAAAGGTGGTGAGTTTTGTGTGTTACACCATTAGGTTATGTTTGTTACCGACTTGGGATTTAAACGAGGCTTATTTAGGGCTTGAGTTTTTTTTTTCTTCAAATAAGTCTTGTTTGGTTGGAGCTTATTTGTAAAACTTATTTGAAAAATAAGCTCTTAAAAAATAAGCTTTTAAAAAATAAGCTCTTAAAAGATAAGTTATTTCAAGTAACTTAAAAAAGTAGGTTGGTCTTATATGATGGTAAATTACATAAATACCCCATAAAAATTTTGTCTTATTATACTATTATATATAGTTTTTAGTCATTTCACATTTTTAAGCTTCAACTTCAGCTACTTTCCAAACTCATTTACGAAAAATAAAAGCTCAAACTTTCAGCTCTAAATATAAGTCTAAACTTTCAACTCCAACTACAAACTACTAGCTCTATCTACAAACTAGTTTTACTAAACATACCCTAAATACATAATGTGAATTTAACAATAAAATAATAAATAATATAATATTTTAGTTTTTCAAATATATTTATGAATTATTAGTATTTATTTATTATAGGTGTATAATTTTGAGATTAATAACATATACATTGGTAGCATACTTTTTTTTTTTTTTTTTTTTTTTTTTTTTTTTTTTTTTTTTTTTTTTTATTTTTATAATCATAAAAATCTAAAACACACTTATTTTCATTTTTTTGTCCCTTTGGGGCAATTGTATGTCCCCATTTAGTATCTAAAAGTTTAAGTTTTTGACTAGTTTGAGTCATTGATTAACCGACTCACCTTTCACTATCCTGTTACCTCCTCACTAAGTTAAAACGACAATGGTTACACAATGGCCCAGTGGAACAAAAGCTTAAACTCTTAGATATTCAATGGGCACGAATAGAGAGTCGCTGCCCCCGAAATGACAAAAATAAAAGTATACGTATATTTTAGACAAAAAAACCTTTTAAGAGAAACAAAAAGATTTCTTACTTAAAATTCACGTTGGATTCGTTACAGGTAGGTGGAGGTGAGTCGGTTACACAATGGCCCAAGTTGACAAAAACATAAAATTTTAGATACTTATTGGGAACAAATAGAGTATAATGACTTCAAAAAGACAAAAATGAAAGTAAATGTATATATTTAAACAAATAACCCTTTATATTATATTCATTCTATTATTTGTCATTCAAACTTTTAAAGTGTTCGTGATCATGTATTCATTTAAGTTGATTTAAAAAAATAAACTAGGAAAAAAGTGGAATTTCATTTCACACTAACTTAATTAGGATTTATGATATTTTCATGTTCGTGATTATATGGTTCACAGTACATCTCTACGCTAGAATAAATATTGTTTTAGAAGATGAATAAAATATAAGAAATTTAAGTTTAGATGTTGAAATCTTAAGTGACTAATTATATAAGCGACATGAACACAAAAAACAACATGAGTAATCTTTTTTTGACTACAAATGATATTGGTGTCGAGGTAAACTTCAAAAGTACTATGAAATTTATCAATCTTTGAAAGTTTACAATAGGCACTTGATATTAGTTGTATAAAATCGACATAAATAGACACTTAATAGTGGTAAGAATCCTTTTTTCCTATCTGAGACATCATACGTTCCCTTCACAACAACATTTTCTTTTTAATAATTTGACCCATAAAAATTAAAAAAATTGTCTCCATTTCCGACTGTCGTTACATCACACGAATACCATACTAACATTTCCTAAACACTTTCTTCCCAGCATCTTCCATTATTGATTGATTATAACTCAACTTCATCCTATTATCGACACTTTTTCAATTACTCAAAAACTGAAAACTCAATTAAATGAAAATGCTAAATTACAGAATCGATACACCGCTGACTCAATTAAATGAAAATACTAAACAAAAATGATATATATGTCTAAGTATGTAAGCCTAAAGATAAGATTGGTTAATTGAGAAAAATGATTGGTTAACTGAAAAAAATGATTGGTTAATATAAAAAGGGATAATTAGGGGAATCTATAGTGATAAATATATATAGATTAAACATAAGTTTAGACATATAATTAGACATACGTATCATTTCTCAATACTAAATTAGGTAAATCTATGAACCACTAAACAATAATATTCACAAAATACACTTGTGAGAAGCATATTTGAAGAAATTGTAATTGTTATATCCCTTTAACAATAACGTGTATCTTAATGGAAACTCACAACCATCGATAACATATTCTTTAACAACTATTTTAATGCTTTTATTTTAAACAAAAAATATGTCAATCTGTTTTTTAAGTGATATAATTTAGATGGAGTGGAGAAAGTAAAGAGCTGTTATGTCATTGCATTTTCATTTCATGATAGATTGAAATAATAAAGATATCCTCGATAAATTGAATGTCATTTTCTAAAAAAATTTACATTCATGGTTAAGGATGAAGCCATATATCTTCTTATATGAAAATAAATTTCGTGTGAAGAAAAAAGTAAAAAATAAAACTTTTATCGGATTGATTTTTAAAATAAAATATTGAAACTAATATAGCGATAACAATTTCTTATATTATAACAAAATTATAGTAGGAACAACTTTCTACTGTGTCATCATGAATTCATTCCATTTCATAATAATAAACAAACATGTTTTTTTTTTTTGATCTCCATTATAATACACCTTTTCATTCGGGCTTTTATTATCGCATACCAAAAACCACATAACCAATCATAATAGATTAAGCCCAATATACTTAATGGGCTAACACCAAAAGATGCATCAGATAATACCAGGTTAAGATTGTATCGGGCAATTAAAAATTTAAAGAATAAATACATGAATACTAGTATTAAAGTTTGTCGTAACAATCAAGTAAAGTGATCACTTTGCTTAGACCATCTCAATGGATCCTCTATAATTCACATATAATCGAGTATTAAGTTCAAAAAAACTACTCCAACTATACTTTAAATTTAGAGTATTAAATACACTTTTCACGCATCTATAACTTATTTATATATTATTTATATTATATATAAAATATTTGAGATGTTTTTCTTAATGTTAAAAATTAAAAATGATTTTATCGTTTATAAACTTTTTTGTCTCACTGCACCGGACGAGTTTTCTGCTTGTTTAATATAATTTGTAAAGTATATATGAAAAGAAGCTAAAAAATATTAGGGTTTACATAATTTTAGAGTATATGTGAACAAATCAATAACTCGAAACAGATGAACACAAACAGACCTTGATTTCTTATTAATCAATCATCAGAATACAATACTAAGACTAATACAACTATACAATCAACTAATTGATTGTTAATACAAGAACAGACTATTAAACTAGGGTTATAAGACAAAACCCTAATTTCAATTTAGAGAGGATAAACTGTTAGAGAGAGAGAGAGAGCGGCTGAAACAATGCCGAAACCCTAAGATATACTTTCGTTTATATACACCAGATATTTACGTTTTAGACCTCGGCATCTTTTACTTACACCCAAGCCCCTTAACTTCATTAACTCCAAACTTCAATACAATACAGCAACCAACTTTAGAATATCGACATAATCAGTCCTTCTACATATTACTGCATAAAACCAAACCAAGTTAGTAAACGATTTATATTAAGTTAGGACTGAAATCGTTAACGTTATTTTAACATCCTCCCTCAGTCCTAACTCTAAATGGATTATGCAGTCCCAACTTTTTACACAAATAGTTATGTGGAGAAGGAGAAAGTCCCTTTGTAAAGATGTCGGCTAGTTGCTCATTTGACTCGATTTTAATTAGCTTCAGCACCCCAGAACACACCTTTTCCCGTACAATATGCAAATCTATCTCAAAATGCTTTGTCCGCTCATGCAATACTGGATTGTTTGCAATCATCATTGCGGCTTTGTTATCACAGTAGAAATCAACAGGGGTTAAATCAATTATTTTCATATCATGCAATAAATTTATTAACCACAAAGTTTCACAAGTAGCTGCAACCATGGCTCGGTACTCTGCTTCAACGGAAGACCTGGAGACCGTAGGCTGCTTCTTACTTTTCCATGACACAAGGGAATTTCCAATATACACACAAAAACCTGTAACAGAACGTCTTGAAATTTTACATCGACCCCAATCAGAATCAACATACACAGATAACTTGATACTACTAGATTTGCATAACTGAATTCCTTGACCAGGAGCAGTTTTAAGGTATCTAAGAACCCTTAAAGCAAGACTAAAGTGCAGTTCTGTGGGGGCATGCATAAACTGTGAAAGATTTTGAACAGCAAAGCTAATATCGGGTCTTGTAAGAGTCAAATATATCAACTTTCCAACCAGTTTTTGATATACAGAAATATTACTTAGCAATTTACTCGACTTATGTTCAACTTTATCAAATAAAACAGATATGTTTGCATCAAGTGGAGTGGTTGCAGGTTTGCATCCTAACAATCCAAATTCATCAAGTAATTCCAAACAATATTTACGCTGAGAAAGACATACTCCCAATTCAGTTTCAAGTAATTCTATGCCCAGAAAATATTTCAAATTACCCAAATCCTTAATCATAAACTTAGAATTAAGAAATTTCTTTACAGCAATGATTTCACTATCAGAATTCCCAGTTATAATAATATCATCCACATAAACCAACAACATAACATGTATACTACTTTTGGTCAAAACATACAATGAATAATCAGCTTTACTTTGGACAAAACCGTATTCAAATAAACTCGCAGTTAACTTCTCATTCCATTTTCTAGGGGCCTGTTTCAAACCATATAGAGACTTTTTCAACTTACAAACACGATTATCAGACTTGTCAAAATACCCTTCGGGTAATGACATATAAACATCCTCATCCAGATCACCATATAAAAAAGCATTATTAACATCAAGTTGATAAAGAGGCCAACTATTGCACACAGCTAAAGTAATCATACACCTAACCGTGACCATTTTAACAACTGGTGAAAAAGTTTCCTCATAATCAATGCCATTTTTTGACTAAAACTCCTAGCAACTAAACGAGCCTTATATCTTTCTATTTCTCCTGAAGCCTTATATTTAATTTTGAAAAGCCACTTACAATCAACAATATTTTTATTTTCAGGCTTTTTAGTTACATCCCAAGTTTGATTTCTAAGTAACGCCTCCATTTCTGTATTCATAGCATTTACCCAGTTAGGATCTAAACAAGCTTCAGCAAAAGACTTAGGTTCACTACTTTTATTCAAGTTTACGACAAAACAAGTAAAATCATTTTTTAGCCTAGCATAACTAACAACCTTATCAACTCCATATCTATGTTTCCCCCCTAAAACATAGTCATCCCATTTTTTTGGAACATTTGTTTTTCTGGAAGATTTTCGAGAATTTGCAGGTTCATTAATAACAGATTCATCCAGATTTTGAAAAACATTGCCCTCAGGGATTACTGTGTTTTCATCAATTTGTGTTGCAGTTGTGTTCTCCTCCACAACAGTTTCATTCACAGGAGATGACTCCTGAAAACTGTCATGCAAGGTAGAATCTGACCCACTACCTTCACAATCAGTATCCATCCCTTCATCATCGAGACTTTTTGGGAGTTGGTTATACATGCTATCAAAAAAATTTAAGGTGTTTGTAGTGGTCTCAGTGTGCAAGTGTAGATGATCATCATTAGTGGATTTGAAAGGGAATACATTTTCATAGAATTTAACATCTCTAGAAAATATTACACTTCTGATCAAAACTATACAATTTATAGCCTTTCTTAGAGTTAAATAGCCAATAAATGCACATTTAAGAGACCTACTACTAAACTTATCATTATTATTAAGCACATTAGCATAAGCAAGACAGCCAAAACTCCTAAGATGGGACATATTTGGATCCTCTATAATTCACATATAATCGAGTATTAAGTTCAAAAAAACTACTCCAACTATACTTTAAATTTAGAGTATTAAATACACTTTTCACGCATCTATAACTTATTTATATATTATTTATATTATATATAAAATATTTGAGATGTTTTTCTTAATGTTAAAAATTAAAAATGATTTTATCGTTTATAAACTTTTTTGTCTCACTGTACCGGACGAGTTTTCTGCTAGTTTAATATAATTTGTAAAGTATATATGAAAAGAAGTTAAAAAATATTAGGGTTTACATAATTTTAGAGTATATGGTTGGAAATGAGTTATTTTTTTAGAGGATTAATATTCTAAAATTTACTTTATAATACTCTAAAAATAGAGTACAAGGTTCGATATGACCTTATCATATTTTTACTTTACTTTATCTTAAATAATTTACTGATGTAAAACATATAAAATAAGTTGTTTACTAAAATACTAATAAAAAATAAGCTAAACTCAATAACTTTAGAACCGATTCGGCTGAACCAACATCGGGGTGCAAGGTCGGACAGGATAGCTATATCATATTCGAAAAATGATGTGATGGGTTTTGTACATTAAGCACGACTTGGTTAAGGTATTTTCTATGTTACTTGGACTTTAACCATTAAAGTTGCATCCTTATTTTATTTGAAAAATTGAATCATTAAGTATTCGAGAAGATCCATTGTCCCTGATGAATTATTATTATTTTATACCCTCGTTTCTTTTGAGTCTAGATTGGTTCATTTTCTCGAATTCTTGAGCAACTTGTGTATGAAGGAAAGTAATGTCGACTTATTACCTTTTTATTTATTTATTTTATTTTGTTTGATTCAAAGTTTCTAGGGGTTTTTTTATTTTTAAAAATAAAAATTCTTTTCGAAAAGTTTTAGATTTTTGGAAATAAAAATTTCAAAATAAAAGCTCTAACATCTAGGTTTCAGCTACAACTTTTAACCCTAGTTACGTCAAACACACCTACCTTTGTAAAGGAGTAACAAAATAAGAAATGTTATGATATTATCAAAGGGCTTTTAGTCTAGTGATATGTGTGAGCTCATTGACCTAAGGCCATACGTTGAGTTTCATAAAGGATAAAACTGTGAATATATGCAGTGTAGTGTAAAATTTATCTTTTTCAAAAAAGAAAAAAGAAATGTTATGGTATGAATTGAAATTGTGAAATGATAACAAAAGTTGTATTTTTCCATAACAAAAGGGTTCGTTTAACTTATATCTACAAAACATGTGAAAAACGCTATATAATGAATGAAAGTCACAATACATAGATATTAGTTGAAATAATTACCTTTCTAATTATTTTTTGCTTACAAAATATATTATTGTTTTAATTTGAAATAAAGTTATTTTTAAGAAAACTATGTTGTTAACAAATGTCTCAAATGTCGAATGTATAAATTAGAAAAACCTAGTGTAAAAGTGCAATAACTTTTGTGTTTATAATTATGATATAAAGTTCATAAATTTAAATTAGTCGATTAATCTTTTTCTTAAAACGTTTTACCCATTACAATTGTTAAGTTTTTATTAAAATATCGAATATTTGGATCATGATCAAGATATGAATTAGCACCAAGAGAAGGTCATTTAATTCGTTGAATTATTCATAACCGAGTAGATTTATTAAAGATGATCATGCACGAACTTAAACGTTACAACTTGTCACATTTTCAATTTTCTCCACCTAAATTTCAAGAGTCAACTCATCAAAAGTCATCGAAAAGATTAGTCAGAACCACAAGAATCTATAAGGATCAAGCCAATATAATCCTTTTTTCATTCATCAATAATCTATAATAAAAATAGCTTAATCATGGAGTTTTTTAACAAGGCAAAAGTTGTCAAACTTCGTAGCCATCTTAACAAGTTCTTAGTCGCGGACGACGATGAGCAAACCGTCCGACAAAGCCGAAATGGTGCCTCGGTTAGAGCTCGATGGACCGTGGAGATGGTTGAAGGGAGAAACCATGTCATTCGTCTTAAAAGTTGTTCTTCGGGCAAGTATTTAACTCCTTCTAACGAACCGTTTTTAACTGGGATGACTGGAAAGAAAGTTGTACAAGACATTCAAGCGAATAAAAGGGATACGTCGATCGAATGGGAGCCGATAAAAGAAGGCGAGATGGTTAAGTTGAGGGCGAAAGGTGGAAAGTTTTTACGAGGAAATGGTGGTACGCCACCTTGGAGAAATTCTGTTACTCATGACTTGCCTCAACGTACCGCGACTCAGGATTGGGTGTTGTGGGGTGTGGATGTAGTTGATATTGTTTTACTGGAGTCACAAGATTCGTTTGCGAGTAATTTATCGCCTTCGTCAAGCTTTTCTTCCGTGCAACCGGATATCGAGAGGGTGAGGGCTGATAACCGTGCGATTTCGGGTTCTTATAACGGGTCCCCACGCGCAAGTGGACGACAAGTAAGTCATATTTTACCCGTTTAATCCGCTATAAACAAATGTTTAAATGTTACAACAAATGCATAATAAGATTATATCTTGTTATTTTGTAATCTCACTTTATTTTTTGTTGAACCTTTATTGTTGACGTAGAGTGGTATGGAGTTTTTCCATAGGGCAAAGGTGGTTAGACTTCAAAGTCATCATAGAAAATATCTAGTGGCTGATGATGACGAAGAAACTGTTCGGCAAAGCCGTAACGGTTCATCTTCGAGGGCTCGTTGGACTGTCGAGTATGTTGAGAAAAATCCAAATGTCATTAGGTTAAAGAGTTGTCATGGATTATACCTTAGCGCGACAAATGAGGCGTTTCTTTTAGGTATGACGGGGAAAAAGGTACAACAATATTCGGCTCAAATGAAACCAGACGAGACCACTGAATGGGAACCTATAAAAGAGGGTGCGTTTCATGTTAAGCTTCGGACGTGTGATGGGAAGTTCTTGAGAGCAAATGGGGGAACTCCACCTTGGAAGAACTCGATAACACATGATGTACCTCATCGAACTGCTACACAAGATTGGGTGTTGTGGGGAGTTGATGTTGTTGATATCTCGTTTTCTGATACCGAATCTGTAATGAGCTCGGTATCTAGTTTCTCGTCGGTTGTGGACAGTTACGCAGGCTCACCAGATAATGGAACTCCGAAAAGAAGTTTATTGTCACCAGACATGGAATCTTCATCGACCGTGGTCTCTCGCTCTTTCAAAGATAGAGAAATAAAACTGGTATGAAACATTGTCCGACACTAGCTCATGCTGTTTACGTTTTAATGTAACAAACTTTTATTCTATTGTTACCAATGTATGTAACTGACATTAATGTTCATTTCAGAGTAGTGGAATGGAGTTCTTCCGAAAGGCGAAATCTGTGCGGCTAAAAAGCCATCACGAGAAATATCTTTTGGCCGATATTGATGGCGAAAATGTGTTACAAGATCGTAACGGAAGTACTAACAAAGCCATTTGGACGGTTGAATTTGTTAATGGTTTCAATAGTGTAGTTAGATTGAAGTCATTTAACGGAAAGTATCTCACGGCATCTGAAGAACAAAAAGTCATGGGTGTCGCTGGTCGAAAAGTTGTTCAAAGCTTACCTCAAAAACTAAATTCTTCGGTCGATTGGGAACCAATACGAGACGGGTTTCAAGTTCGTCTTAAAACCCGTTATGGTAATTATTTACGGGCCAATGGCGGGTTACCACCATGGAGAAATTCTATTACTCATGACATTCCTTCCCGACATCATGATTGGATATTGTGGGACGTTGAAATCGTTGAAGCGAAAACAGAGGAAAAAATACTATCACCACCATCGCCACCATCACCACGTCTTGAAACAATCAATTCGGATCTCAGTTCTGATTCGTTTCATCTTACAACCCCTAAAGCAGCTCCTACTGAGGTTCACACTAATGATTCGTGGGAGCGTAAGTCAGTAAAGAACGAAGGAAGGATGGTTTACTACACAGTGATGGATGATGATGGGAATGTTGATGATGATGCTTATGAAGAAACATCATTTACATTCAAGGGAAATGGATTGGAGGATTTGACTCGAGATTTGGAAGAACAAACAGGACTAGATGATATAATCATTTGTTCGCGGAACCCTTTGAATGGCAAGCTTTTCCCTTTGCGGTTAGCGTTGCCTCCCAATCAAACGATCATGCACATTGTTGTAGTTCCTTCAACTTGCGATGGTTAGTCCTTTTTAAAACCTTTTGCAATTCAATCTTGGTGGTCAATGTTAACTGTTAGCAATTATATACCATATACTAAAATTCTATTTCTCGCAATTTACCATAACAAAATCCCTAAGTATCCACATTTAACTTATTGTTAACTACACTCACTTTTAACCTGTTGGGAATAAATTCTTGATTGTGTAGTGTTTTTTATTGGGTTGCCATATAGGTTAGAAAATTTATCAGGCCAAGAATAAATTGTTAGGGAAAATCAGCAAGCAAGTTGGGTCGACCCACTAACACATTTCTTGGTCTTTATAATGAGTTTCAAAAGAAAATTGATAAAGTCGGTCAGAAAGTTGTAAACTCTAAATTATGCCATAAGTAATATAACCCCTTCGATCAGTGTCTTTGTAAATGACTAGTTGATTTATATGTACGTTTTTTTTTGTTTTTTTTTTATTAATAGCATCAGTTTCCTATTTTTGACCTATATGGGTTTAAATTGTTCTTTCTACATTGCAACATACAGAGTACTTTAGTAAGCAGTTCAATATAACGTTGACCTCCATGTTAGTGTACGCTCCGTTAGATTACGGAGTAGGAAGCTAAATCTTGAATCCTTCTCTTCGTTT
Source organism: Senecio squalidus (assembly GCA_910822075.1). Classification (NCBI taxonomy): domain Eukaryota; kingdom Viridiplantae; phylum Streptophyta; class Magnoliopsida; order Asterales; family Asteraceae; genus Senecio; species Senecio squalidus. Next base: position 55,879,553 of record CAJVGC010000001.1, on the reverse strand, counting down.
TTGTTTTATGAAATTGCTATATGTTCCTTTTCTCCAAATCCTAGATTTAGTATTACCTCTACGTTTATTTTGACGCTCTTAAGTTTGTTCAAATCTAACTGTTTGTGCTTATTTATACTTCCCGTGATGCATTGATGTCTCTTGAACTTTGCCTCCAAATATAATCATCCCTTACCGTTTCCGGACATTAGAATCTTTTTATGGCATTTGAGCTTCAGATAAGATCTGTTTTTGGTTATAAAGATGAAATATATAACTAGAGATGTTACACTTACACCCCCTTGTGGGTTTAATTGGTTGAAACAATGCAATCATATGTGTACTCGTACAACATTATTAATTGTAACTTTATTTCGCTATATACATTCGGATTTGGCATTGTTGGCTAATATACATTTGTCCTTGTGTATTGATCAGTAGCAAAGGGATTTTAGGCGGTTTCAACACGACCACATTGTGGTTACGAATGTTTCAAAGAACCTGATTCGACACATCCATGCAATACATTATGCATCAGCGATTCATGGAGAGTTTGAATGATTATGAAGTAAATCAATGGTAGTGTGTTTTTGAGCCCAATGTCTGTATTGGTTGTTTATTTGTCTAAGTTTTTCGAGATTAGACTATTTTACTTTGTTTTAGGGACCAAAATGATAAACATGGTTGAGGTTTTGGTTTTGATTTTCATCCAAGCTTACACAAATCTTATGTCGATCTGGGTGTGATGGTGTTACCGTCTAGAAGCAAGTTGCGATTGGCAGTTGATATTTGTTTATTCAATTCATTAGATTCTTGAAGTAGCTGTCCGTTAAAAATTGTTTTGTAATATAGTATTTGTGTTACGGAGTATTTGTTTACTCTACTATAAGAAATTGAAGAGTATATATATATATTAAGTTGTCAAATGTCACTTGATTATATATTTCAATATTGATTTTCCCGTCTACCTAATAAAAGTTTAAAATAGATCAAAATTAAAACTCTTTCTTTCTCAATTGAATTTGTGTCTTCTTTTTAAATTATTTCACATGTAAATTAAACATTATTGGATATTTTCATTTTTATTATTTGTTTTGTTACTACAAATTCCTTTACTCATTTTAATAACCACGATTCATGCGAATAACTACATATTTTTTTTCCTATTTATTAACACAATTTTATTAAATATGAGTGGAAGCCGCCTCAATGTGTACATTGTAAAATTTTTGGTCATTCTGATGCGTCGTGCAAGAATCAAGTGGCTGTTAAAGTTACCACAAAAACTAATACTTTGGACGCTTATGGTTTCTAAGAGGTTAAAAGGAAGAAGTCAAAGGGCTTTAATGTTAGCATGCCGAAACAACGGATATTTGAATATCGGCCTAAAGCCGAGTTGGGAAGTTCGAGCAAAGATGGGGGATCGGGAAAGGATTCCGGGGATGTCCAAATGGAAGTCAAGTGATGAATTGACGGCTGACAAAGGGGTAAACGATGGAGGGGGGGCTTTCTTTGATTATTCATGAGAAAAAGAGCGTTTTACCTACGTCTGAAGGGGCAAGCACTCCCGCTTTTCGAAGGTTTGAATGTTAGTGCGGCCGCCTGGAATATTCGGGGTTTGAACCAGGCCCTGAAACAATCAGAGGTTCAAGAAGTTGTAAAAGAAAATAGTTTACAGGTTTGTGCGATTTTAGAGTCTCATGTGGACATCTCAAGGCTGCAAAATATATGTTTTTCGGTTTTAGAGGTTGGCAATGTACTTCTAACGCTCCTTTTAGGGCTAGAGGTACGCGGATTATTGTAGGATGGGATTCATTGAGCGTTGATTTAATTAGCTCTGTTCAGAAACGGGCCGGCCCGTTTTAAACCCGACAAACCGGCCCGCATACTATAATTCGGTCCGGTCTTCGGGTATGGGTTTAGAGCGATTTCGGGTATCGTGTCGGTCCGGTCCATACCCGGTTTTAACTGGTTATACCCGTTTTTTTCGATTTATACCCAAAAATATTTAAATGTCACTGCAAGGATTCGAACCCAGGTTGGTTAGGTGGAGAGAATGCTACTTTACCACCATACTACAATTAAGTTGTTGTTATCGTTTTGAAAAAACAGTATTTAATAGCACTTTATTACTAAAATCTGAATTATTATTTAACCCTAGTTCCCAAATACCATATTAAGAAAAACCTAATTTTGAAAATTCTTTGTCCTCCTGGCTGTTGGAGGCTGAAACCGTGAAACCCATAAAACCTAAACCATAATCATCATCAAATAGCAACTTCATATCATCATCAAACATCCAAATCAAAATTACATCTTCATATCATCATCAAGTATTCAAATCAAAATCTTTTTATTAAAGATTCATTTCCTCATTCTTAATTTCTACTTTTAATTTATAGAAATTAAAACTCCCTTTTCCATTAACACCAATTTGACAATAACAAATGGTGGTTTTTGGATTAATAAGAAACGAAAGATTGATGAAGGTATAGAAAATCTTTAATTTTTTTTTTTTTTTTCTTCCTCTCTGTAGTTTCAGATATCCCGGTCCTACCCGACCCGGACCGACTAAAACCCGAACCGGCCCGGTCTAAACGGTCCGGTTTTCGGTCTAGTTTTTTCCCCACTTTCGGTCTCGAGTCGGGTCCGGGTTGACCCGGTTCGGTCCGGTCTGACCGGGTTGCACAGATCTAGATTTAATGGTGATTAATCAAACTGATCAAGTGATTCACTGTCAGATTCGTCTAATAGGTTGTCAAAAATCATTCTTTTGTTGATTTATTTATGTGGGAAATCACTATATTCATAGACGTGAACTCTGGAATAGTCTTAATATGCATAGTCAGTTTGTTGCTGGAAATCCTTGGTCGATCTTAGGGGATTTTAATGTCGCTCTTAATATGGAGGATAGTACTAGTGGTGCCTGGGGTGCCCCAATTAGCATGTCAAAGTTTAAAGAATGTGCCGAAGGGATTGGAGTAGAGGATTTAAAACAATATGGTTTATTTTATTCGTAGAATCAACGTCCTAATGACGAAAATGGTATATTAAAGAAGCTTGATCGTGTCATGTGTAATGGTCGTTTTTTAACTGAGTTTTGTAATGAACATGCAATTTTTAACGTATATCGGATCATTGTCCCATGGTGTTGAAGATTCCGTTGGTTTCTTTAGCTAAACGGAAACCATTTAAATTTGCGAATGCTATCGCTAGTTACTGGAGTTTCTTGCAAAAGTTCAAGAATTATGGGCGAGTAATATTGAGGCATATCAAATGTTTAAAGTTGTCAAAAAGTTGAAGATACTAAAACCAGAGATGCGGAAGTTAATGTGGAGGAATGGTAATGTGCATAATCGAGTTCGAAAGTTGAGAACCGAGCTGGATGTCGTTCCATCTGCTCTTGACAAAGAACCTGATTCATTGGAGTTGCGAGCCTAGGAGAGTTTCTATCTTCGAGCCTTTACCGATGCAAAGTTAGATGAAGATAGGTTTCTTAAGCAACGTGCTAAATTTCGGTGGCTAAAGGAAGGGGATAGTAATACGGGATTCTTTCACAATATGGTTAAGGGTAGACACAATCGATGTTGGAACATTATTGTCTGTATTTGTATTCATTTGAACGTGTCGTAGAGTTAGAATGTAATTAGATCGAGTTGTAAAGTCCAAACGCATTTACGAAATCAGTTACGGTGAGTAACTGAGTTACGCTCACGTAACTCTTAGTTACGTGGCGTAACTAGGGAGTTACGCACGTAACTGTCTTCCAGACAGTTACGTGCGCGTAACTAGCCTAGGATTCCGTGCTGCCTATAAATAGCAGCCTCGGGATCATAAATGCGGTTGTTGAAAGTTGTCAGAGCATTCATTACGAGATTAGTTACGTGAGCTAGGGTTTAGATCACGAAACTAAGTGTTCTTGAGTGTTAAAGTCTTGTAATCGTTTGTATTGATTCTATTCGTGGTTGTAATCAAACACGTAAGCTTTATAGAATTAATCATTTGGTTATTTGAGCTATTCTTCACCTTACATACGCATAAACTAGTTATTCTGCAATTAGTTTAGTATTAGGGTTCAAAGGTGTTCCGGATTAGGCGACCGACAAGTGGTATCAGAGCCTCTATACTTGCTATAGAGGTCTTTGAATCCGTTTGGTGAAGATTGGGGCTGTTTTAGGCTAGATCTAAGATTTGGGTAAAATGTACTTTATTCGGTAATTTTCAGATCTAGGCATTTCTAGCCGGAGTTTGGTATTGGGATTCAGATATTACGTCTACAGTTGGTAGTATTTGATATCTGCAGAAGAAGGGCTCTTAGTTTTGGGTATTTCTACGTTTACGGCTGTTTTTGGAAGATTCTGCTGCAAGTCACGTAACTGAGTTACTCAATCACGTAACTGTCACGTAACTGAGTTACTCAATCACGTAACTGAGGTATTCTGTCACGTAATTAAGCTTCTCAATCACGTAAGTCTGTTAATTGGTCACGTAATTGGTCACGTAACTAAGGAAGTTACGCACGTAATTCTTAGTTACTTGACATTTGTTACGCACGTAACTAGTAAGTTACGCACGTAACTAGATACTTTCGTGCACGTAACTAGGCTGCTGAAGACGTTCGTTTACTCCATTTTCTAGCTGTTACTCTGCCCGTTTTTCGTTGGAAACGTTAGGTGGGTGTTAGGTTAGATTTTCGGGTATTCGTTAGTTGGTGATTTTGGGTATTGGTGTGAATTTGTGATGGCTCTCTCTACGAATTCAAATACATTCAACATGGAGCCGAGCCGTAACCCTCAACTTCCACCACTATACAATCCTAACCGAAGTGTAGAGGATTGGATGATGAGCTTCAGGACGTATGTTGCTTGTACAGATCCGAATATGTGGGCTCCTATCCTCACGAAGTATGAAGCTCCCTCCGATGTCAACACAGCCACCGGTGTTAGAACCTATCGGGCTCCATCTACGTATACCGATGATGAGAAAGCTCTGTTTCTCAAGAATCAAAAAGCGTTGGGCACGATTCAATTTTGTCTGACTGACGAGATGCGAGCTATTTTCCGTATGATCGATAATCCACACGATCTATGGAATGCTATCGCAAAACGATATTGTGACATTCGCAAATTTCTAGGTATATTTCTATCGACCCGTATTCGTTTTATTTATTTACGTTTATGTTTTGACCCTATTGTATTCCTTTTATGTTTTATCGTATTCGTATTTTATGAGTATTGTATTCGTATTTCTCGTATTTTATGAGTATCGTATTGGTATTTTATGTGGTTCGAATCGTTATGTCGGGAACGTGTAGTTCTAAGTGCCTTTAGTATAAGTCTAGTATGCTCTTAAGATAAGTTTAGGGGTATTATGCCTTAATTATACGATTTAGATTAACGTTTAAAAAGTATTTCAATCTTAGTCCTTTCAGAAATTTTATTACAAAACTAGTCCTATGTGAGAATTCTATTACAAAAATCGTCCCTACCTACTTTTTTGTCTTATCTTCTACCAAACTTTGTCTTATCCTACACCAACTTTCACCTACCATTTTTTGTCATTATTCACCATTTCATCCCTTCTCACTCTCTCTCTAGAAATAAAACACACAAACACTCTCCCTTCTCTCTAAAATAACCGGAGATCCGACCGTTGAAATCCAATTTCGAGGCTTGTTTATTGTTCACCGTAATCATCTTCATCTATCCTCTAAATTTCAGTTCGATCGGGTAAGTATTTCTCGGTTTTGGTTTTAAACTTTATTATTTTGATTCAATCTCGAAAACATCACTTTTTTTCATCAAAACTCGGATTTTATTGAGGGTTATTGTACCTAAATGTATTCTGGACATAGGGTTCCAATATGGGATGATTTTGACACCTAAAACACTCAGAAATCGAATCCCGAATGTAATTTTTCGTAAAAACCCAGTTACGTCACGTAACTGTGTTACGTGAACGTAACTGAGCACGTAACACCTTCTAGATCACGTAATTGTTACTTACGTGACCTATAGCTCACGTAAGTAGGTTGTAGTTCACGTAATTGTTCTTGGAGCACGTAACAACTTGTATGACACGTAACTAAGTGGCTATCACGTAACATGTTGATCCCGTAACTCCTTTCTCACGTAATTACCTTGTAGATCACGTAATTAACTCTTGTATGTCACGTAACTTGTCACTTACGTGACTTGTAGTGCACGTAAGTATGAGGATCACGTAACTAGCTTGCTGACTCTCCGAAACGTTTATAATTATGTTAAATCGATGTTCCTGTTGGTCATTTTAAAACCCGTATAAAACGTTAATCGTTAAGGCATATCCCACTAGATTTAGAGATACTTAGACATGTTTATTTACGTGATGTTTAGGGCACTTAGACGTGGAAGCTTGACCGTATCTGATTATTTCCCGACATATCGTGTTTGGATTGCTTTGCTATTCCGTGAGTTATTCGTTGCTCTTTTTACCGCTTTTACATTTTGGGCATGACTAGCGTCGTATAAATGTATTTTATGGAATATTATGTATTATGGTTATGTATTTTGGATATGAATGCCTTTAGGTTAGCATTACCCAACTTGTTCCGCCTTTGTGGTAGAACGAGGCCCCGTATACACACCTGTTAGCTTTTAGCCGCCGGTTCGTATATATAGCGCTATATGGGTCTAACAAACCCTCATTTCTAACACGATGGATGATGGATGCGCCCTGTCCGTGTTAGTAATGTTATGACCGTGATTTCCGAGGACAACCTAGCGTAATGCACTAGGTGGGGTTAGTTGCCAGTATTGTTATGGTTCAGGTGTATCGTATTTACCTAAGGCTATTATCTATCCAGTATGCTACCTTTATGAAATGATTATGGTATTTTTATGGTATATGTATGAGTATTTTATCAAAAGGTTTTGTATACTTCATGTATATTTTGAAACATCATTTTCAAATGACTTATCTTCAAATCATAACACCTTTGGGTCAAAACGTATTGAAACTTTTCTACTATTATGTTTTTATTTATTATTGCGAATTATTCACCAACTTTATGTTGACGTCGTATTTTAACGCTTTTCAGGGATTTGAGGTTACCTTTATGATGCTATGCTTGTTGGCTACGTGGATCTTTTGCATGGAATTTATTTTGCTTATGTTAATTCCTTAGTATCCCAAACGCTGTAGCCGTATTTTGATGTATTCGGATGATTGTAATAACGTATTGTATTTCAAACTCTTTAATCTATGTTGATGATGTATGGCTTACTTATGTTTATGTAACCTTTGAATCTCTGATACCGTATTCTCTGTACACCTCGGTTCCGCCATTTTGCGGGGTGTGACAGAAGTTGGTATCAGAGCCAATGGTTATAGCGAACTAAGTGACCTTACGGAATCACTTAGACTATGACCTAGGCTTTTGGACCTATCTGATTTACTCTATGTGCGCATTTCCTTCTTTTGTGGGCCTGTATGTGATTCGTATGCCTTATGTGCTTTTGTTTTGCATTTTATGCTTTGAGGCCTGCTTGTTTTAGTCGCACATCCGGTTATCGTTCTGATTTATTCTGTTTGACATTCGTAGAAGATGCCGCCTAAGAGAGCTTCTACTAGGTCTACTCCGGCCGTCACTGCTACGAGAAGGTCGACGAGACGAGGTCGCGCCAGTGTGAGAGCGGGTGCTACGCCTCAGAATACCACTGCTGCCCCCAATGCCAATACCACCGCTCCGAATATCAGTCAGTTGATTGCGGAGCAGATTGCAGCAGCTATACCCGTGATTGTAGCACAGCTCAAGGAGACACCGGTGCAGAATGCCGACATGGGGTTTGAAGAACCTGAGATGCATGGTATTGGATCAGAAGGTACGGCGTCTGGGCGCGATGGTTCCGATGTGGGAAGAGCAGTGCACGTGGGAGTCGGTGGACCGAGTATTGTTATTGAAGATCCACCCCGAGGCTGTTCGTATAAGGCTTTTCTGGATTGCAGACCTACTGAATTTAAGGGTACTGAAGATGCGGTTGCTACCCTGCAGTGGTTTGAGAGGATCGAGTCTGTGTTTGATGTCTCGGGATGTGCTGAGGAGAGCAGAGTTAAGTATGCTACGTTCTTATTCCAGGGTAAAGCCCTAACTTGGTGGAACTCGGTGAAACGGGTTCAGTGCCGGGCTGCTGTTACCTTGATGACTTGGGAGAATTTGAAAGTTATGATGAGGAAATAGTATGTGCCGTCATCTGAGACGCAGAGGTTGGAGAACGAGTTGTGGAACTTAACTATGCAAGGTGCTGATTTTCGTGGGTATGTGAATCGATTCTATGATTTGTGTGTTTTGGCTCCTCGGTTGGTTCGCACGGAGAATGAAAGAATCGAACGCTTCACTCAAGGGTTGCCCCAGACTATGCGAGATCACATTATTTCTCACCTTCCGGGTACTCTACAGAGTGCGGTTGATATTGCTGGTCGGCTGACCGCAAGTGCGATCCGTGGTGGTACTCTACAGCCGGTTGTGAGCCGAAGAGATTCTGGTCGATTTGAGAGGAGAGACATGGGTAATGCGAGGAAGAGAAGCCGTGGTCATGATCAAAGACCCCAAATTCCTCAAGTGTATGCGTTGACGGGTTCTGGAACTGGTTATCAGGGCGTGCGCCCGAAGTGTGGTACATGCGGCAGTGCGCATGCAGCTAATGTGGCGTGTTGGGTATGTAAACGCTGCAAGAAGTTAGGCCACACTGAGCAGTTTTGTGGAAGGGCTACTGGAGCGTGTTTTGAATGTGGAGAAGTGGGTCACCGTCGTCATCAGTGTCCCAAGCTTGTATCCTCTACTCCCCTCCCTACTCATGGTGCTGGTACTAGTGCAAGAGGAAATCCTGCCAAGAGCCGAGCTTTCGCCATGGAATCTTCTGAGGCTCACCAGGATCCTACTGTAGTCACCGGTACATTTCTTGTCGATGATTATCCTGCTTTTATCTTGTTTGATTCGGGTGCCGATAGAAGCTTTATATCTAGTGATTTCCGCCCCTTAGTAAACCGTGCTTCTAGTCCTTTAGAGCCTGCTTATGAGGTAGAAATAGCTGATGGTAGATGTGCTTGTGTTAGAGAAGTTATTCGTGCTATTCCCCTCGTATTAGCCGATATTCCTTTTTCCATCGACCTTATTCCTATGAAACTCGGTAGTTTCGATGTCGTAGTCGGTATGGATTGGTTAGCTAAGCATAAAGGCGAGATAGTCTGTTATGAGAAACTTATTCGTATTCAGAAGCCGGATGGAGATCAGTTGATTGTACACGGAGACAAGGCTGGGAAACGTCTTAAAGTCATCTCAAGTTTGAAAGTTCGCGAGTATGTCCGTCAAGGTTGTTCCTTATATCTCGCTCATTTGTTGAAGAAAGATTCTACGATAAAGATTGATGGTGTACCGATCGTTCGCGAGTATTCTGACGTTTTTCCCGAAGATTTACCTGGAGTCCCTCCCCAGAGACAAACCGACTTTCGTATTGATCTTGTTCCTGGAGCAGCGCCTGTTGCTAAAGCTCCGTGTCGTTTGGCTCCTTCCGAGATGCTCGAGTTGTCGAAACAAATTCAGGAACTGGTCGATAAGGGCTTTATCCGTCCTAGTTTCTCCCCGTGGGGTGCTCCTGTCCTCTTTGTTAAGAAGAAGGATGGCTCCATGCGTTTATGTATTGATTATCGGGAGTTAAACAAGCTGACTGTGAAGAACCGTTATCCCCTTCCTCGTATTGACGACTTATTCGATCAACTTCAGGGTTCTTGCTATTTCTCTAAGATCGATCTTCGCTCTGGTTATCATCAGTTGAGAGTTCAAAAAGATGATATACCTAAGACCGCTTTTCGTACTCGATATGGTCATTACGAGTTCATGGTGATGCCGTTTGGTCTGACAAACGCCCCTGCAGCATTCATGGATCTAATGAACCGTATTTGTCGTCCGTATCTTGACAAATTCGTTATCGTATTCATCGACGACATTCTGATCTATTCCCGAAGTCGCAAGGAACACGAAGAGCATTTGCGTCTTGTTCTAGAAGTGCTTCGAAAGGAAAAGTTGTATGCAAAATTTTCTAAGTGCGAGTTCTGGTTATCCGAAGTTCAATTTCTTGGCCACGTGGTTAGCGCGAAGGGTATTCACGTTGATCCTGCTAAGATTGAAGCTGTTAAAAGTTGGGTTGCACCAAAGTCACCGACCGAAATCCATTCGTTTTTGGGTCTTGCTGGGTATTATCGCCGATT
>CAJVGC010000001.1:55823668-55869229 GCA_910822075.1 Senecio squalidus | reverse complement strand
ATGTATTTCATGTGTCTCAGTTGAAGAAATGCCTGGCTGACGAAACGTTATTAGTTCCGCTTGAGAAACTCCAGATTGATGATAAGCTTCATTTCGTTGAGGAACCGATCGAGATCGTTGCTAGTGATGTTAAGCGTCTACGACGAAGTAAGATCCCGATTGTCAAGGTTCGTTGGAATTCCCGTTTTGGAGCTAAGTTCAGATGAAATTCGGCGGAAGTATCCTCACCTTTCCCCCGGAAGTAGTACCAAGTGATAATTTCGAGGACGAAATTTCTTTTTACTTGGGGAGACTGTGACATTCGCGAATTTCTAGGTATATTTCTATCTACCCGTATTCGTTTTATTTATTTACGTTTATGTTTTGACCCTATTGTATTCCTTTTATGTTTTATCGTATTCGTATTTTATGAGTATTGTATTCGTATTTCTCGTATTTTATGAGTATCGTATTGGTATTTTATGTGGTTCGAATCGTTATGTCGGGAACGTGTAGTTCTAAGTGCCTTTAGTATAAGTCTAGTATGCTCTTAAGATAAGTTTAGGGGTATTATGCCTTAATTATACGATTTAGATTAACGTTTAAAAAGTATTTCAATCTTAGTCCTTTCAGAAATTTTATTACAAAACTAGTCCTATGGGAGAATTCTATTACAAAAATCGTCCCTACCTACTTTTTTGTCTTATCTTCTACCAAACTTTGTCTTATCCTACACCAACTTTCACCTACCATTTTTTGTCATTATTCACCATTTCATCCCTTCTCACTCTCTCTCTAGAAATAACACAGACAAACACTCTCCCTTCTCTCTAAAATAACCGGAGATCCGACCGTTGAAATCCAATTTCGAGGCTTGTTTATTGTTCACCGTAATCATCTTCATCTATCCTCTGAATTTCAGTTCGATCGGGTAAGTATTTCTCGGTTTTGGTTTTAAACTTTATTATTTTGATTCAATCTCGAAAACATCACTTTTTATCATCAAAACTCGGATTTTATTGAGGGTTATTGTACCTAAATGTATTCTGGACATAGGGTTCCAATATAGGATGATTTTGACACCTAAAACACTCAGAAATCGAATCCCGAATGTAATTTTTCGTAAAAACCCAGTTACGTCACGTAACTGTGTTACGTGAACGTAACTGAGCACGTAACACCTTCTAGATCACGTAATTGTTACTTACGTGACCTATATCTCACGTAAGTAGGTTGTAGTTCACGTAATTGTTCTTGGAGCACGTAACAACTTGTATGACACGTAACTAAGTGGCTATCACGTAACATGTTGATCCCGTAACTCCTTTCTCACGTAATTACCTTGTAGATCACGTAATTAACTCTTGTATGTCACGTAACTTGTCACTTACGTGACTTGTAGTGCACGTAAGTATGAGGATCACGTAACTAGCTTGCTGACTCTCCGAAACGTTTGTAATTATGTTAAATCGATGTTCCTGTTGGTCATTTTAAAACCCGTATAAAACGTTAATCGTTAAGGCATATCCCACTAGATTTAGAGATACTTAGACATGTTTATTTACGTGATGTTTAGGGCACTTAGACGTGGAAGCTTGACCATATCTGATTATTTCCCGACATATCGTGTTTGGATTGCTTTGCTATTCCGTGAGTTATTCGTTCCCCTTTTTACCGCTTTTACATTTTGGGCATGACTAGCGTCGTATAAATGTATTTTATGGAATATTATGTATTATGGTTATGTATTTTGGATATGAATGCCTTTAGGTTAGCATTACCCAACTTGTTCCGCCTTTGTGGTAGAACGAGGCCCCGTATACACACCTGTTAGCTTTTAGCCGCCGGTTCGTATATATAGCGCTATATGGGTCTAACAAACCCTCATTTCTAACACGATGGATGATGGATGCGCCCTGTCCGTGTTAGTAATGTTATGACCGTGGTTTCCGAGGACAACCTAGCGTAATGCACTAGATGGGGTTAGTTGCCAGTATTGTTATGGTTCAGGTGTATCGTATTTACCTAAGGCTATTATCTATCCAGTATGCTACCTTTATGAAATGATTATGGTATTTTTATGGTATATGTATGAGTATTTTATCAAAAGGTTTTGTATACTTCATGTATATTTTGAAACATCATTTTCAAATGACTTATCTTCAAATCATAACACCTTTGGGTCAAAACGTATTGAAACTTTTCTACTATTATGTTTTTATTTATTATTGCGAATAATTCACCAACTTTATGTTGACGTCGTATTTTAACGCTTTTCAGGGATTTGAGGTTACCTTTATGATGCTATGCTTGTTGGCTACGTGGATCTTTTGCATGGAATTTATTTTGCTTATGTTAATTCCTTAGTATCCCAAACGCTGTAGCCGTATTTTGATGTATTCGGATGATTGTAATAACGTATTGTATTTCAAACTCTTTAATCTATGTTGATGATGTATGGCTTACTTATGTTTATGTAACCTTTGAATCTCTGATACCGTATTCTCTGTACACCTCGGTTCCGCCATTTTGCGAGGTGTGACAGATATGGAGGTACGGAAGCAATGAAAGGAATTAAGGCCGACATCTTGAAGCGGCAATTTGACAACTTCAAGTGTGGAGAAAATGAGACTCTGGATATGCTAATCTCTAGATTTAGTCGGTTGATCAACGATCTTTATGAGTTAAAGGTCGAATATAGCAAGTTTCAGACAAACACTAGATTCGTGGATAGCTTGCCGTCACATTGGGAAATTCGGGTGTTACTGTTGAAAGATAAGCCTGAGTTAAGAGATTATGACTTTGAGGATCTTATCGATAAGCTGCGGATAGCCAATCTGCAGATGCAGGAGAAAGCATATGGGAGCAACGCGTTTTCCCAGAAGGTACTTAGAGATAATTCGGGAGTTGCTTTCCTCTCGGATATCTCATCAACCCAAGTACCTACCTCCTTAAGCTACTTGCCTTCGACTCCCAGCTTTCAGAGTGTTCAAGACAGTCCTCCAGTGTCAAGCTCGACCGATTCACTCTGTCCTACATGTTCTATTTGTAGAACTTGTTCATCGCGACGGGAAATGAATACGGCATTTGCTGCTCCCCTCCTAAAGTCTCAAGGGAGAGGAAAGGAAACGGGATTTAGTGCTTCTAGTTCCCAGAATATGGAACCTGATCGCTTACAGTCATGTTTCGTCGCAGCTTATAACGACTTGATCGACGGAAGGATTGCAAATTTCGCTCTCAACGAGGAAGATTATGAGCAGGTCCATCCCGATGATCTAGACGAGATGGACATTCGGTGGAACATGGCCATGATGACAAAGAGGATCAAAGGGTTTCTCAACCGAAAAGGGAAGAAGCATATCGGGGGAGATCGAAAGAGTGGGATGGGGTTTGATAAGTCAAGGGTGAAGTGCTTTAAATGCAACAATTACGGCCACTTCGCTCGTGAATGTGGCCAACATTCACGCGAAGACCCTCGACATGACCAGGGAGAAAGATATGGTCGACAACAACAAGGTCAAGCCCCTCATCAAGGAAGAAGCTATCAACAGGGAGGATATCAAGGTCAAGCATCTCGGAATCTCAGAATTCAAGATGCTGAAAAGGATGCAAGTGCACTTATGGCTGTGGATAACCGAGTTGACTGGAATGCTTTTGAGGATATCGCACCAAGAATGGAGCACTTTGCACTAATGGCCTCTACTTCAGATGTTGCATCTCCTAAGCTTGAGGTAGATATTGATCCTTTCACTTCTGTTTGTACCAATTGCAGCGAGCTAGAGGCCCAACTCGCTGTATGGAGTAACTCAGCTAGAGAGTTAAGTGTTGAGGCTAATAATTTTAGATTAAAAAATGATAGCTTGTCCAAAGAAAACAAAACATTGACTGTTTTTAAGAAAGAAAAACAAGTTGAAATTACTGATCTAAAAATTATGATTACCCGACATGTTTCAAAAATCCAAGAGTTTGCTGATGCTCTTGCTGCTGAAAAATTAGCTGTTGCAAAGAAACAGAGTGAAATTGATACTCTGCAAGCAAAGTTAACTGCAATTGCAAACTCTACAGAGATTTTGGCTCAATTGATCGAATCGCAACGGACGAACACAAGAGACAAGGGTGGACTGGGGTATTCTAGTATGCCTCCTCCAAATCACTTCACCCCGGTCCCGGTCGATGGTTCGTCCGTAGAGGTAGCTCAATCTGCTTCTTTGACCTCTGAGGCTCCAAAAGCCGAAGAAACTGGTCCAGAAGTTAGTATCAGTGAAAATGAGTCTAAAGTGACCTTAGAAAGTCCCGACCAAAAATCAAAAGACTTGACCGATTTAAAAGATGTCCAATTATCTAAATATCAAGAAAGTCTTTTCGAGAAAGTATTTCAGCGCCTTGAAAGCCGTCTTATCACTAAGATGGACAAGAAGTTTGAACAACTTTAGGTGCGAGAAGAAAAACGGATTGTTAAACAATCTGACTCTAAGCAGTCCGAGTCAAAGTCCACGAAATCGAAGTCTAAGGGTAAAGAAAAGGTTGAGGAACCAATTCTCACTATCCAAACCCCTATGTCCACGATTTTCACTAAGGGAGTGGCTTCTTCTTCTAAGCCTACAAATTTCCCTCCCAAAGTGTCTCGACCAACTACCTCTCGACCAGCTCCTCAGACCATGGCAACACCTCGTATTCCAAACGTATCTTATGTAGCAATTCCAAACGAGAAGATTCAAACTTCTCCGACTCATATGGATATGTCAAATGATCCGATAATTTGCTACTATTGTAGAGACGAGGGCCACATTGCCAAAGTTTGTCCACGTTTGCAAGGATTAATCTTGAAACGTAAAGTCTCACCAAAGAAGGATCGACTAATCTCCAAAGTTGATTCTTCTTCCAACCATGTCAAGACAGGGCCAAAACAAGTCATGACCGAAGTTGTTAAAGAAAAACAAAAGTCACCCAAACGTCAGAATGACACATCAACTTCAACCAATTACCAGAAAAACACCAAATTGGTTGATGTGTTCATTCTCGATGTAAATGGACGACCCAAGTCTGTTAAGGCTTGGGTCCCCATTCAAAACTGATCCTCTATTTTAATGTGCAGGGACGACCTAAGCGACCGAGCGGCAAAAATATCTGGTGTGTCGACAGTGGTTGTTCCAGGCACATGACGGGAGATAGTCATCTATTGACCGATCACATTGAGGTTGATGGTGGCAATGTCCTGTTTGCGGGGGAAAAGGGTGGAAAGATAACGGGACAAGGAAATATCTCCAACGGTGTAGTGACTTTCAAAAATGTCAACTACGTTAAGGAGTTAAAGCACAATCTTCTCAGCGTTTCACAAGTGTGTGATGAGAAGTTCTCTACACTGTTCACAAGCAAAGAGTGTATGATTCTACGTGAAGGTTTTGTGATCGACCCATCCTGGGTACTGATAAGAGCTCCGAGAGTCAACGACATCTATTATTTGGATATGGCTAAAGCTACATCAAGCGAGGAACATCTGTGCTTGGTGTCTAAAGCTTCGGAGCGGGAGTCAATTATGTGGCATAGACGGATGGCCCACATTAACTTCCGGAGGATGAATTATCTGGTGAAGCACGAGCTTGTCACAGGAGTTCCCAAAATGAGCTTTGCGATGAATGACTCATGTATTTCATGTGTAAAGGGGAAGCAACACAAGAAGTCGCATCCGTCAAAGCTTGTGAACTCCATCTCGTCTCCACTGGAATTACTTCACATGGATCTCTTTGGTCCTGTAAGTGTAAAGAGTAAAGGAGGCAAATCGTACTGTTTGGTGGTAACGGATGACTACTCGAGATTCTCCTGGGTTTTCTTCCTAGCGAGGAAGGATGAAACGGCTGAACGACTAAAGTTTCTCCTTCTTCGACTAGAAACCCTTCTCGAGTTAAAGGTCAGGGCAATTCGGAGTGATAATGGTACGGAGTTCAAGAACAATAACATGGAGCTGTTTTGTTTATCTAAGGGTATTTCTCATCAGTATAGCGCTCCTCGAACTCCGCAACAAAATGGAGTTGCAGAAAGGAAAAATAGAACTCTCATCAAAGCGGCTCGTACGATGCTTTCGGATTCTAAACTGCCAGTTTCTTTCTGGGCCGAAGCAGTCAATACAGCGTGCTACGTTCTAAATCGGATTTCTTTGGTCAAACGTCACAACAAGACCAGCTATGAATTGATCAACAAAAGAAAGCCGAATCTGCAGTTCCTCGAACCGTTTGGATATCCTTGTGAGATCATGATCACTAAGGAAAGGATCTCCAAGTTTGGTGAAAAGACGCATCCAGGATACTTTCTCGGTTATTCGGCAGAGTCTCCTAGTAGACGGGTTTTCGACAAAACTACGGGCACGATTGAAGAAGCTTACGAAGTGACCTGTTTCCGGTATACTCCATCTACAGCGGGTGATGGTCCGGAACACTTCTTCGATTATGATTCGTTATTTCAGTCTTTCAACCTTGATTATCCTAGTGTCTCCATTCCGGTTGCAAGAAATGAAGCGGTCGTGCTGCAAGGGGAAGGAATTGATGATACATTCTTTGACCAGTTTCAAATTGAAGATGCATCACCAACCACTTCAGCTGCAACCACTTCATCTGGTCCGATTCCGACTCCGGATCTAGTCATTGAGCTTCCTGCTATTCAACAAGCACCGCCTCCTCCAGATTCACCAGTCTTCGAAACTGCATCAGAAACTGCATCAGAAGCTGCATCAGATGATTCAGAGAATGTTTTTGAAGACTCATCAGCTCATATTGAAGAAAGCGATGAAGAGGAATCTAATGACATTGAAAGTGCTCCTCAACCCTCCAATGTTGATGTTTCGAATCCAGCTCCACCTCCTAATGAAGCAGAAATTCCAGCTCCGGTCGTGGAAAATGTGATCAATCAGGAAGAGGGTGTAGAAGAAAATGAAGCTGCTGTAGAAAGAAATGAGGCTGAAAATGTCATCTCTCCGAGGAGATCAGTGAGAGAAAAGAAACGTCCTGGACACCTGGATGATTTCGTGGCAAGTCCCGCACTTCTGGAAGTCTTCGAAGCATGCTTTCTATCCCAAATAGATCCAAAGAACGTCATCATTGCACTAGATGATCCGTTCTGGGTAGAAGCTATGCAAGAGGAACTTCAACAGTTCTTAAAGCTTCATGTGTGGGAAAGAGTCAAGGCTCCAAGGAGAGAAAAGATATTGAAGACGAAGTGGGTATACAAGATTAAAAGAGATGACAAAGGCGAGATTGTGAGGAATAAAGCCCGTTTAGTTGTTCAAGGTTTCGAACAAGTTGAAGGTCTAGACTACGATGAAGTCTACGTACCGGTTGCTCGTTTGGAATCAATTCGGTTGTTTCTTGCATTCGCTTCCCACAGGCGTTTCAAAGTTTATCAACTTGACGTGAAGAGTGCGTTTCTGTATGGTGAAATACGTGAAGACATTTATGTCTCTCAGCCACCGGGCTTCGAGGATTACGAACATCCCGATCACGTTTTCAAGCTGAACAAGGCCTTATATGGTCTTCACCAGGCCCTGAGAGCTTGGTATGGAACGCTCTCTGACTTCTTGACAAACAACGGGTTTGCAAGAGGCACGGTTGATCAAACGTTGTTCACAAAGAAAAGGAAAGAACACTTGCTGCTGGTTCAGATATACGTCGACGACATCATCTTCGGGTCAACTGATGACTCGATGTGTAAAGATTTTGAGAAGTTGATGACGTCAAGGTTTGAGATGAGTGCAATGGGTGAAATGAACTTCTTTTTGGGCTTGCAAGTTCAACAATCGAAGAAGGGAATTTACATTCATCAGACCAAGTATGTGCAAGACATACTGACTCGTTTCGAGATGCTAGACTGTAGACCGGTTAGCACTCCTCTCGAGATCAATCACAAACTTGGTCCAGCACCTCATGATGAAGTTATAGATCTGAAGCTGTATCGGTCGATGATAGGCTCACTGATGTATCTTACGGCTTCTCGTCCGGATATCACTTTTGCTGTGTCTTTGTGCGCGCGCTATCAAGCTGCGCCTAAGGCATGTCATTTGAAGGCCGTGAAGAGGATTCTCTGTTATCTTAAGGGGAAACCAACTCTGGGTCTCTGGTATCCGTATGACGATCAAGACTTCGAGTTAACGGCGTATTCGGATTCTGATTATGGGGGTTGAAATTCTGACATGAAGTCCACGACTGGTGGTTGTCAGTTCCTTGGATCGCGTTTAGTCTCGTGGCACTGCAAGAAGCAAACCGCGGTATCCTTATCATCTGCGGAAGCTGAATACATTGCAGCGGGAAGTTGCTGTGCTCAGGTTCTTTGGATCCAGCATCAGCTTTGCGATTATGGTTTGATTGTTTCTCGCACCCCTATTAATATAGATAACACAGCAGCAGTGTGCATCATACGCAATCCGGTGCAACATTCGAAAACGAAACATATTAGTATTCGTTTTCATTTCATTCGGGATTGCTATGATAAGAACTTGATCACGTTACTCCAAATCGCTACCGAAAATCAAAAGGCCGATCTTTTGACAAAAGCTTTTCATAAGGGGCGATTTGAAGAACTGATCAAGTTAAACCGTCTCACTATTTTAGAAATCGCTTGACACGAACCTCTATTTTTGTAAATATTTAACTCTTTTAAAATTAAAAAATTCAAAAAGATTTTTGGTTTAAGTTGTAGTTTAATCCCTAAGTTCTTTAAAATGAAAAATACAAAAAGATTTTAACTTTTCTTAGGTTTATAGATTTTATCTTTCAATTTTACGGTTCTCGTGTTTTTTAAGTGATATGCAGTGACAGGAGGAATCTTACGAGCTTACATACGTTTTATGGATCAAGTTCTCCTGGATAGACGGTTTCTGAATACATTCTTGACGGTTGGAAGGCTCCGAGTGCTTAAACATGCTCGACTGATCTTATGCCTTCCCGTCAAGTGTAAAGGCTCTTTATCTCGAGATAAAGTGTAAAGGTTTGAGTGTTTGATCGTTTTTATCTCTTGTAAAGAGTTTAAAGGTTAAAAACTTGTTTTAATTCACGGTTTTCTCTTTAGACTATTACCGAATGATAGAAAACAAGTTTTGAAACTCATTTGGACACTTCGCAACATATAACAGTTGCGAACTCGAACAAAAACTGTTTTGCTTAAATGCAAAACTCTTTTCAAAAGAGTCTAAAGTTTTGAAACTCATCGAGTCTAAAGTTTAATAATCTCGGATGAGTCTAAAGTTTTTGAATCTCATTGAGTCAAAGTCTAATAATCTCAATTGAGTGTCAAGTGTCCAAATGATAAAAACCTAAACCTTTGATCGTGACTTCGAAACTTTTCTTTTTAAGTTTTTAGGACTTGTATAGTTATAAAATCAATAAAATTCAGAAAAACATAAAAAGAGGGGGAGAAAGTTTGTGAAAACCTTAGGAAATGATAGTACATCGCGGATTTTAAAATTTAGAATCATAAGTGTTTGTTCGATGTATTAGTAGGTACGGCTAATATCATATAAACAATTTTCCGAACCTGTTTCTAATGGGTAACACGGTTAAATTTGGTCATCTCTGTGATAAGCTAAAAACTTTCGGTGTGCCTGGAATCTGTCACCATAGGATATTATATATATATATAAATAAGTATCTGAGAGTAATAGAAAAAGCGAGGAAAAGAAAAATTGAGAGAAAATCAAAAAATATAATAAATCGCTTTTATCTAAAACTCAAAGAGTTTTCATAATTATTAAAAACTCAAAAATTCCTTGAGGCGCTCCTGGATTCTATAAGGTTGCGAAATCATAGTCTCCTTGAAGTTAGTATAAAGGTGAAGAGTTATAAATAATTAAATCTAAGTAAAACTCGTACCCTTGAGGAGCTCCATGATTCTATAAGGTTGCGAAATCATAGTTTCCTGAAGTTAGTATAAAGGGTAGAGTAGAGTCAAATAAGAATTCCATAACTCTTGGTGCTTACTTGATAAACGGCAGAGACAGAGGGAGGAATTCACGTGTCAATAAAGCTTATTAAGCTTCATAAAGTTTTTCAAAACTTTAACAAAGTTAATAAATAATGAAAATGGCATAAAGTGCTTCAAATCAATACTATATGTATGCATTTTCAATACTTAGAATAGTTATTAATTTAGGAATAAAGTGACAGTTTCCGAAATAAATACTGGAGGTTTGATGATGCTTTGAGGGAAGTCCGGATTTAGCTAAGTGTAAATATAAGTGGGATCCATATAAACAGTTGTAATTAAATAATCGGAAGATTTTTTGTATGATATCTATGTTGTATTTAAGAGGACAAATATACTAATAATCGGCTGATTCTTATGATTCGACTTCTGCGATATGATCCTAAAAGCAAACTAATCCCTATCCAAAAAGATTTGTCCTTTTGTAGGTTGCTAAAGTAGCGTGAATAGCTTATAGTTGAAAACAACAAAAATATTTTCGGTTGTAGGTTAAGAAAACAAACAAAAATCCAAAAAAATTTTATTTCTGCGTTTATTTTCTTCGTTGTCACGTATCGCTCATGGTTAAAAGGTTTTATCACGTGTTTCAGAAAAATGAGAAATTTTATCAGTTTAAAGAACAAAAACACGTATTTGGTCAGTTTTATCTTTGTAAGCAAGGTTTTACAGAGTCAAGGATCGGATCTTGAAGAGTTTAGCACTTCTTGGAAGTCAAGGACTCGAAGCTGATATTCATGGAGCCGCGTTGCTTAATGATGAAGATTAGCTGTTAGAAAGATTCGCAAGTTATCGGTTACAGACTGTACACCGTAGAAGCTCAGTGAAGTTTAAAGGACCAACTCTCGATCTCTCGACACCAAAAGTTCAAGACAATTTTGAAGAATACAAGCTACATCCAAGGGGGAGTTTGTTGGAACATTATTGTCTGTATTTGTATTCATTTGAACGTGTCGTAGAGTTAGAATGTAATTAGATCGAGTTGTAAAGTCCAAACGCATTTACGAAATCAGTTACGGTGAGTAACTGAGTTACGCTCACGTAACTCTTAGTTACGTGGCGTAACTAGGGAGTTACGCACGTAACTGTCTTCCAGACAGTTACGTGCGCGTAACTAGCCTAGGATTTCGTGCTGCCTATAAATAGCAGCCTCGGGATCATAAATGCGGTTGTTGAAAGTTGTCAGAGCATTCATTACGAGATTAGTTACGTGAGCTAGGGTTTAGATCACGAAACTAAGTGTTCTTGAGTGTTAAAGTCTTGTAATCGTTTGTATTGATTCTATTCGTGGTTGTAATCAAACACGTAAGCTTTATAGAATTAATCATTTGGTTATTTGAGCTGTTCTTCACCTTACATACGCATAAACTAGTTATTCCGCAATTAGTTTAGTATTAGGGTTCAAAGGTGTTCCGGATTAGGCGACCGACAATCGAAGTTATATATCCTTGGTTCAAGATACTTCAGGTAATATGTTTTCCAAATGCGTTTGTTCTTCATTTTAAGGAGTTTTTGGGTGTTGCGGAACCTGTGGTTCCAATCCGTGATTTTGCAGGCTTATTAAATAAGCGAGTGTTGTAGTTAAGCGGCCAAAATGTGGTTGGTCCAGTTACTAATTCAGAAATAAAAGACGCCATATTTGCGATAGGAGAAAACAAAGCGCCTGGTCTGGATGGGTACACGTCTACGTTTTCAAAGAAAGCGTGAAATATTGTAGGAAACGATGTTTGTTTGGCTGTTCATGAATTTTTTAGTATAAGACAACGTTTAGTTATGATGTGTTACAAGTTCGTTTAATAAAAATTGAAGTTTAACGTGTTTTTTCAACTTACGCTTCTTTTTTTCTAATGTTATTAGTGTTGTGAAACCATAAACAAAACAATAAACAATAGAGAAAAGATAATAGAGAAGGAAAAAAGATTTGTATTATTCATCTTACAATAGAGACTTATATTTATAGTACATGGGTGGATTCATCTCCAAGAAACAATCTCCTAATTATAGCTAAATATATCTTTATTAATATCGTATAGGACATCCATTCCATATTTATTCATAATAATTAGTTATTTTTCTTATCAAAAATAGTATTTTTTCACACATTTGGTTTAATAATTATCGAAATATTAAGATTTGAAAATGTGTTTCAAGCTTTTTAGTAGAGTACAACATTTATGTATGAGGTGTGTCAAGATTATTTAAAAAAAGTCAAATTTTAACATATTTTTGCAAGTTACGTTTTTGTTTTACTTATTAAATACTCAAAACCGATTTTTAGCCGGGCTTTCAACCCGAACCGATTTGGACCCGATCCCAAGCCAGGTTTACCCCACAACCAATCAAAATCGACTAAAACCCGATCCAGTTTTTACCCGAACCGATTTGAATTGGTTTGACCAAACCAAATTCGAATTTTAGTCGAACCTGATTTTTACACTACTACCCAACAGCAAAACCCATTGAAACAAACACACCATATGTGTTTCATTATCCCGTCACACCCCTTAACAAACACAGTGAGTTTGAAATAACGGCCAAACAAACACGATGAACAACACCACAGTCTCCCGGTTCATTATTCACAATATTCTACCTTCAAATGCTCCAAAACTGGCCAGAATTCATCTCCATTTCTCTTCATCTCAACCTCCTCGCCGGAGATTCCGTACTGTTTCCTTCTCAGATTCCCGTGAGGTAACTCCTACTAATTCATCTAGTTAATTGAAACCACACAATTGATATATATAATTATTATCGGCTAAATGTATGCAAATGTAACAAAATTTGCCCGTTTTGCTATTGTGTGTATCCAATATGTGTATACAACTCTTATATTGTCACAAATGATGTAAAAACCGGATTATGTTTTAGAAATTTCTAATAATTAAACCGGTTAAACGATAGCAAAAAGAAAAAATAAAAGTTTAATATATAGTTATATACAATAAAAATAAAGATTTTGAAAGTTGGATATACAAAATAGCAAAACAGTTAACCCTATAATTATCAAATTACTTAAAAATAGGTTAACGAGGAGGAGGAGAAGTTGGTAGTGGTAGGTGGTGGTGCTGCTGGGATATATGGAGCAATTAGAGCTAAAACTTTGGCTCCTAATCTTAATGTCGTTGTTATCGAAAAAGCGAAACCGTTAGCTAAGGTTCATTTCTGGCTTTCTACAACTTTTCTTTTTGTATACTTAATTTGTTTCAAGTTTTTTAGTCTATGGAATTTTGGTTTTTTTATTAGGTTAAAGTATCGGGAGGTGGTCGTTGCAACGTTACAAATGGGCATTGTGTTGACAATATGGTAAGTATCGTCATTTCGTCACAAGTTAATCTTCATTTGAGTTTTAAGTACATAGTTGATATTTAATATTATACTAGATTTTGGCAGAACAATACCCAAGGGGTAGTAGAGAATTCCGAGGCTCGTTCTTTAATGTTCATGGGCCTAGTGATACCATGTCCTGGTTTTCTGATCACGGGGTTAAACTGAAGGTAAGAATGATTGGCTTTTGTTTGCAACAGATCATTGTGTTTGCATATTCGTGCGAAACATTGAACAAAAAGCTAGTATGATGGTTCAATTTTTTTTACCATTCATATTGTTTGAACCGGATTCCCATGTTTTTGGTCTTTAGGTTGAGGAAGATGGAAGGGTTTTTCCGGTAAGCAATAGTTCATCTTCAATAATCGATTGCCTGTTAAATGAAGCAAGGCAGAGAGGAGGTATAGTATTCTTATATTTATTATAAATAACCCCTGGAGGGACCAAATTTTGTTTAATCCCTTAACATTTATCGTCCTTAATGATATCCGGTATTGTGTCCTTTACATCAGTTTCACTGCAGACAGGAATGTCCGTAACATCAGCTTCTACTTCAGCTAGTGGCAAATTTACACTTAAGACTGAAAAGCGTACAATTGATTACGTGGATTTCGTTGAAGCTGATTATCTATTAATTGCTAGTGGCAGCAGTCCGCAGGTTTCTTTGTTAGGCTCCTTAGCATATCTATTGTAACATATAATCACTATATTTATCTTTTTAAAGTACAGTGTTGTGATTACAGGGTTATAATCTTGCCAGTCAACTTGGCCATTCTTTAATTAAACCGGTACCAAGCTTATTTACCTTCAAGATTGACGATATCCAGTTGACAGAACTAGCTGGGGTAAATATTATCACTCATAAATCCTTATATCGGCAATATTTACAATGAAAATGATTTT
The DNA here is from genome assembly GCA_910822075.1 of Senecio squalidus. NCBI lineage: Eukaryota > Viridiplantae > Streptophyta > Magnoliopsida > Asterales > Asteraceae > Senecio > Senecio squalidus. The sequence continues at coordinate 55,855,057 of CAJVGC010000001.1, read as the reverse complement.
CTCTGTTCAAAGAAAAGTTAAAATTGAAATACTTTTTCCAGATTACATTTCCAAAAGTCAAGGCAACTATAAAGCTTGAATCTTTGCAGAAGAACATTCCAGAGCTTACTCAGGCATGTGTTTTTAATTATTATTCTCACGGGTCTTATATCAAATATTAAATGCATTATTTCTGACTTAAATTAGTTTTTAGGTTGGGCCAATGTTAGTCACGCATTGGGGACTTAGTGGTCCAGCAATTCTTAGGCTATCTGCTTGGGGTGCTCGTGATCTTTTTAGTTCAAATTATAAAGGCAAGGAACAAATTTTGTTTATTCACTGAAACCCGTTGATTTCTTATTCTCTTACTCTGGCTTCGGGTGCATATCGATTCAGGAACGCTTCTTGTGGATTTTTCTCCTGATCTTCATAGTGAAGAGTTGAAGTCTTTGCTATCTCAACACAAGAAAAAGTTTCCGGTAATTTTGATTTGCAAAGTTTGAAGCACACATTATAAAAGCTAACTTTTATATGCTTGCTTTCCGTTTCTGAATTTAACTATTGGTGAAAATGGGCGGGTTGAGTAACATTTAAGGTGGGTTGAAACGGGTTTATCGGGTCAAGTTGACCCGCCATCACCTTTTTGTCTATTTTTTTTTTTTTTACTTTCATCATTAATTAACGTACTCCCCAAAAGTTACTCATTATAATATTATCCAGTTTTCTTTATTAAAGCAATTCAGGAGATTGTAAACACTTTATATATTGGGTGACTTCACAATTTTTTAAATTGTTTCCGTTTTAGCTATATTTAACTTTTTAGCTGTTAAAGCCATTGTCAATAAAAATATAAAATATAACTTAATCTGACCTATTTAAAGCCCGTCTGGATTTTACATATGCTCCTTGTAGAATGACATAAAAGATCGTCTCATTATACTTGCTTTTGTAGGAGACGGGCAAGCTGTTGTCTTATATTTATTTCATTAAATTCCGCAGAAGCAAAAAGTAGCTGGTTCATACCCTCCTGAACTTGGACTCATTAAGAGATTTTGGAAATACTTGTTAAACCGCGAGGTTATATGATCACTTTAGTTTGAAAAATGTGGTTTATATCAGGATGAATTTTTCACTGATAAATGGTTGTGTGTAGGGCATAGACGAAGAAATCTTGTGGGCTTCCATTTCAAATAACTCCTTAATGTCCGTTGCTGCTCAGTTAAAACAATGTTCGTTTATAGTGAAAGGAAAGGTAACATTCTACTCGTCACGTTGTTGCAATTTGTTATGCTTCTAGTTGAGTGATCAATTTAAACCCCATATAAGTAAAAATCGGTCAAGATGGGTTGCATATAACTGCCAACAGGCGCGATGGGTAAGGTTAAAAGATGAAGCTTAAAAAAAACGGGTTGAATGGTGTATTCAAGTGTTTATGGCTTCCTCAATTGCGTAATTAAACAAGTAAATAAGTTTTTTAATAGTTTTTGTAATCATAATTATTGTGTTAGTTACTTGAGAAATTTGTCAACAGATGGTCATAATTAAGCGTTGGCAAGTCAACCCATCCTGCCCCAGACCAGTTTTGACCCGTACCACAAATTTACTGTTTGACATTTAACCTAATGTTGCCACTTATAATATCTAGATACATACATGATATTAGAGTACTTGCATTGATTTAGGGTCAATTTAAGGATGAATTTGTCACAGCTGGAGGGGTTCAATTGTCCGAGGTACTCTCTCTTTCTCACGCTCACACGCGCATACACTCACATATTTTCTCTCTCACACACAATCACAGTTTGCTCATTTGTGCTCTCCTGCAAATTGTAATTCAAATTTGTGATTCTAATGAAGATCTCACTGAAAACTATGGAGAGCAGGCTTCAATCCCGTCTGTTCTTTGCTGGAGAGGTAATGTTACCCATGAAATTTCTTTTGGATCGATTAATGACATTATCTCTTCTAAGTTCTAAATTAAGCAAAATTTTTATATAAATGGAATATTCAAGTTTTAGATTAGGCCAGCAGTTCATGTCATCAATAAGAATTGGTCCACTTTGTGAATTTCTCGATTACCATTGATTTGGTAAGTAACAAAAATGAGACCAACACACTGAATATGAGAAATAGAAGGAAAAGGCTATAACAAAAGAATCACGCCTACAAGAATTATTTATATTCACAGCTTTAAAATGCTGTAGTCTTGTTTTAGAGGTGGCAATTTCGACCCATTTACTTATGAATGGGTCCATTTGGTTATTAAATGGGTCAACTAAAGTTTTTACCTAAAGGGGGAACAAGTCAAATGGGTAGAATGGGTCAAACATCCCGAATATGTTTATTTCTTTAATGCATACAACATATTAAATCGTTTTTATTCAAAGCTGTAGAATGTTATTGTAATATAATCATTCTTTTAATAACATTAATTATATCGTTTTCTTAAAATGAACCAAAAAGTGTTTTTGGGTCAACTTTACTTTGCCCGTTTCGCTCTGCCCGCCTCTAACTTATGATCTGATTTGTAAAATTATGTGTAGGTACTGAATGTTGATGGAATTACAGGAGGTTTCAATTTTCAGGTAAAACCAACAGTTAGGAAATAAAGGTATCATGTTTGATCGCCACTGCTTCGTGGCTTATAAATATTTTTTTTCCCCTCTTTTTCATTATAGAACGCTTGGTCAGGCGGGTATATTGCAGGAACAACTATCGGCAAGATAGCATCCACATCGGCATCTACCACCCTAAAACAACAAGCCATGTGAAAATCAAACAACATGAGTTTACACTCGATTTTGAACATCAACTGATTAATCTGCAATTTTGACTTGTAAGTAAGTTGTATCGATAATATTATTCTATCTTTAATAGAAAGTCTTGAAAATGGAAACTTACATACCTTGGATGGAAATGCTATAAAACTGCTTAACGAAAGGAATTTAAAAGAAGTCGTGTCACAAGAAGATGACACTTGTTCATAAATCATAACAATTTCCGAAATTGTAACATGCTGTGACAAGTGTCATCTTTCCTGCGACAGGACTTCCTTAAACTCCTAATTCTTATTTCTTCTAGAGTCGAAATTCGATCTCTTTCTCTCATATACTACCTCTAATTGTGGATGATATATATCTTTGTGTGTATGTATATGTATGTAATATATATATATATATATATATATATATATATATATATATATGTATATATATATATATAATTTAAGGAGAGTTGGCCTTTAATTTGTTTGGAGTCATGTTGACTTTGACTGGGCTCATTCTTCGTTTGCATGTATTGACTATTTTGTGGTGGAAAAAGGGTGAGACAAAATGATTGTGACCAACTTGTCTTAATATTCTTCTGATGTGCATATAAATTCATTGTTTTTTGGAGCCACATGTAAAATAATTGGTAAGTATTTGACAAATCTTATTATAATTTCTTGTTAATGTTGAGGAAAATAATCTTATGAAAGTTTCTCGGTCAAAGTAAAAGGTTGAGCGTATTCAAAATTATAATCGACCTTAAAGGAATGCAATCTTTTTATGCGTATAACAAGTTAAACATAGTTTCGGAGTTATGTTTACTAAAGTTTTATATTTAAGTCGAATGTGATGGATTGAAATGTAGATTTTGTTAGTAGGGATTATTTCAATTTATTTTTGGAATAAGTTTAATTGTATTTAAAAGTCTTTGATAGATAAAATGAAAGTATGAAAATAAAACCAAGGATCATACATCATTACATAATAATCAAAATATTACGATCGGGTGTACATTCGTATAATGATCCAATGATTTCATTTTTGAATTTTGATAACATGAGTTTTGATGGTTGTAGTTAAAACTTAAAGACATGTTTGGCATTTGTATTTCGAAGTCTTATTTTTGAAATTTACAGGGCACAAATTTTTTTTTGTATTTCTATCACAACCTTTGTAATAGTAGTTTGATTACATTTGCGAGAGAATGGATAAAGAGAATTTACTATCGTTGACTTAATTATAACTAATCAAATGTTAATAACTTATTATTCATAAAGCAATTACCCAAACGCCCCTAAATTGTTTATAGTCTAAATGAAGTATGAAAGATTCAAAAGGCCACACAAAAAGGGTACCAAAAGTTGAGCTGGTAAAGCTTCTAATCAAATTCCACTTGCAAATGGATCCATTATAATTATCATTTAAAATTCCGTTTATCTTCCTAACATTTAACAAGATAAAAATAACTATCCAATAAATAGTCATCTTTATCTTATCTTTATCTTGCTATATTATATTCAATAAATAGGAAATTTCAACCAAATATCACATTTGGTGTAGTGGTTAGGAGCTCGTGCAAGCAATTCAATTACTAAAGCCAAACGTTTGAATCTCTCCCACTGCATAAGTCTAATTATTCTATTCATCCTGGCTTAAACAAAATGTGGGAGCGTATCACTATGGACTTTATTACGAAGTTTCCTAGATCGTCCGGTGGGTATGACAGTATTTGGGTCATAGTTGATCGTTTGACCAACTCCGCTCACTTCCTTCCAATCCGCGAGAATTATCAGATGGAAAGACTCGTTCGTTTATCTATAGCTGAAATCGTATCCAAACACGATGTTCCTGTGTCTATCATTTCCGACCGTGATGCTCGTTTCACTTCGCGATTCTGGTAGTCATTTCAACGAGCTATGGGAACAAGACTCGACATGAGTACCGCTTATCATCCGCAAACCGATGGTCAAAGTGAGAGAACTATTCAGACTCTGGAAGATATGCTTCGTGCATGTGCGATTGACTTTGGAGGTAGTTGGGATGAACACTTGCCCCTCATAGAATTCTCGTACAACAACAGTTATCACACCAATATTAATTGCTCGCCGTTCGAGGCGTTATATGGTCTGTGTCCATCACCAGTATGTTGGGCAGAAGTGGGAGATAGTCAGATTACCGGCCCATAAATTATTGAGCAGACAACGGATAAAATATTCAAGATCAAGGAACGGTTAGTTGCTGCCCGAGACAGAAAAAAGAAATATGTTGACAAACGAAGAAAGCCTCTTGAGTTCAGTGTAGGGGATATGGTATTGTTAAAGGTATCGTCGTGGAAAGGCGTGGTTCGATTCGAGAAGCGGAGTAAGTTGAGTCCAAGATATACGGGTCCGTTCAAGATATTAGCCCGTATCGGACCAGCTGCGTATAGATTGGATTTACCGGTCGAGTTGAGTAGCGTGCACAACGTATTTCACGTATCGCACCTGAAGAAGTGCCTGGCCGATGAGTCATTATTGGTATCGTTAGAGAAGCTTCATATCGGCGACAAGCTTCATTTTGTAGAAGAACTGATCGAAATAGTAGACCGCGATGTCAAGCGTCTGCGACAGAGTAAAATTCCTATTGTCAAGATTCGTTGGAATTCGAAGCTTACAAACGAATTCACTTGGGAGCGCGAGGATGAGATTCGGAGGAAGTATCCTCATCTCTTTCCCGGAAGTAGTACCCAGTAATAATTTCGAGGACAAAATTCTTTTTACTTGAGGAGACTGTGACAACCGCGACTTTCGAGGTATTATTCCCTCATTTTCCGTGTATCGTTTTATGTTTTTATGTTCCGTTTTGACCCTATTATGTATTTATTTCGGTATTTGTGTTCTATGCGCGTATGACTTTATTATATTTATTGAATTATTTGGTTTATATTTCTTTTCGAAGTATTTTATGTTTATGTTTTGTCGGGTTAGTATCGTTTGGTTTCTCGTCTTATGATGAAAACCGTATTAAAACCTAAGTGTCTGGTAGATATAAGTATGCTCGTAAGTTAGTTAGGGTTATTATTGCCTTTGTTTATACGATTAAAGTTAACGTTAAAATATATTCCAAGTTAGTCCTCTAACTGCAAATCTGTTACAAAATTGGTCCTTAACGGACTTAACGTTAAAAATATTACAAAATCAGTCCTTTAACCAGAATTTAACCTTTTTCCCGTCTTAGGTCATTGCGCCGCACCCACTGTGAGGTGCGACACAGTGGCGTGCTTTTCTTGGTTTTGTAAAGATTCCCACTATCTCTTTTCTCGGGAAACTTTCACCATATCCGTGGCCAACCCCCTTTTTGCCAATAAATGAGTTAGTTGGGGAGCCCTATCCTCCCTTTCCTTTACTCTTTCATTTCATTTCAAGAAAACATAATTTTTCTCTCTAAACACCCACTCACGTATCCTCTTCATTCCTTTTAGTTACAGTGACCTTACCAGCAAGGAAACGCCATTTTGCAGCAAGATTCTCCAAAATAAATCGAAGTATTCATCCTTATTATCATCCTTTTCACTTTCTTTGATTTTTGGTAAGTTTTTCATAAACAAATCTCATGTTTTCTTACATTTTCTTTTATCTCAGTTAGATTCATAAAACCTTATCATAAAAAAAGTAAATCTCGGATTATAACAAAATTTATCTTAAAAAGTTATATATATTTATCACTTAAAACACTTATATGTATTAAAATGAGATTTACCCCTATGAGTCCGTATTTTTATGTTGTAACTATGGTGGATTTTATCTAATAATGTTATATTGAACTTACGGACCAAGTATGTGGTGAAGACTATCGTTAAAACGCTAAAAAATGAACTGAAATTGCATGTCTCGAAGCTTACTGCAACGCATCCACCCTATGGTGCGCCGCAACGAGCTCTCAGAAGGCCATATTATGAATAAAAATTATCACGGTGTGACGCAACAACATGACGTTGCGCCGCAGTCCCTGGTTTCACCAACTTATCTTTTCCCCGTAACATACTCGTAACATGAAACCGTAACAGGTCGGAATCCCCGTAACCTAAGTATGAACGTAACATCGGCCAGTGCGACACAACACCTTCTAGTTGCGCCGCAGTAGGCTAGTTTTGACCGAAACATGAATTTAAGTAACAACTATCCACGTAACATCTATTCTAACGTAACAAAGACCTGAGTAACATCTTAGAGACGTAACATGAACATTTAACGTAACAACTTTGGTCCATAACAACATCTTAATGTAACATGATGCGAAACAAGCTTTTGAATCAAGGACGTTGCGCCGCAGTTGTTAAGCACTGCGACGCAGCAGAGGCTAAGACTACCATCATTATTATATTTTCAATATTAAACTTGTTCACCGCTTTGAAACTTAGTACTACTTACTGATTTGACTAACCATATTTATCACACTGATTTATCCAAACATTTTGAACTCAAACACAATCATTACCAATAACGTATCGTTACCTATGAATCTTATTATTTTACAATACAAAATACTATACGTATGAACCATATTAATATTATGACATATAACATTATCGTATAAGGAAACCCTACTAGACTTAGAGATACTTAGACAATTATTTGTATGTATTGCTAGGGCACTTAGGCGAAGGAGTTGCTTGTGGTATTGAATATCTAAGGCTCATATATGTATTTGTGGCGTATGCTATTGAAATGTATTTATTAAAAAGCTTATTATGACACACTTAAGATTTTCAAAATATGATTTACAAATGATTTATTTAATCCTTTTATGGGTCAAAACTTATCAAAACAATTTTTATATTATATTTCTTATTATTATTCGAATAACCTACCAACTTTATGTTGACGTATTATATTTTTAACGCTTTTCATGGATTTGAGGTTACAAGTATGATGTCATTGCTATTTGTCTATTTGGATGCTTAGTGGAACATGTTTTGTTGCTTTTGTATTAGTTCCCCTCGCATTCCAAAAGCTATTTAGTCGTACTTTGTTATTTATTCAAGTATTGTATTTCGACATATTTCACTTTTATTTAATCTAATGGATGATTGTATTGTTATTTATGTTTGATGTAACCTTTGAAATCTCTGATACTGTATTAATGTACACCTCGGGTTTCCGCCTGAGCGGGGTGTGACAATATCTGTTATAATTCTGATCAAAATATAATTGGGGAGTTGGTGGAAAACTGTTTGTGTTCTTGATTATTCATTCTTATTCATATTCATATACATAAACTGTTATTCTCAAAACCTTGTAATATCAAAGTGTTGATCCGCTGCAACTTCTTTGATAGATCTAGATCTACACGTTTGTTTTATACAAACCTAGTTCGAATCGATCCTGACAAGTGGTATCAGAGCACAAGGTTGCTCTACATCTAAGATCCACAAGGTTTCAAGGAGAAGAAATAAGAAGATCTAGAAGTTTGAAAATCAGGGTTTCCATTCGTCATATTCTGGGCATCCGTGGTAAAAACGTCATAACTCATTCGTTAGCTGTCGGAATTGAACCAAATTTTGTATGTAGGTTCTTCAAACATAAACGCACATTCTGACTACAGGAATTTTCGATCTGAGCTTCTGATCGAAAGATATGAATTATTGAAATCTGATGCTGTAAGGTTAGATTTATTGTGTTTACGTATAATAAAACGATCGTTGCTTATTCATTCACTGGATCTTGGTAAATTTTGGATATGTGCTTAAAGGAATACAGATCTACATTGTGTTAAAATTTCAATAGGATGTTGAATGTTTATTGTTTCCTGAGCGCAGCTGTTGTAAAAAGATCATTGTGTATTCGTTAACCGTTGGATTGTCTTGAAATTTTGATATGTGGTTCAGGATACACAGATTTAATTAGGGAAACAATTTGAGCATGATCAGATTTTGTCACACCCCGCTCAGACGGAAACCCGAGGTGTACAGTAATGTAGGTATCAGAAGACAAAGATTACATCGAATAAATACTACAACAATAAGATTACATTAAATAAAGTTAGGAGTACAATAAATACATCATAAATACAAATTGTTGACTTAAATAGAAACTAAACTACGTCTAGCTGAGTCTCTACGAAGTCCACACAAATAATAAAGAAACCGAACTACGTCTAGTCAAGTATCTTCGAAATCCTCAAAATCCATAACAAATAACGTACTCCATAATCGATGTAAAATCTCAATCTCCTGAAAAGCGTTAAAATACGACGTCAACATAAAGTTAGTGAATTATTCGCAAAGTTAAGAAAACATTAAGTATAAAAGCTTTTGACCCAAAGTTTAGAAAAGGTTTAGTAAATCATTAATAGTAAACATATATCTTGATTTAAATAGCAAATAGCAATATGAACATTCCTTAGCCTAAAATAATACACCTGAACCTAAACATTAAAAGGCAACAACCCCCTTAGTGTGTTAAGCTAAGTTTAGTCAATGAAATAGTAGTATGGTAATAACATCAGTCCGCAAGGACCGCACACAAGGCAAAATCCCAATACGGCGATGAGGGTTTGTTAGACCCATATAGATCTATATATATAACCATGGGCTCAATAAGAGTTGACAGGTATGTAAACGGGGCCTTATACTACCACCAAGGCCGTATAAGTAAGTAAGGTAACACGATAATACTAAGGCATCATAATCTAATTTGCATAAACAAGATATATAAAATTTTAGTTACGCTAATCATGCCCGAAGTAAAATTTATAAAGCGGTAAAAGGGCATCGAATAACTCACAGATCAGCAATACTATGTCGGGTAGACACATATAGGTGAAAGCTCCACCGCCTAAGTGCCCTAGTATAAGACATCAAATAAGTCTAAGTATCTCGATAAGTCTAGTTGGGTTTAGCCTTGTATGATTAACGTTATATTGTATAATATAAATAATATGTTCGAGTTAAAGATAATGAATGTAAGATAATAATATCTCGATTCATCGTGACGAATCTGAGTCAACGATATTCTGAGTCGAGGGCGACTAATAGAAGATATAAATAAGTGATGACAATAATGTCCAATAAGAGATGACGATACTTCAAGTCGATACTGACTAATGGAAGATATCGTTTAATTTATGTCAATAATGACTATTAAAGGGAAATGACGTTACGAGCCAGGATTGACTAACATAAATATCGATCGAAGGATGAACATAGACGGATAAGGTTAGTCAACGTTCATCGAGTTTATAATTTAAGTAAGGTTGACTTTAGTCAAAGTCAACTATGCACGATAAAGAGTCAAAGTCAACTAAGAAATCAACACTTGACGAATTCGAATAACTTTTAAGTAAAATAATTTGAATTCTACGTTATAAACATGTTTTAAATCAAAAGATAAGTTATTTAGTTATTACGTTTAGGATTACGGTCGAATATTGGGGAATAAGTGTATTTTATCAAAAATAAGCCTTTATAAAACCGTGCTAAAAAAGTGTCACCTTTAAGTTTATTATTAACAATTATGTCCAAAACATAAGTTTGATACCTTATAATAGTTTAAGTATATCTTTTAGTGTGTTTAAGTAAGATCGGATAAGCTAAAACGGCTAAATACCAAAACCCGAGGGTGTGAATACCATTTTAAGACGATAACACGTTTTAAGCCCAAAATGGATGTTTGAACATAAATAATACGTCATATATACTAATAAATACATATAAACTAGATTTGGAATGGAATATACGACTTAGATATAGTAACTAGTATAAATATATAGGTTTGAGTAAGAATGAAAGTTTAAATAACGAGAATTATAACGGAAATACGAGTAAAGGAAGTTTGTTGCTGATGTTGATTTGTTTGAACGGATATATAGTTTTAAGTATAGTTAATAGTGTATATAAGTAGTTTTCAGTAAGCATGAAAGGTTACAAAGCAAAAACGAGAACACAATAGGAAATGGTGTGATGAATTTTAAGTATAGTTAATATTAGTTTTGATGAATTTGGCCGAACTTCAACTCCGCAACAAACCGAAGTTTGTCAAGATATTTTTTAACAAGTTGAATGAGAATAAGTGGTTAACTGAAAATACCATGCAACAGGTATGTTGTGTGGCGATATTAGTTATGGATTCGTTTAGGATGTATAGGGGAGGTAAATGTCCTTTTACAATGCACCTTTACTGTGATATATGTAGTAAGTTTTTAGCGGATCGGCTTGTTGAGGGAAATTGTCCGACACCAGGTTGTGGTTATGATTCTGCACGAGGAGATCAGTGTGAAAAATGTGGAAAGCTATTAAGTCCAACTGAACTTGTTAGTCCTAGATGCAAGGTAATAAATACTTATGTTGCAAAAACAAGTTGTTGCGGGTCAAAGAGTTGCGGACAGAGGTGCTACTTTCCAAAGTGTTGCGGGTTTGAAAGTGTTGCTGAAGTGTTGCCTGTGAAAGGTGTTTCGGACCAAGGATGCTGCTGTTCAAAGGAGTTGTTGACCGAGTTGTTGCTGAGGACAGCATCTTGCGCTGAAAATGTGTTGTTACTCCCCCACGAACAGCAGCAACAGCTGCTGTTTCATGGTTCAAAAACAGCACGGAAGTTGAGATTAATGTATCGGTTTAAAGGTTACTCGTTGTATATTAGTTTTAGAGACTTTTTGGTTAAAAAAAACTCATGTCTAAACACACATAAAAGGTAGCTGTTGCTGGGATTAAAGAGGGCATTTTGGGCAGATTTTCATTTTATAAATTTCCGTCATAAAAGTGTTATAAATTTCAGTTTCTTTCCCGGTTTTAGTTATGTTTAATTTTCTTATTTTAAAGCTTAAAAAGGTTAAAGAAAATGAAGATTTAGAGGAAAATAAGCTTACCAAATCGAAAGGAAATCGAGGAAAAAGATGAACAATTGACTTTGTCTTCGTTTTGGAGTAATTACTTGGCGGAAATTTGGTGATTTTGATGAAGAATTTGCTGGTTTCGTTTTGGATTTTAGAAAGTAAATTGAAGATGTCTGTGTGTTTGTGTTTAGAAGGAGAAAAGAGGAAGACAGGGAAATGGGTGGGCAAAGGCCCAAATGGGGCAAAGGCCTCTTGATCCACTTTCTATGCACAAGGAGACAAGCCTAAAATAGAAGATTCCCACTTAACCCCCAAGTTAAAGGACGGAATTTGTAAACTTTTTGTCGTTAAGTCCCGTTAAAGGGCTAGTTTTGTAATAAAATTTTACGTAAGATAATTAACTTTGAAAAATATATAAACGTTAATTTTAATCGTATAATTAAAGGCATAAAATCCCTAACTAACTTACGAGAATACTTAATTTAACTAGGCACTTAAGGCTAAATACGATTCCTACTCGGAACCCGAAATAATAAAACTAACCCGACACAAAAGTAGAAATACGAATACGAGACGTAAATAGAATATAAATACGCGATACACACAAAATACTAAAAAAATAGTCAATAGGGTCAAAACGAATAACGAAAATAAAAGGATAAATAGAATAAATGACGGGAATCTACCTTGGAAATTCGCGGTTGTCACAGTCTCCCCAAGTAAAAAGAATTTCGTCCTCGAAATTAATTCTGAGTAAGACTCTCGACAGGGTACCAAGTAACGTATGGGTATCAACGCAATATCTCCGAATCAATCCAGGAAGAACATCCGAATGAATAAGAATAGGAAGGTACTCCGAATATGAAACGAGCTATAAACAGCTATAACATGGTTTCAACGGACGTGAGATACAAATACATAAGATACGACTGGACAAAATAACATGAGGTAATCTACCGATGACTTCTCACTTCGTGATCTCAAATACTCAGAATTCTTCACTCGTCAGGGGACGGTGGGGATAAAATGATACAACAGGATAATCAAGAAACGAACGCAAATCGTCTTGTGATTCTGAGGTAACCAACTACCGATCTTTTGCAATTCTTCATAATATAGGGTGCGAAAAATCTTGAAATCGTACGATAAGATTCCTGACACTCACCGGTCAACCTAGGAGGAGCATACCATGATGCTGATTCGATTACGGGGGGTATCCTCCTGACCGGGACCACCAATACGGTTCTTTCTACCACAAAAAGTTTGTCATCCGGGCGATAATTGGGAAAGTTCTCAACAACTTCGTGTAAAGCTCACTATTCTCAAAATAAATGAATCTTGATAGGCTTCTTACGGTACAAGTAATTTCTTTACGGGTTGGAGTTGATTAAGAATTTCAAAAATAACTATCTGAACGATTTCGAAACTGAACTAGCAAATTCCTCATGTCCTTCATGACTATGAGAACGAATAAGAAAAGCGTGAACTTGACGATATAAAAGAATGGCGATTAAGATTCCTTAACTATGGGAGCTACTGGTGCGTTTGCCGAAACAAACGGCATTGTAACAACTCAAATTTATCGTAATGGGTACAGTCGTGAACTTGGACAAGACGTTCATTATCGACGATAACTAGATCGAAAATCAATTTTAGGAGGTAACAAGAATTAGAACTGTTCAGATGAGTCATCAATCGTAGGGATAAGATTAACGGTTATGTATCGTCGGCTTATCAAGCTTCTGGTAGTCAATCTACTACGTTGACTCAACTTTTTCATGGAAGGACTCATACGCATTTTACGGAGAATGGCCATAGCATCGAATACTTTATCAGATAGTAAGTCCGATTTGGAAATTTCGCCACCTCCGAAGGTGCTAAAAGAGTCGAGGGAGCTTCGCACAAAAAACGTTGTTCCCGGAATAAGATAATACACGTAGATTATTAAGTTGAGGACATTTAGGAAGATTTGTGGAAATATTTCCACTTACTCACGAGTATCAGACTAATCCTTCATCTTCATTGAAGCATACTTCATCAATCAAGTGGACGAGATAAACTGGATAGCCTTTACTAATTCACTCGCTGGTCTTCAACTTTCGACGGATAAAATGCGAATAAATGCCTGAGTAATCTTGACGGCGAAAAGAATGAGGACAACGAATAATAATAAATAAATGAAGGGGTATGTGCGATGGGATAAATCTCGAACGCGAAACGGTCGGTGAAATAATTATGCCCACGCACGACGGGATAGTATTAAGACTACGTATGTCGGGAAAAATTTCAGAATGTAGAATGACGAAAGGTCAAGAGTACGAGATGACAGAGACGAAATTACTAAAACGAAAAAGACGAAGACTTAATCAAAGTCGGGATATGAGCGAAGGAACGCTTAAGATTGGCAGTGAATAAAGTTTCATCGAAAATAAGGTATAGGTAAATTAACTCGTCAACGATAAGAGTTGAAAGGATTTTAGAATTATGAATATGAAGTGAACGGAAGACGATCGTGAATATGTAATAAAGGAAAATTCCGTGACTACAAAGTGACCGAGGAAAAGTGATTGATGTCAAAGATGTCGGTTTCATACAGATCTGCACGCGAATATATCAACGGATAAATTGCTCGAAAGGTGTACGGATCATTCTCTTGAGGTAAATAAAGTTGGCACGATGCACAAATAATCAATCCATGCTGACGGTGATATCGGAGACTCTCAACTTCGTAGAATTAAGAATCGACACGAAAGAAATGGCCGGTAAAACAAATGTAGATCCGACAAGTCTTCTAGTTCTTTGTCCGTTAGTCGTCTTCTAACTCCGCTTCGTAGATAAGATATAAAGACATAAATAGGTTTTGGGCGTAGAAAAGTCATGAGTCGTAATAGTCTCCTCTCAACTAGAGTCGATTACGACAGAACGTGACGCGATTGCGGAGAAAGAATACGGACAGATAATCGGTAAAACAAAAGAATAATGAGAGTCGTTAACGGACTTAGATTGATCCAAACATCGGTTACCGTAAGACTTAGAATAATTCATTTTGCGGTAAATCGGTATAAAATTTCTAAGTCTTAGTAATTCTCATGTCGAAGGTAAGGTTCATAATCATAGATAGTTGTAGGAATGTCGAAGAACATTAGGCGTAACGATGGTCGTGTTAGAATATATAAAGTATCGTACCATCAGTATTAAATGCACAACATTCACATAATAAAAGGATAATTTGATTAGATAAGTGAATACGAAGTTCAACGTTTTACATAACCCGAATAAACGAAGTACAATAACGTCAAATGGAATAAAGTACAATTTATCGAATAAATCATAAAGGAATTAATCGAAGAAAAATAATTCCACATAAGCGATCCAAACGGTTACAAAGGCAAGCATCCAACTACGGCATTATATCTTGAGTTCTTAACACTCCGTTGTCCGGTGCAACAATACAAGGAGGAAGGCTAAAAGGAGGGGAATCCCATTTAGGGCATTTGTCACGATAGTGCCCAAAAGTACCGCACTCGTAACATGAGCCAGGAGCAATCTTACAAAAACGCTCCGTGTGTCCAAACCTCTTGCATCTCTCGCAAAACCAAATGTGTCGAACTTAGCATGGGCGCCTCCACATACGAAACACTTAGGGCGATCTCTCCAATTCTTTGTAGGTGTAACTACGCGATCTTTATCCTTTGGTGGTCCTCGACCGCGCTTGTGACTTTTCTTCTTTTTGCAACGGGAATTTCGCTTCCGTTTACCGTTGGGCTCTCTGAGCCTCGGTCTCCTTAGGTAAGTCACTAGACTCGGCATGATCGAGTTTAGTACCAAAGCTCGCTCCACTAGGCGAAGAATCTCGAATACCCCGGAGTATGCTCTCGGTGACCTTCGTCACCAGGTCAGATACGATAGCAGCAAGATATTCCGTGAGAATCTCTTAAAATCGCCCGATCAATCTGCTATGCGGTGTCGGCTGCTCACGCGTAGGAGTTTCTTGGGGCGTCATCGTCTCGAAGGAAAATAAAAGGGAATACGAGTGTGTGCATGACTCGAGATTAAACTCAACTTTAAAACGAGTAAAGACAAAATATATAAAAGTCAAAGGGAATGCACACACAAAGGTTTTTCAGAGTAAATCGATATAAGCTTAAGTCATAGTCTAAGTGATTCACATAGGAAGCCACTTAGTTCGCTATAACCATTGGCTCTGATACCAATTTCTGTCACACCCCGCTCAGACGGAAACCCGAGGTGTACAGTAATGTAGGTATCAGAAGACAAAGATTACATCGAATAAATACTACAACAATAAGATTACATTAAATAAAGTTAGGAGTACAATAAATACATCATAAATACAAACTGTTGACTTAAATAGAAACTAAACTACGTCTAGCTGAGTCTCTACGAAGTCCACACAAATATTAAAGAAACCGAACTACGTCTAGTCAAGTATCTTCGAAATCCTCAAAATCCATAACAAATAACGTACTCCATAATCGATGTAAAATCTCAATCTCCTGAAAAGCGTTAAAATACGACGTCAACATAAAGTTAGTGAATTATTCGCAAAGTTAAGAAAACATTAAGTATAAAAGCTTTTGACCCAAAGTTTAGAAAAGGTTTAGTAAATCATTAATAGTAAACATATATCTTGATTTAAATAGCAAATAGCAATATGAACATTCCTTAGCCTAAAATAATACACCTGAACCTAAACATTAAAAGGCAACAACCCCCTTAGTGTGTTAAGCTAAGTTTAGTCAATGAAATAGTAGTATGGTAATAACATCAGTCCGCAAGGACCGCACACAAGGCAAAATCCCAATACGGCGATGAGGGTTTGTTAGACCCATATAGATCTATATATATAACCATGGGCTCAATAAGAGTTGACATGTATGTAAACGGGGCCTTATACTACCACCAAGGCCGTATAAGTAAGTAAGGTAACACGATAATACTAAGGCATCATAATCTAATTTGCATAAACAAGATATATAAAATTTTAGTTACGCTAATCATGCCCGAAGTAAAATTTATAAAGCGGTAAAAGGGCATCGAATAACTCACAGATCAGCAATACTATGTCGGGTAGACACATATAGGTGAAAGCTCCACCGCCTAAGTGCCCTAGTATAAGACATCAAATAAGTCTAAGTATCTCGATAAGTCTAGTTGGGTTTAGCCTTGTATGATTAACGTTATATTGTATAATATAAATAATATGTTCGAGTTAAAGATAATGAATGTAAGATAATAATATCTCGATTCATCGTGACGAATCTGAGTCAACGATATTCTGAGTCGAGGGCGACTAATAGAAGATATAAATAAGTGATGACAATAATGTCCAATAAGAGATGACGATACTTCAAGTCGATACTGACTAATGGAAGATATCGTTTAATTTATGTCAATAATGACTATTAAAGGGAAATGACGTTACGAGCCAGGATTGACTAACATAAATATCGATCGAAGGATGAACATAGACGGATAAGGTTAGTCAACGTTCATCGAGTTTATAATTTAAGTAAGGTTGACTTTAGTCAAAGTCAACTATGCACGATAAAGAGTCAAAGTCAACTAAGAAATCAACACTTGACGAATTCGAATAACTTTTAAGTAAAATAATTTGAATTCTACGTTATAAACATGTTTTAAATCAAAAGATAAGTTATTTAGTTATTACGTTTAGGATTACGGTCGAATATTGGGGAATAAGGGTATTTTATCAAAAATAAGCCTTTATAAAACCGTGCTAAAAAAGTGTCACCTTTAAGTTTATTATTAACAATTATGTCCAAAACATAAGTTTGATACCTTATAATAGTTTAAGTATATCTTTTAGTGTGTTTAAGTAAGATCGGATAAGCTAAAACGGCTAAATACCAAAACCCGAGGGTATGAATACCATTTTAAGACGATAACACGTTTTAAGCCCAAAATGGATGTTTGAACATAAATAATACGTCATATATACTAATAAATACATATAAACTAGATTTGGAATGGAATATACGACTTAGATATAGTAACTAGTATAAATATATAGGTTTGAGTAAGAATGAAAGTTTAAATAACGAGAATTATAACGGAAATACGAGTAAAGGAAGTTTGTTGCTGATGTTGATTTGTTTGAACGGATATATAGTTTTAAGTATAGTTAATAGTGTATATAAGTAGTTTTGAGTAAGCATGAAAGGTTACAAAGCAAAAACGAGAACAAAATAGGAAATGGTGTGATGAATTTTAAGTATAGTTAATATTAGTTTTGATGAATTTGGCCGAACTTCAACTCCGCAACAAACCGAAGTTTGTCAAGATATTTTTTAACAAGTTGAATGAGAATAAGTGGTTAACTGAAAATACCATGCAACAGGTATGTTGTGTGGCGATATTAGTTATGGATTCGTTTAGGATGTATAGGGGAGGTAAATGTCCTTTTACAATGCACCTTTACTGTGATATATGTAGTAAGTTTTTAGCGGATCGACTTGTTGAGGGAAATTGTCCGACACCAGGTTGTGGTTATGATTCTGCACGAGGAGATCAGTGTGAAAAATGTGGAAAGCTATTAAGTCCAACTGAACTTGTTAGTCCTAGATGCAAGGTAATAAATACTTATGTTGCAAAAACAAGTTGTTGCGGGTCAAAGAGTTGCGGACAGAGGTGCTACTTTCCAAAGTGTTGCGGGTTTGAAAGTGTTGCTGAAGTGTTGCCTGTGAAAGGTGTTTCGGACCAAGGATGCTGCTGTTCAAAGGAGTTGTTGACCGAGTTGTTGCTGAGGACAGCATCTTGCGCTGAAAATGTGTTGTTACTCCCCCACGAACAGCAGCAACAGCTGCTGTTTCGTGGTTCAAAAACAGCACGGAAGTTGAGATTAATGTATCGGTTTAAAGGTTACTCGTTGTATATTAGTTTTAGAGACTTTTTGGTTAAAAAAAACTCATGTCTAAACACACGTAAAAGGTAGCTGTTGCTGGGATTAAAGAGGGCATTTTGGGCAGATTTTCATTTTATAAATTTCCGTCATAAAAGTGTTATAAATTTCAGTTTCTTTCCCGGTTTTAGTTATGTTTAATTTTCTTATTTTAAAGCTTAAAAAGGTTAAAGAAAATGAAGATTTAGAGGAAAATAAGCTTACCAAATCGAAAGGAAATCGAGGAAAAAGATGAACAATTGACTTTGTCTTCGTTTTGGAGTAATTACTTGGCGGAAATTTGGTGATTTTGATGAAGAATTTGCTGGTTTCGTTTTGGATTTTAGAAAGTAAATTGAAGATGTCTGTGTGTTTGTGTTTAGAAGGAGAAAAGAGGAAGACAGGGAAATGGGTGGGCAAAGGCCCAAATGGGGCAAAGGCCTCTTGATCCACTTTCTATGCACAAGGAGACAAGCCTAAAATAGAAGATTCCCACTTAACCCCCAAGTTAAAAGGACGGAATTTGTAAACTTTTTGTCGTTAAGTCCCGTTAAAGGGCTAGTTTTGTAATAAAATTTTACGTAAGATAATTAACTTTGAAAAATATATAAACGTTAATTTTAATCGTATAATTAAAGGCATAAAATCCCTAACTAACTTACGAGAATACTTAATTTAACTAGGCACTTAAGGCTAAATACGATTCCTACTCGGAACCCGAAATAATAAAACTAACCCGACACAAAAGTAGAAATACGAATACGAGACGTAAATAGAATATAAATACGCGATACACACAAAATACTAAAAAAATAGTCAATAGGGTCAAAACGAATAACGAAAATAAAAGGATAAATAGAATAAATGACGGGAATCTACCTTGGAAATTCGCGGTTGTCACAGATTTGTCAAGGAAAAGTTACTTAATTTTTAATCTGTTGTAAATTTTTAGCTAATATGGTGCTTTTATTGTTAATGCTCCTGCTACGTTGTTAGAAATACAATATACATTTTTCTGTTCGATAATCAAGTTTAATACACATTGTATTGATCTTCATGGTTACCATAAAGGCGGTATTAATATCTAAATATTTGTTTGAAGGAAGATGTGATCTTATACATACACCACTTGAGGAAAAGGTTCTTACTTGTGAAATATGATTTAACCTCTCGAAAGAAGAACAACTCTCGATTCAAAGAAGAATGTATACTACTTCAACTTTATTATTACTTCTAGTTTGAGTCTCCACTGTTGAAATTCAATTTTTGTCTGGGTGTGTGCTTCATGGAGGGTAATTTGAGACATTGGAAAACATGGATTAGTAGCTTAATATGGTTCGTAGTTATAAAGAGATGTTCAAAGTTTCATATTTTCAAATTTCTCCTATTGGATGATGTCAAAAAGGGGAAGATATATATAGATGATATGATTTACAACTTATATGGAGTGTGGTGGCATGGAACAAGAACTGAAGGCTTAAATGTATTAAATGTATTGAAAGTCTACTTACATTAATAAGTGGCGTGTTTTGATAGAAATATCAACGATACAAGAAGAATTAACTTGTTCAAAGAGATATCGGTTGTAAGGGAAGTTTTTCAGTTTATTGTTTGTTATTTTGTCATCATCAAATAGGGGAAGATTGTTGGGATAATTAATTATCCATATTATGATTTGATGATACAAATATAAACTGATAACGGTGAAGAAATAGTAGTTTTGGAGTTGGTGATTTATATTGAAAAAGACTAAGTGATGGTTACTACTGCTCAGTTTCTACTGCTCATAGAAGCTTCTACTGCTCATACAAGTTATTACTGCTCATAGAAGTTTCTTGATGTGTATTTCATAACATAAAATTATTTAAAGTTTAGAAAAGGATTTTACTAAAGTAGATTAACACACAATACAGGCAGTGTACCTGATCGTACGATAATATAGATTCAGTAAGTCCGGATCGAACTCAGGGAACGTGTATTTATATTCGTTATCTCAAATTATATAATTAAACTAAATAAAGCAAGTAAACATGGGGGACGTTTTAGTTATGTGAGAACATATTTCAGAAAAACAAATAACTAAATTAAAATAGCAATTGAATTAACTAAGTGGAATTGTGGATGAAAAACTGTTTCGAAAAGACTTTTAGATTTAATCAGATATTAAAAAGCAGTGATTACATGGAATTACGTTTCACCTGGATCATGAATAATAAGAATATGTTTGATTGGTTTAACTGTGATTTCTATAATAATTAGACTTCCTATTAGAGTTATCTAATCCTACAATTTTAGAGAAAGATCATACGACTAATCGTACATCAAGAGCTATCTTAGATTATCCACTCTAAATTGTGCTTTAATTTCACTATTATTTACAATTTAATCTGTCGACTACGAATTAACAAAAGTCTCAATTATTCAATTTGGATATAATTGTCATGTTCATTCAATTCATTAAATTACTAACATCTTAGCCTATCTCAATTAAGTCTCAAGCTACAATTATCTAATAAATCATATAATCGTAAATAACTGATAAATTTATAAGAACGCTAGTTATGATATAGATTCATCAATCACGCTAAGTAGTAAATTTAATGACCTTGAATAAACATGGATCGCGATTAAACGTAAATAATAACGGAAAAATCAATTAGTTCAAACATAAACTTAATTAAACATAGATCCAAGTTCAACAATCCAAGCAATCACTTAAGGAGTTTAGCTCATGTTGGATTGTAACAAAATAGCATAAGAATTCTTTAACAAAAACATTGTATCAAGAAAAATACGAATAAAGTGCAAACCAATAATAGCAAACTTCAAAGATGATTAAAAGAGATTAATCAAAGCTTCTAACGTGATCAAAGACTTCCAGGACTCTCCTTGCAGCTCTCCAGGTCGAATGTAGGGTGAAAATATGGAATTTTATGTCTCCAACTCGAACCCTAGAAGCCCTTTAAATAGAGTCTGATCCGTCTGATTTAGCCGGCGGCTGGCTGTATTCAGCCGGCGGCTGGAATACGCGGGTAGAAAAGTTGTTTCCGCGGCACGTTTAGGAACAATTGTGGAAATTTAATCCAGCCGCCGGCTAAATAATTTCAGCCGTCGGCTGGTTCTTCAGCTTTCACTTTTGTTGCTCGTTTGTATCCGTTCTGAACCGGTTTCAGCTCCTTTTCGCTCCATTATCCAAATTCAACTCTAATCTGCAATTATCACTGAAAACATACCAGATCATAACAAAAGTTGCAGAAAACTAGAGTAAAAAAATGAGAAATATGATTACAAAATATCGATTATTTTAAGCATATCAAATTCCCCACACTTGAATCTTACTTGTCCTCAAGGAAACTATCAGATTTAGAACAAAACAATCATCTTCAATAAAAATAAAATACCCAACGAATCAAGTAAATTACAAAAAATTTATTTACGAAGATGAATTTAACAATTACCAAGCCAAAATTTAAATGCATAACTAAACATCTCACGATTTGGGAAATATAACACTCAATCACTCAAAAAGCTAATCTAAGTGTAATATATATATGAAATCGCTCAAAGCTCAGTCATGACAAGTATTCTATCCACCAATAGAGTCTAAGTAACTAGTTCACAGGACTTATGGTCATATCAATGGGTGATGAATAAAATGATGGGAAAATGAAATGAAAGTGAATTATAATGAATGGTATGAAATAAATACATTCCAATTAGTCGTTTAATCCAAATATTTTAGTCAAAAACCATATTACTTTCAAAACTCGATTGATTATCCCTAATGGCTCATTCTGATTAAACTCCCAAGACCAAACTTCGCCTTAATTCTTCAACGGTTCGATTGAGAATTTTATTTCTCGCAAATTTCGTTAAATCACTTCAACAATTATTGGTTACCTAGTACGGGCTTTAATAAATATATTTTTTCTGTTTTTTTTATTTTATTTTATTAAAGACACCGCTCAAAAGGTCCATAAAAAATTTGAATAACTCTTAAACTTACATCCACATGTGATTTCCTTCGTGAACTCAAGTAAATTAAACAACTCCATGCCATCATATATAACAATCCGTCTAATAATCAACCAAGTTATGAAAGAGGAAAATTTTCAACAAAAATATCTGGATTAAACGACTTAGACATTTAGGCTCAATTTATGGAATATATATATGGAAAGGTGATAAAAGAAAAAGGTTTGGCGCAAATATGGTATCTAAACGTCAAAAACACTAAAAACGAGTGTTCGATAGGTAGTGTGAGTCAAATAACCAGTGTAGCTACCGACTATAAGAAACGAATAGGCCAATCAACGGTTTAACAATCTTAATTCTTTTGCCTCTTTCCTAGTTACTAATAAGTAAAAATTATGCTCATTCATAGCCTCGAAGCGTATACAGTGTCAAGTTCTAAAGTCTACAAGTCACCGGCACACTCATAAAAATTGAAGATAAAAGCATATAAAATGTATGCTATAATGGCTCAAATCCTCACAAATATGTAACGGGTAGGTGTGCTTAGTTATGCAACTAGTTAAAACTAATTACGAGAAACATGTCAAATTTTTTTAAATTTTCACACAAAATGTTACTAAGGACAAATAGATTCTTTCCTAACCCCTTCCCCATACTTAAACAATACAATGTCCTCATTGTAAAAAAAAATCAGCGAATAAGTGTAAAAAGAAAAAGAGAAAGGAAGAAAAAGAACTCCCCCATTTAGATGTCGAGATTCTGTGAAAGGAGACAACAGTGGAAAGAATGTATGGCTGTAGAAGCATAACGTCCTCAAAAAATCTGCGTAGCTCTCCATTGAAAATTTGAAATTTCGGTATTACTTCCACTAAAATCAACGATATTCTAAAATGGGAAACACAATCACAAACTTATTAAGCACCAAGAATAAAAAATACATAAGAAATCTATTACCAAAATTCAAACAATAATCCATAACGAGAAAAGAAAAATAATAGTCTCAAATAAACCAACAATACATAAAACCCATATCATCATATATCTGGCCAACGTCCTGTCCAGGATGACCTCTGACGCTCCTGAATGGCTCGATGCTCCTCTTCATCTTGTTGGCGCTGAGCCTCAGTAGAAGGATAGTAGTGGGAAGCGGACCACATATGGTGGCGATCATCAAATGTCGAAGAGGAGGGCATGTCCTGGTCCATAGGAGTGTCATCACTAAAAGAATGATAGGACCCGTCGTACGCCTGATAATTAATACCCGCCCGCTGATGGTACTGGTACAACATCTCGTCCTGATAGCGATTCCGACTTTCGAACTCGTTCTGCAGATATCCAACCTGATTGTTGACCATGCTGATGTTGGAGTTGAGATCGTAGTAACGATCCTCCATACGGTCAGCGAAAGTATCGAACCGAGAAGACATATTCCCCATGCTAGATGTGAGTGCAGCAATCTGAGCGTTCAAATCCATTTCCTGGACCGGTGGAGCGTCCTCATCATCCGACTCCTCTATAACTCGACTACTGCTCGCTCCATCCGCCCGTTTAATTTCAGCCCATCGATAGGTCACATGGTTCCCTAGGGCTACAAACCTAATCACTATACGTGCTGATTTAAACCAAGCTGAACCTAAAAGGCGCATCTATGGTGTCAAGGTAGTACACCGATCAAATCCTGCTCCACGGAATTTCAAATGCTTACCAACAACTGTGACAAAATGGCCTCCCCGAATAACACTGCCGGGTCGGGCAACCTTTAGTATCTGAGTCATCCAACGGGCTAAAATATACGGGACATTGATGACCCGTTTTTGCACAATGCAACCCAACCAAAACAGCTCCTTCTTGTGGCACTTCTCAATGCCAGACTTACGACCAATGACAAACAAGCAAACCATGGCAAAAATGGCCCGAACCTTAGGATCACGAATCTGAGTATACGATGGTGCACATTCGGTGGTTAAAACTCCATTAGCTATTGTGGACCACATGGCTGCGTTCTCAGAATAATTGGGCTTTTTAATCCCGGAAACCATGAAATCATCAAAATCAGGGTGTGCCAAGTAGGCCTCATCGAACAACCCAAGAGCTTCCCCAAATTCTTTCAGCGACAACTTTCTAAACTCTCCCCCTAATAGAAACGACACAGTCTTGGCGTTTGGATCGGGTTCAGCATGATTGAAGGCGAAAGAACTGTAAAACTCGTACGTGGCCTCAATGTATATTTGCTCGTTGATTGAAAATAACCTGTCCCAAGCTCGACATGTAAATGTCCCAAAGTTGACTTATAGCATCTCCTCAAGTTCGGAAGCTCCAGATTCAAAACAGGTATCATGTGCAATTACCTCGTTCAAAAACTCCCAATCAATACCGGAAGGGGCATAAACCGGGTAATTCGGCATTGTGGTCAATTTGGCTTGAATTTCTGTCTGCCTCTGTTGATTAATGCCACGCCTAAGTGGTACTCGTAGGTAAGGGTGATTAATGTCATAAAGTGGGACGTGAGGTGGGATCTCTTGTTGAGCATTTTCGTCGGCCATATTCTTGGTGCTTGAATTAGAAATGGAATTGAAAGATTGAAGAAAATCGAACGAAAAAGATGGTGGAGAAGAAGATTTCAGCCGCCGGTTTGTTTAAGATAAGTGTGTGTGTGAATGTGGAAGAGAAAAAACGAGTTTATATATTTTTTAAAACCTGGTGATTCAGCCGGCGGCTGGAATTTTTAGCCGCCGTATGGCTTTTAGCCGTCGGCCAAATATATTCAGCCGCCGACAAAAATTTTCTGTTCCAAAAAATAATGTTTTTTCGTTCGGTGGTTTAACACGATCTAACCTGGTTTCCGACATGTTTAGCAACTCTCATATGATGAACTAAGTGAACCTGAAACAAAAAATCAAAGATTAAAAGAGAAAAACGCGTAGTGTACATACATTTTTGGTTTTTTTTTTTTGTTGTTTTTCTGATTTTTTTGTATTTTTTTTTTTAATTTTTCTAAACAAAATAAAATAAAAGGAAAAGAAGCGGGTTGTCTTCCGTAAGCGCTATTTGTTTAGTGAAGAGTCGTTAAGCTCGACTCAGACCACGTTTGTTAACCGTCACGTTCATGGAGATCGAGGTCCTCGTCGTCTCCAAACAAGTCAAACTGGTTGTCACGTCCATCGACATAATATTTCTTCAATATGTGCCCATTCACCTTAAAACTTTCGCCCTTTTCATTGGCAATTTCCACTGTACCGTAAGGGAATACATCTAGGACGATATATGGCCCCGACCACCTTGAGCGTAATTTCCCCGGAAATAAATTCAATCGGGAATTGTAGAGTAGAACCATATCGCCGTTGATGAAGTTCCTATCCGTCTTGATACGCTTATCATGCCATTTCTTCGTCCGTTCCTTGTAAAATACCGAATTCTCATAGGCGTTCATGCGGAACTCGTCCAAATCCTGTATTTGGTGGAACCTGTTCTTCCCTGCAGATATCATTTCCATATTTGCAGCTTTCAAAGCGCAATATGCCCTGTGCTCAATTTCAACGGGTAAGTGACATGCTTTACCATAAATTAAAAGATAAGGAGTACAACCAATAGGAGTTTTAAATGCCGTCCTATGCGTCCAAAGAGCATCGTCTAACTTATCGGACCAATCCTTACGATTTGCACCGACCGACTTTTCCAAAATGCGTTTCAAGCTTCGGTTAGTAACCTCGACCTGCCCGCTTGTTTGGGGGTGATAAGCTGTTGAAAACTTATGGTTCACACCATATCTTTTCAACACCTTCTCAAGTTGGGTGTTACAAAAATGTGTACCTCTATCACTAATTAAAGCTTTAGGGGTACCAAACCGGGAAAATAATTGTTTTAAAAAATTGACGACGACTCGCGCATCATTTGTGGGTAAAGCTTTTGCTTCGGCCCACTTTGATACGTAGTCGGCGGCTACTAAAATATATTTATTTCCCCGACTTGAAGGAAAGGGTCCCATAAAATCAATACCCCATACATCGAAAATTTCACATACCTGGATGCCCGTTTGTGGCATCTCATCGGGCGAAGAAATGTTACCGGTCCGTTGACAAGTGTCACATTTCTTCACAAATTCGTGAGCATCCTTGTACATTGACGGCCAATAGAACCCGACATCAAAAACTCGTTTGGCTGTGAAGTTCGCAGCATGATGTCCTCCTACAGGTCCCGAAAATGGCGTAAAATCTTGTCCTTCTCCGCACCGGAAACACACCTCCGAATTACGCCATCTGCACAAGCACGAAACAAAAACGGGTCTTCCCAAAAATAATGTTTCAAATCAGCAAAGAATCGCTTCTTTTGCTGATAAGTTTTATTCGTGGGAAGGGTTTTGGCAACCAAGTAATTAGCAAAATCAACAAACCAAGGTACCTCGTCACTTACTTTTACCGTCATTAGTGCTTCATCGGGGAAAGTGTCCCGTATCACCGACTCATCCAACTTCTCCAATTCCGGGTTTTCCAACCTAGACAAATGATCTGCCGCCAAGTTCTCCGCTCCTTTCTTGTCCTGAATTTCAATATCAATGTGACAACCGTCTAAAATTCAGGTGATTCTCAGTTACTTAATCGGTTCGAATCTCTAGTTACTCTTTTATCGTGTTCATATTGTTCGGGTTCATAATTGTCGTGTCTTTTATTGTCGGAACCAAAAGTCGGAATCAATTTATAACTCCTAACACCAAATAAACAATACAAGAACTTGACTAAGTTCATAACGGAAACTAAAAAGATTCTAGTCCTTAACTAATTATAACGGAAAACTTAAAACGTCACAAAGCTGGAATTCCCATCCAGCCGGCGACTGGATATAGTCGGCCGGCGGCTGAATCCCGCTGACTGTGACTTGATGAGTCATTTTTGCATGAAAATTTATTGGCCAACTCCCCCAACTCGGGTATTGGACCAAATTACTGCCAAATGAAGTTCCCTAGGGCAGTAATCTTCTTTTCCCCACCTCCCAAAACACTTTACTTTCATTTTTCAAAAACACAAAACACACACATAGTTATCCTCTCTCTAAAACTCTCTCATTTTTCCTCTCAAGAACATCAAAAACAGAAACATAAACATAAACACCATTATCAGTCCATAACACACATAAATCGACCATCCAAGCCATCAAAATCGTTCCAAGAGTAAAGGGTGTCAAAGGAAAAGGATTAAATCGGGTTTTGAAGAAGTTTTTGAAGCCAAATCTCATTCAAACCGTCACTTTTCTTTTTCCTTCGGTAAAACCGTTTCTTTTTACTGTTTTTATCTAAATAATCACTTGCATGTAAGATCCATAAACTGAAAATGTGTTTTCATAAAGATCTAAAACGTTTTCTTGTTTAAAAACGGGTTTTTACAATAGATCTACATTTTTAACATGCAAATCTAAAAGATACAGTGATTTTACTTTAAAAACTTATATATTTGATAAATAACAGGTTGCATGTCGAATCTAACCTTAAAACAAGCTAAAAATAAAAAAAATAACGTAATCTTGAAACTGGCCGAAGGCTTTTGGCCGGCGGCTGAAGGTTTTCAGCCGACGGCTAAAGTCCAGCCGGCGGCTGAGTATCTCCAGCCGCCGCCTGAATACTGCTGTTCACAATATTTGTCGTTTTAAAGGCTTTAAACGTAAAAATAAGGTAAAATAAGTTACCACAGATTATATATTTTGGAAAGCTCACTGTTTTTGGTAAATAAACTGTTTGGTAAAGCTTTTGGAATTGAAACATTTGTATTATCGTTCTTGTTGATTATATTGCGTGTTTTAAAGCGGGAAAGTGCTTTGAAATTGGACTAAATTTTTATAGCGCGGAAGCGCTGCCCAAATTTCACCGTAAAATATTCTTCAAATTCAGTAACTTAATATTTTCGGGACTTATACACTTTGACTTTAAACTTTGACCCTTTTGGACATAATTGGACTTATCGGACTATACAACGTACACGAACACATTTATTCACATAATTTTGCCGTAACACTTTTTGGGACAGAATCTAAAGTACAAGAAATTGGGATTCTAAAATGTTAAATTGAAACTTAAACATAACTCTAATTATACTAATAAAACTTATACAACATTCCAGTGTTTTAGGTTATCTTTGATTCCCGATGCTTTTCGCTCCATCCGTACTTGTTCTTACTTCTCTTCGCAAACCGTGAGTTACAACCCCACTTTGTTTTACTTTTATACTTTTAAACATTATTTGGGGGAAACATAAGATTGTATGAATTGTAACTTCGAAACTATTTGCGATTTGTTGAAACTATTGGAAACTTGGTACTTTCGAAACTTTATTGAAACATTTGGAAACTTGTGTGAAACTTGGAACTTATTGAAACCTTGGAAACTTGAAACCTTTTTGAAACTTATGAAACTCGTAAACTGTGGAAACTTGTACTAAACTTGAAACTCTTTGGAAACTTTGAAACTTTGGGAAACTTGGAAACTTGTGAAACTAATATGCGTATATGTGTTGTGACTCCTTAATTGGTTAACTAAATTAGGATACTTGTTAGAGCAACCAATCTTTGATGAGAATATTAACCCGTAAGTGCCTACTATTTTTAGAAACAGAACTCAGTTGCCCCGTTTTAGACTCGGAAACTTTACACACTATTAGCAATAGCCGTTAGTATTATGAGTATCGATACTTAGGAGAGGTCACTCCTTACTCAGGGTTAGCGACCCAAGTACATATTACTAAGATTCAGGTGGAAACTCAATTAAACATTTTGGGGCTAGATCCTGACCAGACAATCGGTTTAGTGTAAGCTTACAACCTATATTATACCAAGTGATTGATACGAGTTACTATTTAGTTAAGCACATATTACCTACGCATATACCTTTTTAGCGCCTGGATTCCGCTGCAACTTTATTTATACGAGTTTTATTTGTTTTACTTGCGTGTGTACAAAACCTTTTACTATTTACATATACGTTCTAACGTCGCTCCGTTCCTTTTACTTATGACGTCATCATATATTTTTATATCTTTCTATTTTTGGAAACTTTTATCGAAACTCTAAACTGTAACTCACTCACTACTTTATGTAGTTGACACTTTATCTTATGTTTCAGGAAATTAGTGTAAGTGTTGGGATGCATGGCAAGGAAGGGTCACTATGGTTACGTGAGGCGCACTTGGGAAAGACCTTTCTATTTTGGGAATCTTATTTTGGACTTGTATTTGTACTTAAAATTTACTTGTGAACTGCTTGGTTGTTTTAAATGTTGAACTATTTTTATTTTAATGAAATGACTTGAATCATTTAAATTTGCTTATGACCGTGTAATGATATTCCAGCTCTCACATTCCGTGTTTCCGCTATAGCGGGGTGTGACAGACTTGGTATCAGAGCACAAGTTATAGTGAAAACGGTTTTAGAAATTTCCAAAAAGTTTTTGAAACCAAAATATAACCAAGGCTTTTCGGAAAATCATTATGGGCTCAAACTTTAGAGAATTAATTTCGCGATTGCATGATTGTTTTTAACTACGCATGGCCTGATCACCCCTGCCTAGTTCAAAATGGCTTATGCAAGAACGGAACATAATTACTAATGTTAAACGGTTTTAAGTCGAAAAATTCCCGGTCTTACTATTCCCAACCTCACGTGATTGACCCTTACCTCCATTTCCTTACATATTTCCTTTAACATTATCTTGTTCACGTACTTACGAAACTCTTTATGTCGCAGATCCGTCATGTCTCAGTCATCCCGTTCACGATCCCTCTCACGAGCCGCCTCCCCATTGCACGAACCCTCTGAGGGCCATACGGCCTCTAAGAGTCAGCGTCACCAGACGACTGACCCGACGGAGGATACGTCGTTGACCATTAGCAGCAGTAACGGGTCTAGCCCGAGGACCGTATTACCACTTCCTCGACCGGCACCCGTTGCAGCACCACCTCAGCCCCAAGGGCCCCGCGCCGGGATGACTGCGCGCCAGCACCCGGGACCGTTCCGACCCGTACCTCCTCAGTCCTTCGTGGACCCGTACGATCCCGCCTTGCGCACCCCAGTTATGGAACGCTATGCGTGGGAACGACAGTTCCTTGAGGAGAGGCGACGCGCCCAGGAGGCCGGACCCTTCCGACCTATGATGCCACCCACTCTCCAGCCTCCTCCACCGGCCGCATTTCTCCACCTGTACCGTGAGGTCCGGGGACTCGCCGAGGAAGCCCAACAGCAGGGCCTCCTTCTCTTCGAAGTCTCCGACGCCGCGCACAAACTGGCGGAACAGTCGATACGAACCATCGCATCGGCTCAAGCCACTGCACGGACTGTGCAGCGCCTTGTCAGCGCGTGCTTCGTCATGGGGGCATTGGTAGTGACTATGGTCGCCAAGATGTTCCTCGAGAGGCGCCGTTAGTTCATTTCTTTTATTATGTACTGTACGCCGAGTTGTAATTTTCAATGTATACAGCTTCGAGCCATTTCCATTATTCCCTTATTGTATCGTACTGTACTTCTTTTCTATTTTGAACCTTGTACTAAAAACATTATTATCGTTATCAATGGATTTCTATCTTTATTATCTATTATCACTATTGTTGTATAAATCTTGTTCTATGGTTGGATCATTTTTCTTACGTATGAGCCTTTGTCGTGTGAACCTCTTGAAACCTTGTCGTGCGTGTACTATCTGTTCTATTATATTACTCTTGCGTGATCGTTAACTTGTTCATTGGATTATATTCTTATCATACTCTAATCGTGCGTTCCTAAACTAAATTTGTTGTCTGTTGTAGAATCATGACACCCCGTACCAACGCCGGTATCATCGCCGAGCAAGTCGCTGAGCAGTTGAGCGCCGCGATGCCCAACATGATCGCCCAGATCACCGCGGGGATCAATGCTAATGTCAACAATCACCAGCAGCAACAGCAACAGCAACAACATCAACAA
>CAJVGC010000001.1:55766710-55823568 GCA_910822075.1 Senecio squalidus | reverse complement strand
AAGTACTGTGTGCAAATTTCCTGAAAAATTGTAACTTCAAAAATCCGATTAGTCCAATTAACAATTATCACGTAATACAAAATAAATGCAACTTCCAGAAAGATAAATCTTTCCAAAAGGATCGAATAATTACAAATTCAAAATTACGAATAAAAATAGCTACCGTTCCCCGGCAGCGGCGCCAAAAACTTGATGTGTATTTTATAACATAAAATTATTTAAAGTTTAGAAAAGGATTTTACTAATGTAGATTAACACACAATACATGCAGTGTACCTGATCGTACGCAAATATAGAATCAGTAAGTCCGGATCGAACTCAGGGAACGTGTATTTATATCCGTTATCTCAAATTATATAATTAAACTAATTAAAGCAAGTAAATATGGGGGGCGTTTTAGTTCTGTGAGAACATAATTCAGAAAACAAATAACTAAAGTAAAATAGCAATTTAATTAACTAAGTGAATTTATGGATGAAAAACTGTTTTGAAAAGTCTTTTAGATTTAATCAATATTTAGAAAGCAACGATTACTTGGAATTACGTTTCACCTGGATCATGAATTAACAAGAATATGTTTGATTGGTTTAACTGTGATTTCTATGATAACTAGATTTCCCGCTAGAGTTATCTAATCCTACAATTTTAGAGAAAGATCATACGAATGATCGTACATCAAGAGTTATCTTAGACTATCCACTCTAAATTGTGCTTTAACGTCACTATTGTTTACAATTTAATCTGTCGACTACGAATTAACAAAAGTCTCAATTATTCAATTTTGATATAATTGTCATGTTCATTCAATTCATTAAATTACTAATCTCTTAGCCTATCTCAATTAAGTATCAAGCTACAATTATCTAATAAATCATATAATTGTAAATAACTGATAAATTTATAAGAACGCTAGTTATGTTATAGATCTATCAATCACGCTAAGTAGTAGATTTAATAACTTTGAATAAACATGGATCTCGATTAAACGTAAACAATAATAGAAAAACCAATTAGTTCAAACATAAACTTGATTAAAACATAAATCCAGGTTCAACAACCCAAGCAATCGCTTAATGAGTTTAGCTCATGTTGGATTGTAAACAAATAACACTAAAGGTCTTAAAACAAAACATTGTATCAAGATAATAATGCATAAAAGTTCAAACCAAACAATTGCTAACTTCAGGAATGATTAATGATGATTAACCAAAGCTTCCACGTGATCAACGGCTTCTAGGACTCTCCTTGCAGCTTTCCAGAATGGATGTAGGTTGAAAATAATGAATAAGATGATTAAAATCCGAACCCTAGAAGCCCTTTAAATAGATAATTAAACCGCCTGATTTAGCCGACGGCTGGCTGAATTCAGCCGGCGGCTAAAATGCACGGGTGAAAAAGTTGCTTCCGCGGCACGTTTAGAACAAAAGTGAAAAATTTAATTCAGCCGCCGGCTGTTTTGATTCAGCCGTCGGCTGTTTTCCAATCCTCACATTTCTTGCTCGTTTGTCTCCGTTTCAAGCCGGTTTCAGCTCCTTTTCGCTTCATGATCTAAATATAACTCTAATCTGCAATTCTTACTAAAAATATACCAAATCATAACAAAAGTTGCAGAAAACGAGCGTAAATATGACAAATATGGCTACAAAATATAGATTATTTCAGGCACATCAGATACTCATTTTATGAACACACCCATCTTCATAGACAATCAGAGCACCATCAGCATAATCAACAATCCTGTGAAGCCCTCCAAGACAAAGCACATAGAGATACGCTATCATTTCATACGAGATTGTAATGAAAAGAAGTTGATACATGTTGAGAAAATCCATATTGATCATCAACTTGTTGATCTTCTCACAAAAGCCTTTGATGTGGGAAGATTTACATTCTTGATTACAAGCATAGGAATGATCAACATGGATTAACTACCTCCACTTATCTCTTTCAAATATCTCATGTTAAGTCCCTTCGAGTAAAGCAGTAGTAACCTTAAATATAAAACAAGAGCCTTACTCGTTAGTATTGCTCTATGTTACTACTGCAAAACTAACAGTAGAAATAGATTTTGACTAAAGTTTTATTAGTACGACAAAATTTTCATTACTACGGGAAGGTTTAACTACTACTGCCCTTAGTTTTTTTAATACTGCTTGAATAGTTAATACTGCTAGTAATCCATTAATGCGGCATTCTGGTTAATACTGGATAGTGATACCTATTACTACTGCCAGACCAATTAATACTGCCGTTATTACTACGGTCATTAACTTAATTACTACGGTGATTACCTGTTAATACTGCAACGATTAGTACTGCAGAGTTTTCTTAATCCATAAGATTACTCTGTTAATACTGCGTTGACAAGTCAAACCCCAACTTGTAACTAACTTTTACACGTGGCAATTGATGGTTGGACATAACTTTTAAATTTTCGGCGGGGGTTCTGCAATTATTGACACGTGGCAACACACAATTGCACCGTTACTTTTAATCATAACCCACGTCTAATCCAAGTCGTCAAGTTGTTATAATATTTCAGTATAAATAGGGTTCTTATTAATCTTTTAATTACTTACCTTCTTTCTCAAGAACCCTAATTTCTAAAAAGTTACCGTTACAATACAAACTCTTCCTTTTTGTTCACTGTTTGATAAATTTTCTTTTTCTTACTAACAATGGCTGAACTTCAGTTTTATATGACACATAACATGGTTGTCTGTTCATCAAGAAATCAGAAAACGAAGATTTCCATCCTATTATTGACTTCTTGAAACAATCCCACATAAAGTTCTCTTTAACAGTCAGCCCTGAATTACACGAACATCATATTAGAGACTTTTGGACAACTGCAGTGTCAACCACCATTGGAGAAGTACCAGTTATCAAAGCCATAGTGGATGGCAAAGAAATTACTGTTTCAGAGGCCAAAATACGCACTCATCTTCATCTACAAGATGAAGCAGGTATAACTGAACTTCCTAATGAAACACTTGTTTCAAACTTTGAACGAATGGGGTATGAGGGGGACCTAAATATTTACACTTTTTTAAAAGATAAATTGTCCCCTCAATGGAAGTACTTGTTGCATACTTTGCAACAATGTCTTTCACAGAAAAGAACGGGTTGGAATGAGGGTAGTTCATCTTTGGCAACTGCCATGGTGTGTTTGGCTACAAACCAAACATACAATTTTTCAAACCTTATTTTTGATGGCATGTTGTGGAACCTGGCTAATCTTAAACACAAATTTTTAATGAATCCAAGGTTCCTTCAGCACATCTTTAACTGTGAACTTAGAGATCTCAATAGATCTCAAAACGTTTTCTCATCCCATGCTCATACAAAGAAAGTTTTTACAAATATGAGACGGGTTAACAAAGGTTTTTCAGCAAATCTGACACCATTGTTCTCTACAATGATGGTGGGCACAAGTTCTACCACAGATGAGAGACAAGTGACTTCACCTCTGTCTCAACCCCCATATGATCTAGTTTCTACTGTGAGTACCTCTGCAGTTTCTGCTGCAAGTACGGAGGTTATCATCCCAGAGGTTACAACTACAGTTCATACTGCAAGTGTACCTCCAGTTAATACTAAGAGTTCTACTCCAGTTAATACTGAGCCAGTCACCACTTTTGTGACTACACCATGTGCTTCTACACCTCACTCACTACCACCACTTGTTGCAACATTTGCTAGAAAGGCTAAGAGGGTTCCTTAGTCTCTTAGTCCTCCAACTTCCCCATTATCCATTTTCAAAAAGTCTTTACCTGAAAAATCTTCAGGAAAGAAACTTTAAAGGGAAACCATTGAGCTGTCCCCCAAGCTCCCTGAGGTGGTCGCTAAGGAGGGGGAAGACCATTTGAGAAGGGCTCATACTACTGCTGCTCTCACTTCTCATAGTGAAGCACAGGACAGTATGAACATACTTAAGACCCAACTCAAGGCAACACCTTTCATTGATACTGCTTTTGTGGATCTTTGGAAAGTGGTCCCTGGTGCCGAGAAACCAAGGGGGAGGGAACAACTTCTGCTAGGCAGAGGGGTCCCTCTACTTCCTATGATCTACCGCCGGTTGGTACCCAACAGGTAAGGGGTGAGGATAGATACAACTATGATCCATTGGAATTGCTGGAATGTTACCAAAAGTACATTTTTACCATTGAAAAGCAAGGGGAGGAACTTGCTCAGTTGAGAGAAATTGTTCTCAAGCTTGTTGATCAGCAGAAAATGATGTTGGACTTCTTTATGCAACAAAAGCCAACCACGAGAAGTATTGGTACTTCACCAGTACCATCAAGCTCATCTTCTTCAGATGACACTCCTCCAGCTGACAAAATAGGGGAGAAAGAAGTTGAAAAGATTTTATCATCTGAAGAGAGTGCAGAACTCAAGGGGGAGGAAAGAAAGAGTGATGACATTGTGATTACTGCCACATCATCCCATGAAGAAGAAGTAGAAGGTGAGAAGATGGTAGTTGATGATGAAGTTGAAAAGGAGCAAAGATTTGAGGGGGAGCAGGAAATGGAGATAGAAGATGAGGAGCAAGAAGTCATAACTACTGAAGCGATTGATGATGTTCTCATTTCTGCTGCAGAATTTGTTTCTATTGCCCCTCCTGTTAATACTAAAGAAGCTGTTACTATTGCTCCACATACAGAAGCTGTTACTACTGCTCCACACACAAAAGTTGTTACTACTGCACCTCACACTGAAATTGTTAATACTGAAGGAGTTAATGTTGAAGAACCAGTTTCTGCTGTCAGCTCAATTGATACTTCTCTTCATGTTCCTACTGACACACCTCCAACAGTATCATTTCCTTCGATGACTGAATCAATTCAAAGCAGTGAAGCTTTGAAAGCAATATTTTCTGAAGCAACAACAGTCACAACAGTTACTAGTGCTACAATCTCAACTGTTGATGAAGTTGTTGCTTCTGCTGAACTCTTGAAGCTGGAGATGGCTAGAATTCTTACAGAAAGAAAGATTGAACAAGCATCTCTTCCAAAAGTAAAATCATTGAAGATACCTGCAGTTCCTGACAAGACTAAATTGATAGAAGGAATTGACTTTGTAGCAGATCCTTCAAGGACAGAAGGTATAAGACCAATCATTCCTCCTCGTAGATCATATGTTCCCAAACCTATTGCAGACATTGAGCCAGATGAGAAGGCTAAGGGGAAGAAAGTAGTAGAAGATCTAAAGGAGAAGGAGAAAATGAAGAAAAAGAAGGAAAGAGAAGAGAAGCTGGCTGAATTTGCTGCTTACCAGCTAGCTGCTGAAGACTTGGACGTTGGTGATGATCCAGCAACTATTGTGGACATCCACACCAAGCTTCAAATTCAAGAGATGGAGAAGATACAAAAGTTAAGGGAAGAAGAGCTAGCTGTGAAAGCTATGGTAGAGAAAGAGTTGGCTAATTTAGCCAAAGAAGAAAGAGAGAAGAAAAAGAAAATCCAAAAGAAGCAATCCACACAAGACAACCTCACTGAAGATAGACAGAAGTTTATCTCATACCTCAAGTCCAAAGGCTACAATGGTAAATCATTGGGGCCAATGAAGATGGGAAATTTGCTTGAACTAGTGGAAAAGGAAAGAAAAAAGGATGCTCAGAGAAAGATAGCACTCACAAAACTGCAAGACAAAAAGCAGTTTGAGTTGGAGAGATCATTAAAGAGAACTCATGAAATAGGTAGAAAGATGTTTGATGAACAAGGAAAAGAAATTCCAAACCCTTTTGCTCCAGTTAAAGCTAATCCACCTGAGAAGCTGAAGAGAAAGAAGTCGGTATCAACAAGAATTGTTCAAAAGAAACAAAGAATAGAAGATACTTCTGCTTCAACTGCTCCTCAAGAAAGTCCTATTGTACCAGTTGTTCAAGTCAAGAAAGAACCAGTTGCTGTTGAAGAAAAGGATGATGATATAGAAATATCTCAAGATGACTGTTCTGCCTTGATTATTCATGAAGAAGGACTAAGGATAGCACCTTTAGCTGTTGAGCCTCCTCAAATCATAGACTGGGAGTACACTGGTGGGCGAATGAAGACTGAGTATGTGGTGACCAAGGAAGATAAGTCCAAGACCATTGTTCCAGCTTTTCACAGAATGGTTAGAGACTTCTCAAGGTCTGATCTGGAGAGAATTTATGATATTGGAAAGATCAAATACTCAAGCTCCAGGGGTCAAAGTTCAGGCATAGACATGGCCATGGACTGGTTGAATGACATGTTTGACCCAGATGCTGAGAAGATTAACCCTGCTTTCAAAAGGGGAGGTCCAAACAACCCTGTCATTAAGTGGTTCATTTATGAAAGAAGTGGCACATATTCTATAGTTAGAAGTCATGGTGCAATGGAGTTCTATCTAGTAGACAGAAGGTATCCACATGGGTTGAGGACACTGAAAGAGCTGATCAAGGTCAGATTGTATGGACTTATGACTTCCAAGATGGCTCATGAACTTGTTTGGAGCATCATGATGCAAATCACTGAAGAGTTAGCTAAAGAAGGAGAAATGGAGATTGCAAAGCAAGCAGCTGAGATGAACAAGGATTTAGATGATTAATGAATATGTTTTGTAATGAAATTAATTGAAACTGATGTATGAAAACTTGTAATTTTGATGATTATAAAAGTTCAAGGTTAGGGGGAGATTGTTAGGATTAGAACTTAGTTAAAAAAAGTTTTAGTTTCATTAATACTGCTCCTAGATACTGATAGTAAGGTATGTCATTAATACTGACTGAAGTTGATTAATGCGGAAGATCATTAATACTGAAGACATACAAGTTACTACGGAAGACAAGTTAATACTGCAGTTGAAGATTACTACGGAAGACTTTCATTACTACTGCTTCTTATTAATGCTGATGTTTCAAGAATAGCTACTGCGGAACTATTGATACTGAAACTCTTGCCATGCACGTTTAGTCTAGATTTACAATTGTAATTAGATTGAGTTTCCTTTTAGATAGATGTTGTTTCCTAGTTTATCTAGGTTAGCCTCAAGGTCTATAAATAAAGATCCTTGTATTGATAAAAACACGTTGTATTGATTATAAAAGTTATATGCAATTGACGCTTATAATTCGGCAATAATATTGTTCATTATTGTTCATTATTGTTCATAATTATTCATACTTTAGCAATATTGATTTTTTGAATAACTTGTTAATATCAAAGTGTTCATATCCGCTGCTGAACTTCTTTGATAGATCACGATCTAACAAAGTTAAGGTTTAAGGTTATACAAACGTATTTGATCCTGACAGCTTTGAAGAAACATGTTTCTGAAAACATTTTTTTCTTCAACACATGAAAAACTTTTAATCTTCACTCCTTCATCATCATTAGAACAATTTGATCATCAACAATCTCAGTTTCCTTCAACATCCGACTTAAAACTTCAATTCTTCTCAAATTTTTAATTAGAATGACTTAAACAGATTGAATTGGCAAATTACTAATCTAAACTTGTATTAGCATGCATAATTCAATTTCTGAGTAGATCCTTAGCTTCATGATCATCAAATTCAAACTACTTTTCATCAATCAAATTTTCAATTTGGTTCGGATGAACTGCTTCATCATCCGACTTAAAATATGCAGCATCAAATCTCATATCTTCAAAAATCGATAACTCGTGGATTAGCTTCATATTCTGATCACCTCCAAATCATTATCGTAACAACAATTCCACCAAAAACTAACTAATAGCCACAGATTCTTCATTAATTTTCCTTGATTTGAATTCAGACTTCTTCGATTCAACAAAACACTGATAATTTGACTAAATTCACTCGAATCAAGTCAAATCGATGAACCAGAATGAATTGAATTTAATCAATTGATTTTTTAGGCTCTGATACCAATTGACAGGATTTATAAAGGATCCTATAGCTCTAAATAGTGAATTGTTTAATCAAATCATGATGCGGAATCTCATGATTTGATTGAATCATTAACGGTAATTGAATTGAGGATTTGATTAATGAAAGCAGAATGTTTAGATATCATTGATAGAACAATTTTGGCGGGAAAGGCCGTTACATGAACGTTGAAGCTCTACGGTAATCAAATGAGTCCGGGTTCAAAGACAAATGACTCTTACCACACATCATTCTATTTATAGACATCATTACATACACATTACTCTAAACATAACTAAGTCTTCATTTTAATTTTAACTTTGGAGCTGTTCACTTTAACTCGGAAGTAGAGTCTTCATATGAAGAGTTATAATCTTCAAT
This sequence comes from Senecio squalidus, assembly GCA_910822075.1. Classification (NCBI taxonomy): domain Eukaryota; kingdom Viridiplantae; phylum Streptophyta; class Magnoliopsida; order Asterales; family Asteraceae; genus Senecio; species Senecio squalidus. The sequence continues at coordinate 55,815,314 of CAJVGC010000001.1, read as the reverse complement.
GTTGACTTGTGTTGACTAACTTAATCTTCAGTTTAAATTTAACTTTGGTAAACTTCAGTTAACTCTAGTGAAGTAACTTGTTCACCCGAGTTAAAATCTTCACTGAATGACTTTGTATGATTTAAGTCGGGTGATGAACTTTGTTCACCTGACTTAAACACTCAGATCAAAAACACACTTTGAAGATTTCATAGCTTCATCCATAACTTTCAATAACACTTTTGTTTGGAAGAAGACATTTCAACATAAGATTACCATGTTCTTCAATGCAATCAAGGTGAGCAACGAGACTTGTAAATTTATGTTTCACAAAATATTTTTCTATGTAATCCATTATGTCTTGCTCTCTTTGTACCTTCTTTAGTATTTCTTCATCAACCTTGATTCTCTGTTATTCTTCTTCATAAGTCAATAATTCATCTTCTCTCATCTCAACTTCTAGTTCTTCTGCTGCAACATCGCATGAATCTTTAACAATGACACTGGCTGTTGACTCAACTTCAGTTCCCGAATCAAATATTTCCTTGTATAGACCTTTGATATACTCAGTCTAAGTTTCTATTAACATTCCTGCATTGTAAGTTGATTTCTTAAGAATAGCTTGATGATCAACTTCAGTTCTCAGTTGTTTGGCTCAAAGCTCCAACACTTCATGTTCAGTCATAACTACTTCTTTGCCCTTGCCTTTATGGTCAGGCTGAGTTGATGATTCTGGTTTCCGACTGAGCATCTTTTGAGTCTCAGACTGAGCATTTTGTTCCTTGTTAGTCTATTTGGTTGTATCATCCTCAAATTTACTCCAATACACTCCTTTTGCAAAATCAGTCAAAGGATGACCATAATCTAGATCTAATTCACCCAACTCCTCTCTATAAGTATCCATAGGGGCATCTATCCCAAATTCTTTAGCTTCAAACTCACTCAAAGTAACCTCACTATCAATTTCATAATATTCATCATTTAACTCATTTTGAGTATTGTATTTGAACCTTTTCTTTTGTCTTTTTTGTCTCTTCAAATTTTTCTCCCCATCAATCAATGATCTCTTTCTTTTTAATGTTTACTTATCAGCTTGATGTTGTTGATCATACTCATCATTACCACTTGGACCAATATCAGCAACTCCACTACCACTTTTTCCACTTTTCTCCCCCTGAGTATGAGCCACCACAAAGTCAACATCCCAGTTTGCACACCACCCATACTAACAGTACCACCACCATGTTCTTTCCTCAGTTCTCCAAGTTAAGCAGCCATCTTGAGAATCAACTGTTTTCAAATCAGCCACCTCCTTTGAATTTTGATCTTTTAAAGCTCTTATGTCAGTCTGCATTTCACTCAACTTGTTATCAAATTGAGTTGAAATATCCGTAATAGCCTTTAACAAGATAGGAACAGTAAAAAAAACCTTATACTGAGATTCAAAAGGAACATAAGTTGTGGGTATGGTTGTTGAATCGTCACATCTTCCCTGTTGACTAGGAAAGAGATCACTGGACACATATATGGGTGTAGTTGTTGTAACCTCACATCTATCCCGTTGACTAGGACATATATCTTTGGTCACAGAAGGAGAAGTTTGTATCTCACTCAGGTCCTCGAGCAAGACATTGTCAATTTGTCCATGAGAGTGTGAGAAATTTAGTGGTTTTTCAGTTTGAACTATATAACTAACGAAAATGGCCTTTGAAGTAGGCCTTGAAGATGAGTACATGGATGTCTAGGAGTGAGACATCTTCTTCAATGTTAGCTGTAACGACCCGAAGTTGCATTTCTATACGACGCATAGAATGAATAGTTATACGACGTAAGAGCTCGATTTGTCAACAGAAGTCAATGATATTAAAGTTAGATGGGGAATTATTGATGGTATTTGAGTGATAAATGGTCTTGAAGGTGTTCATTCGTTATTTACGAAAGTTATAGTGAGAATCATTCGTGAAAATGAGTTTGACACATCTTCACCGTTTTGGCCATAACTTCTTCATACGAACTCCGTTTGAAGTGATTCAAATTGGAGAAGAACCGTGACGACCAGAGCTAAAACTTTGATTTTTGGGAATAGTTGGGATTTAGTCTTTACGGTGTGAAGGGTGTAACCTTTACGGCGTAAAGGGCATTTAACCTTTAAGGTTTTTTTCATTTCATTCCTCAAACCTAGCCCCCATAGCTGCTGATTTCGAGTTGGGAAACACCATGAGAGTGTAGAGGACTATCGGAGGATTTTATTGATGATTAGAAGGCTATGCAATCGCGTGAACCCGCTTCGTTATTCGATTATCCGATTCCTCGATTGTGTTGTTGATTCGTGTAAGGTATAACCTATGTTTTCTTATTTTGATTTCTTGAGTCCATAAACTCACTGGATTCTTATATTCATTTGATTATTAGATGTATTGATTGCTCGTTTATTCATTCGTAGGATTCGGTGGTGCGATTTCGTAACGTATTACGGAGGCTTGTTTTGTAAATTCGTTACAAAATCATAAATGGTTATTATGAGCCCGATTCATGCGTGTCTTATGTATTTTGACTTTCTCTACAAGTTGAGAAAAAGGAACCGAGATCTGAAATTGAACAGAATTCAGAGAAATATGTTGTTTTCTGGAGCTGTTCGGATGTTGGTGATTCGTTTAATTGAGTGTTTTATTCGAAAGGTATAATCCTCTCACTTCTTTGATGTTATTTTAAGTAACCTACTATTTAGATAAAGGTCAAAATTGATTTAAAGTTAAAAATCGCTTTTAATGGAAATGGAATAAGAATGAAAGATGAATGCAAACAAAGTACTAAAATGAGCATACGATATATAATATACTCGTCCTTTGGTGGAGGAATGGAAATTCAAAACCAATATTTCTAGAGAAATTTCTCAAAACAATACTCAATTTAAATCTTATTGTAGAATTGAGCCAGAAAACTATATGATCTAGATGGGTTTCTCAAAACGAAGTCATGCCATACGTTAATAGTGATGACAAATGAGGACTTTATAGTGAAGATAAAAAGTATGTTTAAATATTGGTGTCATTATTTGACATAATGGGATTAATTACCTTACATCTTTGTGTCGAGAGGGAATGACAAGGGAACTCTTTTGCGTATTGTTCCATGTGGTCGATTTGGTCAAAATGTTTGTTGATCATTCCAAATCCACAAAGTCTTTAAAATTGTTTGATGATTGTTTTAAATAAACACAAGTCATATTTAGTGATTTAGTGAGAATAGTAATTGTAAAAATTATTGATTAATAGGAGACTTTTTTTTTTATAAAAATCAATTTAATTGTTTATTTGAAACTAATTTAATTAAATAACCTTTTATTTTAACTATTTTAACAGAATAACCCCCTTCTAACAAAATAATCTTCCAAAACTAACTTTTTTTTTCTTTTTGAAAAGCAAACATATATTAGACTACTCGGTATGGGGCGTGGAAACACAAGACAACGCCGCCACATAGGACGACAACGCCCTCCACAACGCCCCCTCCACACCGCAGGGGCGTTGTCGGCCAATTTTTGCTCCAAAGCGTTGTTCAGACAACGCGGTGATGGTGAAGGAAGATAGCAGCAGCAACGGTCGAAACAAAAACAACAACGGCCATTTTTTCAAAAATCCTCCCCATTTTCTATAAATACCACACAATTTTATAACAAAAACCACACAAACTCTCTCTTTCTCTCTCAATTTTTATAAAAATCTCTATATTTTTATACATCTCAAATGGATCCCAACAACAACAACAATCAAAACAACCCCAACCCCAACCAATGGAACCAATGGTTAAACCCAAACCAATATCAAAACCCAAACCAATACCAAAACCTAAACCAATTTCCACAATTTCCAAACCCTAATAACCAATTTCAACATCCAAACCAATTTCAACACTATACCCAACTTCCAAACCCTAACCAATTTCCCCATTTTTACCAACAAACTACACCACCACAACGACCATCCGTAGACCCGCTATACCAAGGCGGGTCGTTCTCGCAATTGCTTAACCAAGACCATTTATCCAATTTTCCGCAAGTGCCTCCATTTGACATTGACGATTCTGAAGACGATGAGGTGGTTCCGGAAACTCAAGCTCAAGAAATGCCGGCCCGTGGGAAGGGGAAGAGAAAACATAAGAAAAAAGAAACCGAATCCCTAAGAGGCAAAACCGAAAGGAAGAAGTGGGAAGAAGCGGAGGAGGTCGCACTTGCTTCAGCGTGGTCGTCGACATCCGAGGACCCCATTGTGGGAAATGATCAAAATGGGGCACCTTTCTGGCAAAGTGTTCGTGCAAAAATTTTCGCCAAGATGTATAAAGATGATCCATCTTATTCTCGTACCGAAGACTCTATTTCGAGCAAGTGGAGAGACTTACGAAGAAAGGTCAAAAAATTCAACGGGGTTTTTCGACAAGCCCAACAAAGTAGACCAAGCGGTCATAGTGATGAACAATTGCTCAAACATGCTCTGCAAACTTACCGCGCCATGATGCAAGGGGGTTTCCTACATTTAGCGGCTTGGCAAATATTGAGAAATAGCCCGATTTGTCAACATGTCCCAACATCTGGAGGGTCCCGAAAAGCGCGTAGAACATCGGAGTCTAGTAACCCCTCCACTCCCGCCACTCCCGCCACTCCGATATCGCCTTTTGCTTCATTCGATCTCAACGATGATGATGATGATCTCAACGATGAGGAAGACCTTCCAAGACCGATGGGTAGAGATCAAGCAAAGGCAAAAGCGCGCAAAGGAAAGGGCAAAGCCGCTGCTGAATCTTCGGGGAACGAAGATTCACTCAAGTATATTGGGGAAAAGTTCGGGAAATTTGCTGATACTCAGGAAGAAAAAATGCGACAAAAAGCGTTAAAGGTGATCATGAAGGAAACCGATCATCTCCGGGAGCCTGCCAAATCAATAGCGGAACATGAAAAGAGAAGGCTTATCGAGAAATTTTATCCTGAATTTTTGTAGTATGTTTTTTATTGTAGTATGTTGTTTTTCTTTAATAAATTGTAGTATTTTTTTTTTAAATAAATTGTAGTGTGTTTTTTTTTTTTAATAAATTGTAGTATTTTTTTTTAAATAAATTGTAGTGTTTGTTTTTTTTAATAAAAATACTAGTTTAAATAAATTATAAATATACAACTTTTTAAAATTACACTCTCTTTCCTCTATCACTCCACATCATCACACAACCACACCACCCATTTTCATCACTCCACATCATCACACTCTCTTTCCTACAAATCACACTCTCTTTCCTACATATCACCTCTATCACTCCACATCATCAATTTATAAAGCCCCCCACACCGTATAGTCTTATAACCAAACTCTAACCAATCAAAATAAAAGAGAGATAGAGGAAAGTCAGAAAACCTACGACAATTACACAACTAACCTTTTCTTTTTAATTTTTTTTTTTACCTCTTTTAAAACAAAAAAAAACTACTCTTAGAAAGCTATAATATTAAATATTTTATTAAATCAATTTAATCATTTCTTTTTAATAAAGTGAACAATTTAAATTTTTTTTTTTCGGAAGTTAAACTAAATATAATTTATACCTTTAGCTTAAACAAATTTTAACACTTTATCATAAAAAAAATCATCTAATGATTACTCTCTTCGTTTAGCCTTATTTATTCACAAAGTAATTGAACTCCTTATTTTTTCAACTAATCATTATTCCCTCTGTTTAGTCCTTATTCATACACAAATTAAACTAAAAATTTTAACAAATTTGAACACTTTATCTATTTTTTTTCAACTAATCATTGCTCCCTCTCTTTAGTCCTTATTCATACACAAATTAAACTAAAAAATTTATTAAATCAATTTAACCCTTTATTTTAATAAATATGAGCACTTTATCTATTTATTTTTAACTAATCATTAGTCTCTTCGTTTATTAACAACTAATTCCATTTCTTTCAAGTCAAGAAGTAAAATAAATTCAACTTTTATATCTCTTTGATAACCCTAAATTTCAATCAAAAATCTTATATACATCAACCTCAACCAGATTTTTGATCGTATCTTAAAAATAGTTATTAGTAAAATTTTATGAAAACGTTAAACTCTTTCTTTTTTTTTCAAAAATATAATTTTCTATATTCTTAATTCATACTCATTATTTGTTAATTGTAGTTAAATGAATAAGAAATTATTGTCAAAATTAAAATTGGACTTTTATTAATTAGAAGTAAAAAAAAAAAAACACTAAAAATATATATCATATAACTAACCAAATAAAAAAAAGAACACTATAACATACATGTCAGTTTTATATATATTTTTAAAAATGTATAGTTTTACAAATGCAATAAATTTAACTGCCTGTGGATTGACCAACATGAAACTTTATTATAAAATCAATGTAATATCTTATTTTTAATCAATTTAATCAACCAACTCTTATTTTTAACCAATTTAATAAAATAATCTCTCTTCTAACTCAATAATATTTAAAAAGTAATATTAACCTCTTATTTAAAAACAAAATAAAAATCAATTTAACCCTTTTTAAAACAAAAATAAAAACTCTTAAAAAGTCTTTACATCAAATAGTTTCTTAAAAATTTAATCTTTTCTATTTTGATGAACTATACAATTTAGCCCTAATTTTTCACAAATAAACTAAATAATGTTTGTGTTATACATTACTTGATAAATACTAAGAGTTAATTTCATAAATCGTTCCTATAGTTTACCCAAATTATGAATATCGTCCATAAATTTTAAAAGTTGCATAAATTGCCTACTTTTATAAACCATTTACACTTTTCTAAATTAGGGACGAACTTAGTAATTAGTTAACGATGATTTTAACATAATTTTTTTAACGGATGTCCATTTTAGGGACGACAAGCGAAAATATATTTAAAACCTAATCAATTTATATATGCTGCATCAAGTATTATAACACAAAAAACATAGGTGAGGTTAAAGTTAAAAAGAAAAGAGTTTAAAAGTCAAAACAAGACAACCAAAAAGAGACGGAGGAAGTAAATTATTGAAATTGAAGAAAAGTAGACTGAGGATAGTTATGTATTAGGTATGAATTCGTGACTGAGGATAGTTATGTATTAGGTATGAATTCGTTACATTTGTTAATTTTTTTTTTTTTTATGTTAATATTATATTATTTTGTTAATTGTATTGCATAAATACTAATATCAAATATTTAATTATTTATACAACTACTTTAGTATTTTAAAAAATTAAAAGTATAAATATATATTTAATATCAATTCGATTAATTTATAAATTTTATTATAATGATTTATAAATAAAGGAATTTAATTGTCCATATATACACAAAAGTATAAGATCTAATAAATAATATATATAAATTGATTTAGTTGAATTAAATTGAGTGGTAAAATAACTATAATTATTACTATAACCATAACTATAAGACGTAGTTGTAGGAGAATCCAAAATGAGTTGACTACTTTTTAATTAAAAAATATATCTCCCACTAACTTTAGTATATTATTCCTTTTAACAAATAACAAACGTAAACCACTTATGTTTCCATGTCCACATTTAATAAGTAGAAAGAAAAATACTATTAAAGCTAATCGATTGAATTATCTTTAATATATAATAAAAGAGTGGCCTTAAATGCCACATGGCGAAATAAGGTCCATTGGATAGGTTCACTTCTTTGATGTCAGCAGTTAGATCAGACTGATGTCATCAAAGATTATTTTTATTTTACACCCTCTTACAATACATAATTACATTATCTCTTTTCATTTCATCTCCACTAAAATAAAAAACATGATTCTAATATACTTATAGAATCGTTTAATTTGGACTGTGATTTACGTTATTATTATTCTAAAATCTCCTAATACAAAACATCAAAACATGAAGTGTATATATTATTATAACTATAAACATCAATATAACATTATTTTCTCATAATAACTTAAAATCTACATAAACATAAAATTTACGATTCGGTTTTTATTTTTCTCCGCGTTATCGCGGGACAATAATCTAGTTATATAAAAAGGAGAGTTAATTATATTATTTTTGTTCATTGATGTGCGCGTTTTTGATATTTAAAAATGCATGATCACAACATAAAGTCATAAACCTTTTATATGAGAATCTTATTTAACATATCATTAGCCGGATAATATATATTTAAACTTGAAGTATTTTGGTTAACAAATTATTACATGTTTAAATTTGTTATATATTTATATAAAAAAAGAAAAAAAATCTTAAAAATATAAAGGACAAATTTATTAATATATATTCAAATAATTCATTTCCAAATTCATTATACACCGTATATATGTCTGTTTTTATTATTTTTCCAAAAACCGTATTTAACATATCTAGCCGGTTAGAATACACTTAAAATTGTTAACCTTAACTTTAAGGGTTTTGTTAAAAAGTTATTACATACTTAAATTTATTGTATATTTATTAAAAAAGAAAAATCTTAAAAATACAATGGACAAACTTATCAATATATCATCAAATGATGCATATTCAAACATATTATATACTGCTTTTATCATTTTACTAAAAAAAGATAAAAATTCATTTTAAACAGTGTAATACCCGGGTCTTGCCCGAGGTCAAATTATTGTTTTTTTCTTTCTATATTGTCTTTTCATGCAAAATCAACCCATTCACACATAAATGGGTCGAAATTGCAACTTAAAATTTGTTGAGTCGAAAGTATAGTAGATTTAGAGAAAAGCAACAAAAAAAATAAAACCATTCACACATTTAACAAACAGAATTGATGTTCATGGATCAAACACCACAATTAAAAACTCATGATATTTCACCCTAAACCACAAAAGTAAATCAAATTGAAAGCAAGAAGTTATTGTTTTAATGTCGACTAAGATCAATACCGATCGGATGGTAATCGGTTGAAAGTGGCCGAACCCTACAAACACAAATCTTAATTCAAAGAAAATTCCAGTTTTAAACAAACCCAACGAAACTACACTATGTAAATAATCTTTCAGCTATCTAACTTGATACATATAACTTCCAAACAAACTGAATAATTATATCAGCCCGAATGCATAATACCCCACAACAAAATACATACACATTAGTCACTAAGGTCGTCGATTCATGGGTTTTTTTACTGTTCAACACAATGTCAATGATTATGGATTGTTAAGGAGGCAAACAATTGATAGGTTATAGAAAATAACAGAGTTACAATCACACGCCAGCGTAACTATCAGTTACGCGGCGTAACTATTAGTTACGTAGCCATGAAGAGAAGTTACATACATGGATGGTCATGTAACTATCATATCTACATAAGTACATAACACATGATTGACATAATATACTGTTGGAGCATAAACGCTTATGTTTGTAGTTTGTATTTAGCTTAGAACGTGTCGTGAAGTATGGATGTATTTAGATCTAGTTGTAAAGTCACACTGCAGTTTTGTAACTGATAGTTACACTACGTAACAACAGTTACGCTAGCGTAACTATCAGTTACGTAGCGTAACTATCAGTTACGCAGCGTAACTATCAGTTAGGCAGCGTAACTGTTTGCCAATAGTTACGTTAACAGTTACGCAGCGTAACTGTTTCCCAATAGTTACGTAGCGTAACTGTTTCCCAATAGTTTCGTTAGCGTAACTATTAGTTACGTAGCCATGAAGAGAAGTTACAAAACGGTTTTTCTAATCAATGGCTTAACTGATAGTTACGATGGCGTAACTGTTGTTACGTAGCGTAACTAATTAGGTTTTTGTTACGTAGTGTAACTGTTACAAAACTGATACGCCGCGTAAATATCATCATTAAATGGATGGTTTAAACATCTTCTATAAACCGTCTCTATTTCCCGTCTTTATTCTATATCTATGGTTCTTGGCAAGTTAACCGTTTGGCGGTTGACTTTCATTTTTGATCATCGGATCTGCTAACTTTTGATCTCAGTCGTCATAATTGCCTATTTTAGTTACGCTACGTAACTGATAGTTACGCTACGTAAATGATAGAGTACGCTATAACTATCAGTTACGTTAGCGTAACTATCTGTTACGTTAGCGTAACTAAAATAGGCAATTATGACGGCTGAGAGAAAAAGTTAGTAGATCCGACAATCAAAAATGAAAGTCAACTACCAAATAGTTAACTTGCCAAAAATCATAGATATAGAATAAAGACAAATAGAGCCGGTTTATAGAAGATGTTTAAACCATCCATTTAATGATGATATTCGAATTCTAAAAAAATGCAACCTGGTGGTATGATTATTCCACGGTCAGGCAAAGCGCGTGGAAATCAACTCTAATCTTTCCAGTCAAACACTTATTAATTACCCCTTTTTCCCCCTCTTAAACTAATCAAACGACCCCCAAGTCAAAATTACATAAAAGTAAAGTCACCGGAAAACCCCCAATTTCCGATCAAACCAATGAACCATCTAACCTTCATCCTCCTCCTGAGCATCATCCTGTACTCATCGGCGGAATCAGAAGACGATGTTCGGTGTCTGCGCGGCGTGCAACGATCACTCAACGATCCGCGATCGGAGATTGCCACGTGGAACTTTGGCAACACTACCCGAGGTTTTATCTGCAGTTTTACTGGTGTGACTTGCTGGAATGATCAGGAGAATCGGTTGATTTCGCTTACGCTTCGTGATTTGGGACTCGCTGGAACGATTACTTCGGATATACAGTATTGCGCGAGTATGCAGAACCTAGATCTCTCAGGTAATAGTCTTACTGGTGAAATACCTGGTGAAATATGTACCTGGTTGCCTTATTTAGTTACTATAGACTTGTCCAATAATGAATTCACCGGTGAAATACCGGCTAGTCTTGCCAATTGTACGTTTTTGAATACTATCGTGCTTTCCGGAAACAAGTTGTCTGGACAAATACCTCCTCAATTTTCTAATCTAGGAAGGTTGGCTAGGTTTTCAGTTGCCAATAATGATCTATCTGGTTCTATTCCTTCTGGATTGTCGATTTTTCCTTCTGAGGATTTTGATGGAAATAATGGACTTTGTGGGAAGCCGCTTACCAAATGTGGTAGTTTGAGTAAGAAGAATTTGACCATTATTATTGCGGCTGGTGTGCTTGGGGCGGTGCTGTCGTTGTTGTTAGGGTTTGGATTATGGTGGTGGTGTTCTAAGAAGTCGAATAAGAAGTGGAAGAATGGTGTTGATAGAGAGGATGATAGTGAGAGTTGGGCGGATAGGTTGAGAGCTTATAAGCTTCTTCATGTTTCTTTGTTTCAGAAACCGCTTGTGAAGGTTAGGTTGGTTGATTTGATGATTGCAACAAATAATTTTAGTAAAGAGAATGTTATAGTATCGACCAACACTGGGACGACTTATAGAGCTGATTTATCGGATGGTTCTACACTTGCGGTTAAAAGGCTTAACACTTGTAAACTTCATGAGAAGCAATTTCGGTTGGAGATGAACAGGTTAGGTCAGCTTAGACACCCTAATATAACCCCTCTGTTGGGTTTTTGCTTAGTGGAAGATGAGAAACTTCTAGTTTATAAATACATGTCTAACGGAACTTTATCGTCGGTGTTGCATAAAAGTGGGAGCTTGTTAGATTGGCCTACTAGGTTTAAGATTGCTCTAAGTGCTGCCAGAGGGCTTGCTTGGCTTCATCATGGTTGTCGTCCTGCAATATTGCTTCAAGATGTTAGCTCCGATGCCATATTCCTCGATGAGGATTACAACGCGAGAATAGTAGATTTTGGACTGGCCAGACTTCTTACTTACTCTCCTGACCAGTCAAAGGAGAGCAGCTTCGGTAATGGGGATGTTAGTGACTACGCGTACAACATGATTCCTTCTGAGAAAGGTGATACTTACGGTTTCGGTGTAGTGCTCATGGAATTGGCAACTGGGCAGAGACCTCTAAGACCAACCACTACCGAAGAAGGGTTTAAGGGTAATCTTGTGGACTGGGTAAAGCAACTATCTAGCTCGGGACGAATTGAAGATGCGATTGATAAGAATCTCTTTGGTACAGGTTATGATAATGAAATTGTTCAAGTTCTTCGAATTGCAGGTAATTGTGTGACTCCTCAAGCCCAAGTGAGATGGTCAATGTACCGGGTTTCTGAAGCATTACGTAACATATCACAAGAACTAGGTGGCTCGCAAAATTATGATGAGTTTCCACTTCTTTTTGGCACGCATGATATGGACGAGGGTGTTTGAGCTGAGATGCTGAAGATATCAGGAAAGCTTTGAGCGGGTGGTTCAAACAAAGCTTTGTGCTATCTATATGTTGCTTATTGTAAAGTATGTACTCTCTATTTTTTCTGGCTGTTGCGATACATTCGTTGTTTGTTAAATAGAATTGTATAATATCACATGGAAGCTATTAAAACTGCTATGTTGTGCATCTCTGTACATGAATGTTCTTTGGTATTTATTATAGTTAAACACGCTGCATATTACATGTACTTGTTCGATGCATGTAGTGTAGAAATCATTGGTCGAAAGGCTGAAGATTGAATTCTGATCTTGTAAATCACTGCCGATGGGAACGTGTTGACTTATTTTGTCTATGCTGATGCATACAATTTCGGTGTATTTGGTTGCAACCACAACTAACTGTGTTATGAAAACCATTAAGTTCTTACTACCATATCTCTCTCCAAAATTCACAATTGTTATTATTATTCTTGACTATACTGTTTTACTCATATTCCCAAGTGTTTTCGGGAGAATTTTATAATCTGATTATACTAAAAGTTTTCAGCGGTGTCAACTAGACGATGATCAGATATTGCTGGAACTTCAAGCTTCGATTGACTCCATGCAGGTATGTACAGGCTTCCCCATTTGTGTGTTGGGTTATAATATAGCTAAGTGTGATTACATCCGTGTCGTCTAAATTGGTTGGTTGTCATTTGATAGAACCATTTCCCTCTCTAACCTATTTCTCATCTTTTTCGACCCATTCTTCACTTTGTTTGCATAAAGCAAATACATCCATCGGCTAGTCTTCCTTTTTTTATTTTTTTTTATTTTATTAATGGCATCATATAATTAGGAAACAACAAAGTGACCCTTCATATCGAAGTCCCTGATTTCTAACTTCAAAAACCATTTACTTGCAATGCGTGGACAGGTCAAACAGTACGCCCACTAGAGACTAACTCAGCCATGACGGTTTTGACACTTTCATCACACTCGCTTTTAAGTTTTAGATCATTGAGTTATATTTTTCTCTTCCGCAATTGTTAGTTAATTTTTTTTTTTATAGTCAGGCTTTAGGTATCAAAGGTCATCCTCAGCGTGCTAGTGATTGTTTATGGTCTTTGGTCAGGCCACCCATATGTATATAGGGTAGTGCTCGAGTCCTAAAGTTCATAATAAAGGTCATTCTCAAAAGAGGTCAAAAAAGACAAACTCCAAAAAGAAGATTTTCTACTTTTCCCCTTGGTTAATTTATAAAAGTTAGTCTTTCACAATCTCTTGATTTGCTTAACCAATAAGTTAATCTTTAATAAGCATGTTGTCACAATTATGACCCCAAACAAGTTTAACTTTAATCTTATGATTCGAGTTTAAACTCGTTTCGGAATCTTGTCCAGTTCTCATGAATATTTTTAAGCTCGACTTATCTGAAATCCTAGTTAGAAGTGAGCTACGCTACGGTTTAATGTTAATATATAAGTTGTTTTGTTTCTTAATGATTCTTGTTAGATGTTTAATGATAAAGAAAAAGTGGTGAAGCACAGAAGAAGGGAAATGAAGATAAGGTGAGTTTTATTTATGTATTTAGTTGTACAAGTCATTGCAACCTAAAGAAACAAAAGGTACCTTTAAAAATTTTGAATCTTGTTTACTTTAAGAAATAAAGAATAGTGTTTCTTGAAACCTTCAAAATCAATTTCCAAAAAAGTTATAAAAAGAATTTAAAAACAAATATTAAAATCAAGAAAGGATAAGAAAGGAAAGAAACTAGTAACAAGATAAAATAAGCACATACAGAGGACATTATGATGTCATTGTTGTTTTAGTAAAACAAAATACACTCAAATTATCAAATGGCTTATAGTCTGACGGTATATGAGTTTGTCAATTAACTTAGAAGTTATGAATTCAATTCTTGTAAGTGATAATTGGACATGTTTCTTGTTTCTAGGACCCGGTAAAAGTGTAAATATATGTGTAATTAAGTCTTTCTAAAAATAAAATACAGTCAAATTTATCATTAGTTAAATCTCGTTCTTTTTAAAATGCATATTAGCACTAGAACGAGAAATAGTTAATTTATGCCCCGTTAAAATGTATGTCTTTGGATTTCTTGTTTCCCACGCGCCACATATATCATTATGCACACGATAATCGATCTTGTAGGTGGTAACAAAATTTTATTTACGACATTCCTTTTTATCAAAATATATGAAACAGGGTATTCCGAAACTAGCAAAATCTTGGTCCTAGTGAACATACAAGTGGTTGCCCAGCCCAGGCTTTGTTTATTAATATTTTGTTAACATCATTACCGAACTGTAACTGAAGCATACATTTCCCAAGTCCCCATTTACCCAAACATTTTTAATGGAAACTTCCATGCTCATAAGCTCACTTATCCACAAAACACCAATCATAGAATCCGGTAGCTTTCTGTTATAGGTCGGGTCATGTTTAGGTTGACCCGTAAATATATCTTTTTTCTCCATTTCCATTAAATAAGTGTCGTATAATATTATTGTAATTGTAAATTCTTCGAATAAAAGCGTGTTAATTTTTTAAAATGTTATATGCATTAAAAATAGTCTTTGACGACTTTCATCTGGCTCGACATGTTCTTAGTTTATGAATTCCTTCGCTTAGAGGCGAAGCCATAATTTATTAGAGATGATTGGTTATGTATTATTGAAACAACACATAAAACATAGGATGATTGGGGGGGCTTATTATGTATTTTTTGAGTTAGAGTAGGATTGAAACTAAAAATTTATATATAAATTAGGCTCGTTCCTTGTTTCTGCCACTAATTTTCGCTTGTCGTCTACTGGAATTCTATACGAATGTTGAACGACATCCATAGCGAAAGACAAGATTGGTAAGGGGCATAATGTTGATGTTTGAATGAAGTGCATATTAGTTTGATTCAAAAAAGAAGATTATATTTGTTGAAAGAAGAGAAGCTTTAACAGAGATACAAAATGCTTTATTTATTTAGGGAACATAACCCACTTAATAAAGCCAATTCTTTTAAAGCTCAAAGCTAAAGCAACATACCATAACCCTTTAACAAAAAAAATGTATGAAAAAAGTGACACTAAAGATTTGATGTTCCAAAGTAATAATAATAATAATAATAATAATAATACATTTGAATATCATTCTTCTAATTTCATGCAAAACCAAACATTCAAATCCAACATGAATCTTTGAATTCAAAGTTTCAAAAAACACCCAAACCTTTCTTTCTTCATGTACTTCTACACAACAAAACAAGCAATATAACGGCGTATATCATGTACACTACCCAATTCCTGAGCTTCGTAATTGGTACGCCGGCCATTTTGCTTCTTTACGCTCTATTAGGTGGTTGTCCAGTATTTCTCGTTCTCCTAAAAACATAACGATTTTATGAGACTATGAATAGAGCACAAACCACGTTAAACATGCAAATGCATGTAATTGTCTATCAAAAAATGTCCTTTAAAAGTTAGTCCCGTGACAATTAGATATTTGGATAAAACTATGAGGTAACGAATTCTATTCCCAATGATTGTATTTTTCCTGAGGATAAAATGATAAATCACCGGCTCAGAAATTGAGTCATTAACCCGGAAAAAAAAATGTTTCTTAAATTTTGAGTATTTTTAAGTTTTTATGATTTTAGCAGAAACAATATTAGCAAACTCTGTTTACCGAAAGATTCAAGGACATTATAGAAGCATAAAGAGACAGAAAATGCAATTAAACTTGTATAGACCTTTCAAGATAAAAACACATAAAACTTGAATTGTTTGCATACCTGTTGTGTATAGGATCAGGTCCATTTGGCACTCTTCTCTTACTCACGTAGTTAATACCCAAACCCGTGTTCCTCGTTCCTCCTTTTGACTTAAAACTCCCAAAATTTGCACCAGACGATACAACAAAATTTGCTTGTATAGTTGAAGAAACCGCAAACAACAAAAACCAGCAAAATCCTACCAAGAAAACCCCTCTTATAACCACCCTACAGTTACTCTCCATACGAACCCTTCTTAACTTTTCAAAACCTTTGTACTTATAACGATCATGTTGTTATCGGTATCAAGATGGGGAGGGGGAGTAGGGAGAGATGAAACAGGGCAAGGTATGAAGTATGTGAAGTTTTTAGGAGTGCCACCTTTCTTTATAGATGGAATATTAAATAAAAAGTTTTTTTAAAAACAACAGAATTTCGATAAGCGTTGTTTCTTTAAGTTTAACTCGGGGGTCCACCGAAGAAGTTACTTTGTCATGCATCAGATGCTATCAAACGGGACCCTTACTATCTTCTTATTATATCAAGTGCAAGTGCAGGTGGTCGGAATACGTTGGATTTTGTGCAAATCTAGTTAAATATACAGACATTGAACTCGCAAAAGACAATTATGCACTAAACAGGAACAACCTGATACGTAGATGGTCAAGTTTCTAAGCGACAACAATGTGAATTACAGTTTTATTTGTTACAAACTTAGAATACAAACCGTTGTAGACGAAAAAGAGGTCAAGACATATTTTGTTGAATGATAAAACAGGTTGTGAGTTCAAAATGAAGAGACTGTAATATGACACTAGTCTCTTTATCAGACACAGAAGAGGTAGCCCCCCCAAGAAAAGGCGAACGATGGACCTGATTGATCAACATTAAAGCTAATTTGGGTCTGGTACAATTTTGTCTGAACATATATATTAGAGCAACACTTTGTCATCCAGGATATTACTTAGAATCCTGAATCTTACTTGTTGATGGTAATAAAAGGATACATTATAAAGGAAAGTAGCAGGATCTTGAGTCATGAATGGATGACCATGACTTGGTGCTGTCAAGAATTCTAGACATAGGGATTTTATTTTATCTCATTAAGGGCGAAAAAATATCCATCTCCTAAAACTTAAACATATCTAGTGGTACATTGATTGACGTCCGAATGGAACCAATGCCACTCTTTGCCAAGAATATGCATAATGTCGATAACACTTCATTTGTATTCTTCAAATTGACTAGGTTCGGTTTGTGCATACTTTGAAATGGTTTCTTGTTATCAATACCGCGATAATACTTAGTATGTTGTAAACCCTTAGTTACACTACTCATTTTCTTTTTGACATTTTAAAACTAAAGTTGGTGTAGATAAAAAGATAATATGTATTACCGACTACCGTTTATATTAGTGAATATAAATTATAAAATATAATTGAAAAAACTCGGATGTAATTACAACACTATAAACGTAAATAGACGAATACAAAACTAAACCATAAAGTCGAGTCTTGTGACGAAACTGGATTCGCTTAAAACAATTTCCTCATACTATTACACGGTTATTTTCCACGGTAAAAATGGGGATCATCACACTCCCGTGTATAACTTGTCACGTAACTAAAATTATTGTTGAGATTCGTGTGTTTAAGTAAACGAAAGCGGGAAAAACTCGAAAGGAAAATGGTGTAGTAATGGTAGACATGTCAAACAACCCAAACCGGTTTGGCCAAAAACCGGTTCGGTTTCAAACCAATCGGTTTTTGGTTTCAAAACTACATCACTATACAAACAAGTCCATTTCAGTTTGGGACCGGTTCGGGTCCAATAACCGGTTCCAAACCGGTTTTGGTAATTTAATAAAAAAAAAAAAAAGGTAAGTTGAAAAAACAAGTTAAAATTTGATTTTTATTAAACAAACTTGTATTTAATCAATCATAAACGTTGTATCTACTTAAAAAGCTTGAAACACATCTTCATAAGCTTAATATTTCGATAATTGGAATAAAAATGTTCGAAAATGTACTATTTTTATATGAAATGTAACTAATAACATTGGGAAAAAAAGCGTAAGTTGCAAAAACATGTTAAACTTTGACTTTTATTAAACAAACTTGCAACACATCATACATAAACATTGTATTCTACTAAAAAAGCCTGAAACACATCTTCATAAGCTTAATATTTCGAGAATTGGAATAAAAATGTTCGAAAAAGTACTATTTTTAATATGAAATGTAACTAATAGCATTGAAAATTTGAAATTGATTTCTTCATTCTTCATCTTCGCCAATAAAGTCATCTTCAACGAGTTCATCTTCGAACGCGGGAAGCTTCATCGAGAGCGATTTCTTCATCGGAAAGTGATATTGCAAAGCCTTCTTCCACCTCGATATCGAGTATTTCGGCTTTAACCTCTAGTTCGCCTTCAAGGTTTTGTGTATCTTGTATACGTTCGACAACGTCTAAGTAATCATTCAAGCAAATACACATCTCCATTGTCGTCGGTGTGAGTCTTGTTCTTCGTAAAGTTAATACCCTACCACTAAGAGAAAAAGCGGATTCCGAAGCTACCGTAGAAGCTAGGACGGTTAGTAAATCTCGGGCCATGGCGGTACAGGAAATTGAGATTCCCGTGCTCTCCACCAAGTCAAAACCTCAAAATTGGAGATTTCTTATACTCACATAGTGGCTAAAAAACCGGTTCCCGTATACCTCTAATATTCGGTATTTGTTTGGTCATCCCCATCACCCCTAGCACGTTTAATGTTTTCTTGTCTTAAATTATTATACAAGTCAATTTCTGGGTCCGTGCTAGAATAGGTAGAAAAAGTCGACGCAAAAGAACTCGAAGCAACATTTGTTGTGATTCTATATTTACCAAAATAAACCCCAAATAACCCTTTAAAAGAATTTTCAAAAGATTGTTTTTGGTTAGCATGATGGAATAGGTCTAATGTATCGAGATCCAAATTTTGTGCAATTGTACCCATAAGATGTTTCACCCCAATTTTGTTCAAACACGAGTTTAATGCGGCGGAAACGGTAATTAAAGGTGACAATTTTGTAAAATGTTTTCTTAATTTAACTTTCATGGGTGTTATCATTGCAAAATATAATTCACCTCTCATTTCGTAATCGGCAAATTTTGAGGACATAAACCCAATTTGCATAAGGAGTAAATGACGAGTGGGATAGTAAACATCCGATAATAAAGTTGTTGCGGTTTTAAAAACTTTGAGCAATTCGGTTATTTTTTTTAATAATTTCCCAATTTTCGTGCGAAAATGGTGTAACTCGGTTTCGATTTGCTAACTCGTTATGAAAGTATTGTAAACTATCTTGTTGCCGTACACCACATACAAGCATAATGTGAGTCGAATTCCATCTCGTGGGAACATCCCAGTTAGGGCTAAAAAAATGGAATCCGTACCCTTACAAAATTTCATATATGCTTTATATCTTTGTTTACCCGCCGAAAATATATCTTGTAACATTTGTTTATAAGCGTTTATGACATTAATTACTCCGGGGACTACTACTCCGGCTTGCACAACCAAGTTTATAAATGTGTGCCACGCATCGACTATGATAAAACTCACCATCCATTGGTGGTTTGTATTTTAGTTTTAGTTTACACACTGCGCTTGTATTATTAGTCGCATTATCAAATGCGATTGAAAAAACCTATTCTTCTAACTTAAAATTTTCTAAAACATCCCTTAACATATGCAATAAAATTTTCAAAAGCAATAGTCTCTTCATCATTTGCCACGATTCGGGGTCAACCCAATGTGCGGTAACACAAATGTATGAATCCGGGCAACCATGAGGAGCCGACCAAACATCGGTTGTTAAG
Organism: Senecio squalidus; assembly: GCA_910822075.1. NCBI lineage: Eukaryota > Viridiplantae > Streptophyta > Magnoliopsida > Asterales > Asteraceae > Senecio > Senecio squalidus. The sequence continues at coordinate 55,795,476 of CAJVGC010000001.1, read as the reverse complement.
TTGACATTTGTATTCAATGTTTTAAAACCTTCAATTACCATTGTTTTAGCTTTTCTCCATAATTTCATACAATCACTTCTAAGAATATTACGACTTACGTGATTATATCGCGGTTGAAGATACTTTTGAACCACCCTAGTGAATCGGGGGTTATCAAAGTGATTGAACGGCAAGGCGGATTGAATCACATAACCCGCAAACTCTTGACGCATCCGCTCCACCGAATATACAAAAATACTCCTGTCTTGACCCATCGATGATTGACCCGCTTCAGGAACTTTATTGAGTACTTCACAATGCTTCTCGGTATGATTCTTCAACGTCGAGTTGTATTCTTGTTTCAAAAAATGGCCGCAATGATTACAATGTGCCATCTTTTCACCATCCGACAACAACACCAGGAGGTAATTACACCAAATGGCTCGGTTTCGGTTTGTTTCGAGAACTTTAACAATCGTTTTTTCGCTTAAGGAACCAACACCGGTGGAAGCGGTAGAAGTTTGAGTTGCCATTTGATTATTAATGAGGTTGGAGATTTTTTCTAACGTTTTGAGAACGTATTTGTTTTTGCTTTTTAAGACTTTTGAGAGTGTTTTGAGAGACTTAGAATGGTGTGATTAACCTCATACTCAACCTAGATACTTATAGTAAATTTAGGATGACAAAATGGTAAAAAAAAAAAAACGGTAACAAAACGGCTAGTAACGACTATAAAAAATCAAAAAAAGACAAAAGAAACGATAATATGTACAACAACCACGAACCGGTTTCAAACCGGTTGGCCAAACCGATTTTTAAACCCAGGTCCAAAAAAACCGGTTAGAAACCGATTTCCCTTGAAATTATTCGAACGGGTTCCGAAACGTCGGTTTCAGTTTTGGATCGGTTTCAGTTTTGGTTTTTTCGCCACGTCTAAGTAATGGGAATGAAAAAACACGTAAAAAAACCTTTACAAAATGTGTTATAGGGTTGTAATATAAATTTAGAAATAAAACCCTTTGAACTATTTTCAAACCTACACAACATAGAGGGTAGGGTATAAAAAAACCCATTTTCAAGGTTGATAAGATCCGGATCCTATCTAGGATAGTTTTCGTGTTTACGAGATCGGAATCGTAAGATCTGATCGAGATCGTAAGATCCTGTTAAATTAGGTTTTATCATATTAATATAATAATAAATCATATAATTGCTAATAATATGTCAAAATCGTTTATTGATTAATATTTGAACTTGCTGAAGCGGGTGATTAAAATTCATATAAATATAGATTACGTCATTGAGTTAATATTGACTTTAATCTACATGTGTTCGTTGGTTGAAGTAAATATTTTATAATTTTTTTTCTTTTAAGTGTTTTAACCGGTTAGACGATTTACTTTTTAGTTTTTTAACAAAGTTGATTTTTCTTTTTTTTTTTTGTTTTCAAATTCAAGAAAAGTAGGATGAGATCGTACGAAGATTCTAGGATCATAGAATCAGAATCAAGATCCTACCAGAATCCTATGCTTTTACATCCTATGTAGGATTGAGATCGTTTTTGATAAACGAGATTGTAAAATCATAAAATCTTAAGATCGAGATCGAGATCTCAACAACCTTAATCAAAACCATACACATTCATTTTGGGTTTTAATTCAATGCACCTTAGTTTGTTCAAAACATCATACTTTTAGCATTGATCTACCGTTACGAAGATTTTTACAACAGCAACACATCTATAAAAAAATATTATATATAAATGTTACTTATATTTTATAAATCGTATTAGTCAAAAGCTAATAAATATCACTATTTTATACCAAATTTACAATCCTCACATGAATGGAAACCAATGATCGAGTTTTATAAGAATACTTTTACAGATGTGTCTTGACATTAATAAAAGAAAAAAATATAAGAGATAATTAGTGATGTAATGTGATTAGTTAAATTTATATGTCATGTCACTTCGTAAGTGATTTCCTATAAATCTTTTGTAAGGATAGCATTGTTCATTTCTATCCTTAGATAAGCACTTGATACAATCCACTTACATTTTCTTTAATTACGTTCCTTCTACCACAAAGACGGTTATTCGTTGGGGCAATGCATTGGCCCAAAACATGTTTTCTAAGTTTTAACTAATGGTAGCATACAAGTCTTTTTATACCTAGCTTCTCTATCATTAGTGATCAATGTTGGACAAGGAGTATATCAATACATACTCCGCCAAAGCCCCTTCGAGAGAACTATTATGAAATGTTTGCCATGACAAGACCAAGACCGTTAGATGTATCTCTGAAACCAATCGTATGATGATATCTCTACAACTCGGAATTGATCCTGGGCAAGGCTCACACCGGTCCAAAGCACATTATACTGACATATATTGATTATATATAGTTTTTTAGAAAACTTTTCTCAATTTGAGACAAAAATTAATATATCCGTAAATCATAAGCAAAGTTTCCTTAGACACATTAATTAGGTTTTTCTAAAATACCTTAATCTAGATCGAGACTATAACAAAGAATTAAAAAAAGAGACCTAGTTAATAGGCCTAAAAATCAACCTAATGTATTAAATAGTTGTTCTTCGTACATTATATTTAAGAAGAGAGAAAAAATATTACATATTCAATGCATAAGGTACAAACATGCATTGCATTAAGTCTCCTAATCATTTCTTTAAAAAAAGAAGAAAAAAACTTATTAACCATGAGCATTGTAACACTCCGTCATTGACTATTTATTTCTAAGTTTTATCCAAACATCCCAAAATATTTAATCTCCCTCGTCTATTTCGCTGGTAAGCGTCAATCAAAACTTAGAAATTTCATCTATGGTATTAAAACCTTAGCTCCTAAGTATATTAGTAGTAGTATACGTAGATCTTAATAATGATGGGATAACACATTGGAACAACGATAATCTTTAAAACTAAATATAAGTGCGTGGGCAACACTCTTCACTAAGATTTTGACTAACAAGTCTTCTTACAATTGGTATCTGGGATAGGTTTAGCTTAATTGTTAATGTGGATTATCGTCCTCTCCATGTACACGAAGTTGTATATTGTTTTGAATCGATCACCATGTGGTTACATGATATATTATACTCCGTAAGGTTTAGTCTAACAAGTTTTATCGACATTAGAGCAAGGTTTGACTCGGTTGTTGATGATCATAATCTGTGTTACTATCATTGAAAGAGAGACACATGGGTTCGGATTTGAGGGTATGTTGGGTGTAACTCAAGTCCCATACTAAAACTTATGTGTGCTTATAACTTTAAATGTCACGTTTGATGGGATTTAGTAAAAAAAGATAAATCCTAAGAATAATGTTGTATTGACTTTGAAGTTTTCCACTCATTCTTCGTTTTCTTAGTTTTAAGAGTTAATTACATAATTGGTCCCTGTGTTTGTTCCAATTTAACGGGTTCAGTCTCTGGGTCACAAATCGTTCGGGTCCAGTCTCTGGGGCATATGTTTGGTTACACGTTTGGTCCCTGCGTCTAACAATCGTTAATTTTTAACGTTAAATGTGACATGTGCCAGACATGTGATGGGTAAAAAAGTAATTTCGCCTCAAATCCAAAATCCAAATTATTAATTCATTTCTCTTTATTTCAATAATCTCACTTTCTTCTCCAAAATCAACCCACCCAAAAACCTCCTCCATTTATCTCTTCCACCATTAAACATCTTTAAAATCAACCATCCAAATCTCTCATCCATTTCTTTTATCCCTTCATCTTTAAACATTTATTTGTTCTCAAACAACATATTCATATCCCAAAATTTGAAATCAGAAAACATAAATCCAAATCTAAAAACATACAAATCAAACCCACTTATTCAATTTATAGGTCTAGAAAAATACAACACATTAGATACACTTATAACATTAATTGCTTGCAAATCCAAAATCTAACCCATTTATTTTGAATACAAAAAGAAAAAAGAAGTGAAAAATGATTGTTGGCTGTAGGTGGAAACAATTAAATAAAAAGCATCATCATATAAACCAAGGGCATCTTCGTAATTATTATCTCTAGAACACCGACCAAGCAGGAATAAAAGCTTACCGGACAGCGATTCCCGGCGGGCTTTTTTCTCTGCTTTCCCACTCATTTGAACTTTTGTGACCAGGGTTTGTCCCTCATCGGCGGCGGCGGCGGCGGTGGAGAAACGGTGGGAAAGATTGTGGAATGTAAAATGGGTTATGGGGTTTAGAGAATGGCATGAAGAGGGTTTAGTGGTGGTGATTTTGATTTTGGATAAATATATGGTTTGGTTATTTGGTGGTTGATTTTGGGTGGTTGATTGTGGTTGTGGGTTTGGCCACGAATAAGAGAAATGAGTAGTTGTCGGATTGTAGTTGTGGCAATCTGACGGTGGTTTGAGGTGGTGGTAGACTGGTAGAAATGGTGACGGGAGGTGGTGGAGGAGATAAGGTGGTTGTGGTTGTGGCTCTCTTGAAAAAAGAGAGATGAAGGGTTATAATAATAATAAGAGTTAATTATATATTTGAGGCGAAATTACCTTTTTACCCATCACATGCCTAACACATGTTACATTTAACGTTAAAAATTAACGATTGTTAGACGCAGGGACTAAACGTGTAACCAAACATATGCCCCAGGGACTGGACCCGAATAATTTATGACCCAGATACTGAACCCGTTAAATTGGAACAAACACAGGGACCAATTATGTAATTAACTCTAGTTTTAATGTTTGTTTGATGATAGACCAAGTGTACATAATTAGACATGGCATACACTCCCTTCCACATACTAAGTTGTGATTTATTAGTCAAACACATACTAGTTATACAAAAATAAGTAATGGGTCAAAACACCGACTAAACGTGTTGAAAATATGAAAACTGTTTAAAGGCATTTATTTTACTATATAAATTAGAAATGCAATAATATTATATTAAATAATAATGATCTCGTAATAACAATTATAATCAATAATAATAATAATAATAATAATAATAATAATAATTAAATAAAGTAGGGTTTGTAAGGCCACATGTCACTCTATCAGTCATTCTTATCATTATTTCCCCACCAATTTTATTTTTACTTTTAATTCTTTGATTACTAGTAAATGTATTATTTATTTTTATTAAGCATTTTTCATTTTTTAAAGATTTCCCTTAAGAAAAAATAATTTTCGACATTTATTTCTTATTAAATAAATTAAGAACAACAACGTGTGTATATATATATTTATTATCAAATATTAGTCACGTTCATCTCACATCATTCGTAACTAATATTTTCTTACCCTTTTTATTTACACTTAATTAATTTAAATAATAATAAATGTTTTTTTTCTTTTACTTTTTTTTTATTGTTTATATTTTTCAAAATTATTATCATATCTATGTTTATTGAATATTTACACATAAGCGCCCTTTAAACATTGATGAATTTTTTTTTTCATTTTTTTTTTATTTTTAGCGTTTAGATTTTTCATAATTATTATTTGATCTATGTTTATTCAGTAATAGAAATAGAAATGTCACAATTTTTTAAAAATAACCCCTGTAGTAACATGGGTAAATAAGCTAGTAATAACAAATAATAAGAGTTAATTATATATATCATCCTAAATTTATCCAAAATTATGGATTAAATCTCCAAGTTTAAAAATAGCACAAAACGTCTATTTTTGAAAAATAATTACCCTTTTTGTCTCTAAAATTGATATCCTTAAAGTTTAACGTTATTATCATTGATAAATAAATATTTCGTCCTTAAAATGGATATTCTTTAAAAATTACCTGATGAAAGAGTAATTATTTTTTGTAAACGAACGACTTATATAATTTTTTAGACTTAAAAACAGTATACGTAATTTAAGATAAGTTTGAGAAACGATTTATATAATTACCTCAAATGATAATAATTCATTTAAGTTAAATTACTTTGACTGGCACTAGCCGACACAATTTGTTTAAGGGACATTTCTATATGAAAACTCAGATGACTAGGTTAAATCTATAGTTATACAACTCGAGTCATATTGTCAAACAATACATGTCAGCGGAAAATAGGATCACGTATGAATAATTAAATCGGATTAAGTAATACCTTTATGTCTTGAATTTGTAAGTAAGCTATACATCTAAGTATAAGATCTATTCTACGGTTACGTACGCGACACCTTCTTTAGCAACAGACTTGTATGCTAGTACACGTTTTGATTCAATCAACCAATTGATAATCTTTTCCTTTGCTTGGAAACTGAAAACCAAATACCCTTAGGGTTTCAACCGATCAGACGAAAGGGGAGGGAGGGATCGATTTCTAGCTCTCCAAAACAATAAACCTAAGGTTTATTATATAGGTGATATTTACTTGGAGAACAAGTTGTATTATAATTAGGAAACCTTCATAATTACATAATACATCATCTCATTTATTAATTATTACAATTATAATTAACTAATTTAATTAGTAATTAGCAAATAATAAACGTATAGTCGTGTCTAAATCTTGATGCGTGCGTTTTCGTAGGCTCACACATTTACGGACATATATTTACTAAAACTATTCAAATATCAACAAAATCAGACTATGATTAGTACATGCATTGATTCGATTTCGGCCGGCCCTTGTCGTTGGTAGCTGATACTAAGATAAGGACTCATTGCATGAGCTTTATTCCTTGGTGAGTTCTAGATAGGTTAAAGAGAAGAACATGTTTGGGTTTAGTTTTCGACCTAAATTACTTTATTTGTATTTTGTAAAACGATAACGACTGGTTTATGGACTGTTTCTAAATGTTTATTACCCACTTTAATATCTTATATATTAATAAAACTTTTCATTATGGTTTTAAAATCACACATCCGTTAAAACTGAATATATAACCAAACTAAACGTGAGAAAACTTTTAGAACAGCATGTAATGTTATGATTAGCATCATGAGTTTCTTTTTTTACTTATAAAGTTTAACTACTACTGACATATGGGTTCTGCGCAGGGGCGAGTTTAAATAGGCCCGGGCAGGTCCGAGGACCTACCTAAATTTCAAAAATCATATAGAAACGATGTCGTAAATTTTAGTAAAATTCGAAAAAATCCGAAAGGACCTAGGTAAAATGTTTGTTTTACAATTTTTAACCAAATAGTAATCTTGGTAGAGTGGTTTCCATGTCTTAGTTTGGAGTTTCAATTTTAATCAACCAGCGTTCAAACCTTGTTAACTTCATTTTAATTTTTGAGACTTACAGTTTCAATATACATTTTAACCCTTTAATATTAACATATTTTACTAATAATAAACCCACCTTAACTTTTTTTTTTTTTTGTCGCCTGATACTTACTTATTCATGGTGAAAACGAACAAATTTTGTTATCTTACTTCTATTTGAACTTCTGATCACACCTTGCATTTTTTGTGCGATCATATAATACTTTCTTGATGTACAAGTACCAAAACTAACTGTTTCACACCTTATTATCCAAGAAAATAACAAATCAATAATTTTAAGCTTCTTTGTTTGCTATAAATAGTCTACTCTAGTATCCAGAAAGAATTATGTTACTAGATAGATACAGGGCTTTCAGCAATTAGTAGAGCTAAAAACTGATTTGTAAACTCATACCGGTCTTAATTACAAAATACTGAAATCTATCACCTTCAACAAGAAAGAGAAATATTAACAGGCAATTTTTCTTGTAGGGCGAAAAGATTAGAAATGATATATAGTTGGTACCTAAAGAGTTTAATGATTAGTATATATGTTACACATTATTCCATGGAAGAAAGATGATTAGTATAAGTATAACTATTACCTAAAGACTGATGTACGCAACAAAATGGGCGATAAATTTTTGAGTGATACTTTAGTGTCGTATATTGAAAAAGGCGTTTTAGAAGGTATTAGTAACGAAGAAATTGTGAAAATATATCAAGATATTAGACCTCGTAAGGTGCAATTGTAGGAACTTGTAATTTTTTTTGCTTTTGTCGGGTACAATTGTAAGAACTATAATTTCTTTTGCTTATATGACCCATTGACCCGATCCGCTAATAGTTTTTTTTTTATTTTTTATTCATAATTATCGGTTCAATTAAATAGTGACCTACGTGCATTTGAGTTCTAGACTCGCCACTGGTTCTGCGTGGATTGTAAGGTGTTTTCCTAATCAAGAAAAGGTCTCCTTGTGAGATTGTGGGTTCGTGAGTTGCATACTACCCAATTGGATATATCTATAACTCCAAACCATTATACTTGACTTTCCAACAAAAAAAAGTTTAACTAAAATATATTAAAATCTGAATGGGCCGTTATACAATACCCACTGGGCCTTACAAAAACGTCTACAAAATGCATACATACGGTGGTGATAAGGTACAGGAGATCATAGCTGACAAAATAAGTGTCCGCAAAATATAGTAAACTAAAAACAAAAGTCCACACGTGTAAGGAGATCAACACGTATCAAACAGCCTCATGAATTTCGTGGAAACAACTCGGTCTTCTTAACCCACTCGGAGTTTATGGCGTCTGAATCTCACGCGATTTTATCAGCCATTCATTATGCTTAACATAGCATCGCAACCGTGCGTGAAATTCACGATCTTAAAGAAACGCATGTGAAGTGAGACAGAACGTGGATCCGTTATTTTCAAAAGGTTAACTCTAGTCAACCTACCTTCATTTGACCATTCTTTTGGACTAATATTATTTTAATTATGATTAATTGATTATAACTATATGTGTTTAAATTATTAATTTTTAATATTATGATTCAATATTGGATTTAATAAAAATGTTAAAGATAACATAATGTAATAATTAGTGATTAAAATAATGATAATTATGCATTTTTCTGTAATGACCGATAAATTGTGAAAGGTTTTTCGAAAAGGTTTCTAAACGGTCTTAACGATTATAATTTAACTAACCTATATCAATTATATATCCTATATATTTATTAAAGCAGGATATTTTGGTCTCAAGCTTCCTCGTCGATATTTTCGGTCAAAAATGTTATTTTTAAGCTAATTCTTTGGGTATTGATAAACAAAATATTTACTTTTATTACAATTTTTTTAATTTTTTAAAAATTTTCATTCAAGCTTTTTAACATTGAGTATTAATTAATTTATTCTCGAGAATAATGTTTCTTATGTTTTTTGTTTTTCAACAAAATTCTATAAATTAATATTGTTGATATCATCAAAATGTATTAATTAAGAGTTATTAATTAATAGATAAATTAATAATTATTGTTTGAACAAAGATTGGCATGCTCAATTACTTGGATGTTTCGGATTCAACCTCTTGACATTCTGCTAAGTAGTGCAAACCTATCAAGCTCTTAGAGAGCCTAAGGTGGTAAAGTGGTTGGTTGAGGAAGATGATCGGAATATGTTTACTGCCGGAAATGTATGAATATTCTGGCTAGGTGGAACTGTGTGTAAGTATGAGAGTGATGAAGATTGTTGTGTGTACTCTGTGTGAGATATATGGAGTGTTAGCGTCACCCTTGAATTGTATTAGGTTAGGGTATTTATACCCAACAATCCCAGACATGGGAAACGGCTGGCTATTAATGTCCATTACGATAGTTGAATGGTATTTATGAAGTTCCAACGTCTATAACATTATGACGATCATAATGAATAGACAAATAGTAACGGTCTATCATGAAAGTATGGAATCCAATTATGGTAGGACCTCGGGAAGCAGGACCTCAAGTGGTAGGACCTCAAGTAGTAGGACCTCAAGTGGTAGGACCTTGGGACGGGGTCGGATCCGGGAGCGGGAGTCGGATGCCGGAGCGGGGGACACAAGTGCCGGGACACGGGGCACAAGTGTCGGGCCGCAATTGTCGGTACACGGGTGCCGGGACACGAGGCCTGGGTGTCGAGGCACAAGTGCCGGGACACGGGGTTGGCTTTCGGGACACGAAGCACGATTATCGGGGCATAAGTGCCGGGACACGGGGTCTGGGTGTCAGGACACAAAGCACGATTGTTGGGGCACAAGTGTTGGGACACGGGGCCTGGGTGTCGGGGCACAAGTGTCGGGACACGGGCCCAGTGTCGGGTCACAAGTGCCGGGACACGGAGCATAAGTGTCGGTCAGTGGTGTTTGTGTCGGACATCAGAGTGTCGGACACCAGTGCCAGGATATCGAATGTTGGGGGTTGAAAGCTAAGGTTTCTTATGGGCCGAGCCATGTGTTTAAGGGGTTAATAGGCTATCAATATAAGCCATCCCCTACTAACAGTATCATGCCCCCTAGTTAGGTTTTAAATATAAGGTTTTGAATCCTAACTTCATGCATTTCATGGCCTTGCCCTGGGCTTGGCTTTTCCTTTTCCACTCGTGGCCTTGCTTTGCGTGGGTTTACCTAAGCTTTCTGAGAGATTTGCCCAGGCTTTGGCTTTGGCTTGCGTGCCTTTCCTTATGAGGCTTTTCCGTGGTATGTCTTTGCCTAGTCTTTGTCTATGTCATGATATTTTTTAGTATCTGCACAAGTAGTTCTTTCATGAAGTGGGTGAAAGAGGATGATGCCAGCTTGCTAAGTGCATAAATCTGAACTTCAAACTGGTGGCGAGTTGAACCTTCAGAGTGTGTCCATCACATGTATTCTGTCCATTGTACCACGACATTTGGATAAGTAATGTGGCCATGACACTTTTAGATTTGTATTGTGTCCATGACACTTAGATGGTCAAAGGTTGATTGACTAAGAATAAGTAATGTAAGGAAGAGATTGAGGTGGAGAGACAGATTGTGGTTGGCATGCTTGGATTCTGTCACTCATTCTAAGAGGGATTTATTAGTTGTCTTCCCGATTGTGCTTAATCATGTACTTATTCACCCTAACATGATATATGTTCCCCGGGATGTCAATAGGATTTTCTTATGCATGAGAGACATCTTGCAGAATCTTTACCCTGATGTTGGGATTGTAGTGTTTCCTTATTTCGATCCACTGGGTCACGGGGATATGTTGTGTGACAATGGTGTGTTCAAGAATCGAGCTTTTCCATTCCGAGTTGAGTCGTGGAGGGTTTTGATATGTCTGCTCCAGACATCGTTACTCTCATTTCACCAAAGCCTTAGTATTTTCTCTTTGTGTTCGTAACACAATTTCATTGTATGACTTAGCCCTTTTCTATCATATGATATGTGTAGACTACCATTTGTAGTATTTTCTATGCGTATACGTTGCTATAAATTTTGTATGTGTTGGTTTTACATTGTATAACCTTGAAATGAAAAAATAATGTGTTATTGGATGATCAAACCAATAACATTTATGTGGCTTCATAGCTTTGTCAGATGTCTATGTTACATATAGATGTCCAAGACATTTTAGAAATTTATATTAGTGTCTATGACACCTTTTGAATATTGCGATATCAGTGTGCTTATGACACTTTCTTGTGTGCCCGTTGCAATTTTTTATGCCTATGGCATACGTGGATACCTATGGCACTTTTTGGATGCCATGCCATTTATCGAATATGTGTTATGCCCATGGATCATTACATACTGTGACTATGACAACTGGATGGCAGTTTCTTATATGCCTATCACATTTTTCAGATGTATGTAGCATCTTTTAAATTTTATACTTTGCTCGTGGCATTGTGCCTATGACACTTTTTGTTGGTTAACCTTTATTTATTTGTTACTCGCGAGGATTTTCGCTTCCCAATGAGAAGTGCTTGCCTTTCCCCAAGTAGGTGAAAAGACAAAAATGATGATGTGCATGTTTGGCCTAGACAAAAATTCCCAACTCGCCCTATGCATTTGGTTCTGAACGTTGTTCCAAAATTATGTATATGATGAGGTGCATGTTTGGCTTAGACTTAAATGTCCATCTTTGCCTACGCACTTGGTCTGAACGTTGCTCAGAGTTATGTATATGATGATGTGCATGTGTGGCTTGGATTTAAATATCCATCTTGGCCCTATGCATTTGGTCCTGAACGTTGTTCATAATTATGTAATTGTGTATGCACGCGTGCACAATGTTATATAAAGATGACGTTGTAGGATAGCATTGGGATTCGAGCTCAGACCAATTCTTCCTTCCGTGACCTTATACAAGCTTTTTCATGGCTTTTCCGTTTCTGTCCGGATCAATGATCCGGGTTGGTAGATAATAATGGGATATATGATCAAACCAATAAATTATCAAGCATGACATGGATATATGATGTTCATCTAGTTTAAACATGGTATAAGAATTATTACCTTCGAGTACCCTATAAGGGCCTTCCCTTGTTAGTCCAAACTGCATAGGCTTTTTACCCAGCTGGCTTGAATCTTCTGCTAGACTAGTGTGTAGGTTTGAAAGATGTGGGATGGACCCTTTTGTTCCTGATATCCAATTTTCCCTTATGCCTCTTCATTTTGTGCCAGATTGAAATTGAGGATGTGATGACTTGGAAAGGTGAGCTCGGACGGGATGACTGCTTAGTGACATAGACTAGGCAGAAAACGTTTTGTATGTGGTCCTCCCAACTAAGGTCCTGGAAGTATCTTTTAAGTGTCTAGATGCATGAACCAGTGAGGACTTGTTTTTCAAAGCAATGATAATTGATCCTTGTTCCCTTTAATGCTAGGCTAATGTAAATCGGCCTCCATGAGGATACCATTTGTGCCAGCATGACTGTACCGACACACTCTTTGTAGGTTTCTAAGTAAACCATCGATGTCTCCCCAGGTATTGGGGTTGTAAGTGTGGGGGATCAATAGTTTTTTTCATGATCTCACATGTCCATTGAGGGTGTGCACTGATATGAACCTTTGTTGGATGTCCATGTCTTGACACCAGGTGAATAAATTTTATTTGAATTGCTTTCCTATTGGGAGGAGGCAAAATCCTTTCACTCTTGGGAGGGGGTAAGATCCTTCCCTGCTTGGAGTAGGTAAGATAATTTTATATCAGAAGGAGTTAAATCATTCCCTCTTGTAAGATTCTTCCCTGTTGAGAGAAGGTAGAATCCTTTTCTGTTGGTATTAGGTAAGATTCTTCCCTCTTGGGATGAGGTAAAATCCTTCCCTAGGAGGAGGTGAAATCTTTTCCATTTATGATGAGGTGAAACCCTTCTCTGCTGGGAGGGGTGAAATTTTCCCCTCTTAGAGGTGAAACCCTTCGCTGCTTGGAAGGGGTAAGATCCTTCTCTCTTAGTTTGGATGGAATCCTTCCATGTTGAAAGGAGGTGAAATCATTATGTCTTGCGAGGAGGTGAAATCATTCTCTCTTGGGAGGAGGTAAATCCTTCCCTCTCGGGGAGGTGAAATATTTCATGCTGGGAGGGAGGAGGGGGAATCCTTCCCTCTTGGATTTTTTTTTCTTTTAACTGAACGGATGTCTAACTGTCGGCACTCTGGCCGGCACTCGTTTTATCAAACTGGCTGAATGTTACTTTTTCCAAACTGGCCTCTTGTCACTTCTGCCAACCATATGTTATGCGATTTTCGTTTGCTTGTTGTCTTGTTGTTCCGAGACATGGTGTTCAAGTTTTCCTTCCTTCAATGTTTTTGGATTTGGAACAATCATTGTGTTTGAATAAGTAGTGGAGGTGCACTCTTATCGTTGAGACTAAAGATCGATTGGTTGTGGTTGTGTGGCTTTACATTAACAATATTTGTGAATCTGGCCTAGAGTTGGGATGACTATTGTGGCAGAGTGGCTATCATGTCTAGGATGGCTATCATGTGGGATGGTTATTATGCCAATGTGGCTATTATGCCAGAAAGGTTATCTTGCCAGGATGACTGTCATGCCAGGAAGACTAGGCTACCACGTCAGGCTAGCCATCTTGCTATTTGCTAGTCAGGCATCATGAGTGTTGGAAACACTTTTAAATTGTGTCAATGACATTTAGATCCGAATTGTGTTGATGACATTTTTAGATTTGTAGTGTGTCCGTGACACTTTGAAATATATATATTTTTTTTGGCTATGACATCCTACCCCTAACAGTGGCTATTCCAGTTGGGTAAATAATTTTAATCATGTCATGGATGACTATTATGCCATGCTATTATGACGAGATGGCTAGTACGCATGATGAGTATCATGCTAGGATTATTATTTTCTAGGATGGCTATCATGCTAGAATGGTTATTATGTCAACTGGGATGGCTATTATACCACGCATGATGGATATTATGTCATAATGGCTAGTATTCCAGGATGATGATTGTGTCAAGATGACTAGTATTCTAGGATAGATAGTAAAGTCTTTGCCAGCTGACGACTTCCGGTCAAAAGCCCTTTCCAAGGCTGTTAAGATCTTGCCAAGCTGGATATCAAAAAATTGCCCAATCTGACTATCAAGATGTTGCCAAAGCTGGTCGACTATCAAGGTCGTCCTAACTGGTTGAATATCAAGGCCGACTGTCCGGATCTCCGAACTTAATGGCCGTCGGATCTGAACGGTTTTTTTTTTTTTTTTTTTTGCTATGCCTTGTGTCCGTGACACTTTTAGATTTGAATTGGGTCTATGGCACTTTTTGGTATGTATCGTGTCCATGACACTCTTAGATCCGTATCATGACAACTTGTTTGCATTTGTTAGGTCATGACATCCTGTCATTAATTGTGGCTATGCCAACTAGGGTAGGGAATTTTACCATGTCATGGATGGTGGATGAAGTTGTTCTAAACTTTTGTAATGCGGGCCTTCCCAATAGGACATTGTAGGCCGAAAGTATCATGGCATTCAATGCCTTTGTAGGATACAAAGATCTGACTACGCTATATCTTTCTCCTGCCTGGCCAACGTCAATGGTTGCCCATGACATTTTTTAGACGGATTAGTATTTTGGCCATGGCATCATGTCCCTAACCATGGCTATGCCAACTAGGGTAGGGAATTCGACCACGTCATAGATGGTAGATGGAATTGGTCCAAATTGTTGAGGGCCTGCCCAATAAGACATTGTAGGCCAATGATGAACTAATTTTATCATTTTGACCCTGTATTAAGGGTATTCTCCCAACATCAACTGCATGCTTATCTTGCCTACTGATCAATGTGTCACACCCCGCTATAGCGGAAACACGAAATGCGAAGAGCTGGAATACCATTACACGGGTTATAACAAAATATAACGGTTCAAGTCATTAATTAAAATAAAAGTGTTCACAAATCCCAAAAACAACCAAGTAGTTTAGCGTTTCAATACAAATACATAACTAAAGTTTCAAATAAAATTCCCAAAATAATAAACAGGTCTTTCCCAATGTAAGTCTCACGCAACCATCCTGACCTGCCCATGCCATGCACTTCATCCTTACGCTTAATTTCCTGAAACATAAGATAAAGTGTCAACTACAATAAAGTAGTGAGTGAGTTACAGTTTGAGTTTCTCGACAAAAGTTTCCGTGAAGTATATATAAGTAATGAGTTTCATAAATGAAAAAGAAGCGGAGTGGCGCTTAAATATATATACTTTAAAAGTTTGAACAAACACAAGTAGAACAATACTTGTAACATAATAGTAATTGCGGAGTCAATCGCTAAAAGAGTGTATATGCGTAAATAAATAAGTAACTAAATTAAATTCTTGTATCAACCTCTTGGCATAATATAACGTAAGATTTACACTAAACCGATTAACTGGTCAGAACACGCCCCAAAGTTGCACTATAAATGGAGTTTCGTCTGAACTTAGTAATATGTACTTAGGTCGCGAACCACAAGTAAGGAGTGACCTCTCCTAAGTATCGATACCCATAGTTACTAACGGCTATTGCTAATAGTGTGTAATGAACTGAACTAAAAATGGGGCACTTTGTACTCTTTGTCTAAAAACTGATAGTAAGCACTTACGGAGTTTATATTCTCATCAAGGGTTGGTTTCGCATACAAGTAACCTTAATTTAGTTTAGCCAATTAACGGGGGCAAGCCAGTAAGCCAATAGGGGCAATAAAATATTTTACGCATATGAGTTTCACAGAGTTTCCAAAATAGATCAATAGTTCACGTAGTGTTTCAAGAGTTCATAACAGTTTCAAAATGTTCATAAGAGTTGCAAAAGTTCATAAAAGTTTCCAAGACAATTAAATCTTATGTTTCCCCCCAAAATTATGTAAAAATACAAAAAGGTAAAAGGGGATGTAACTCACGGGTTGCGAAGATAGAGAACTCGGAAATCGGTCGGAAATGAGAGCCGGGAATCACGGAATGCCTAAGGATACCAAGGTTGTCCAAGTGTTATTATCCCATTATGTTACTTTATATAATATAATAGATAATTTTTAGTTAAACCTTAAGTGTCAAGGTTAATATTGTCCCAAAAATGGTCCGAAGCGGTTAATGTTATATTTAGTCCGAAAAGTCCATAGTTAACGTTATTATTATTATGATAGACATGTTTTGGTTGCTGAAATGGTTTAGGTTTTCTAACAAAATTTGGGCAGCGCTTCCGCGCCCAAATTTCATGTCCAAAACCTAAATCATTTCCCGCTCACAAAACACATATATATACATAATCTTATTTAAACAAGTCCATTTTAGTCCAAAAAGTTCAATACAAGTCACCAATATTATTATTTTACTCATCTCAGTCCCATAATGTCATTAACAAAAATCCAGAATACGTTCATAAGTTTTAAACGACCAAAACGACTATTTTCGGGAAGGACAGCAGCCCGGTGCGCCGCACTGAGCAGGGGTGCGGCGTACTGCCTGCTGTCTTTTCCCGTTTTTGTGTTTTTCTTGCCAAAAACGACTTGTTACCCAAAGATTTTGACATGCAACCAGTAATTTCTTCATAAAACATCATTTTTACAGTTTTTACATAACTTTATTCATAAAAGCATAGATCTAAAGTGTTATTTGGTTAAAATTCGTTTTTGTCCATAAAATGTCACAAATCTTTGTAAAAACTTGTTTTTAATCCATGGATCATCCATGCAAGAAGTAAAAACAGTAATTACAGATAAAAGAGTGATTTCTACCGGATGAAAATGGATGGATGGAGTTTTACAAGGATTTAGAGCTCCAAAAGTGGTGAAAATGCCTTGAACCGAACTAGACTTGATTCCTTCTTGCTTGCTTGAAGGTTTGGACGATTTTTTATGGTTAAAATATGGGTTTTGATGGCTGCAATCTTCTGGATTTAGGGGAGTCTTGAGAGAGTTTTGGTGGTGTGTGTGTGTTTTTGATTATAGAAAATGAAAATGAAAAGGAAAATAGTGGCAGGTAATAAAAATGTGTTTGGGACTGTCAAGTGGCAGTAAATGAGTGCTAAAACCCGAGATTGATTGGGTGGTGTTTTATAAAAACGAGGCAAGACTTTAAAACTTAAAAATTTTCGAATCTGCCAGCCAGTGCGTCGCACTGGTTGCCTGTGCGGCGCACTGGTCCACTTTTTCAGTATTTTTTCTGATTTTTCGTTTTTACGTTTTGCTTCGATGGACCTTTTCGTTAACTGAAAGTTCTTAATTATGATACGTTATGAACTTAGGAAAGTTCATTAGATTTTTTCTGGGTATTAGGACTTATATAAATCGATTCCGGGAGTTATTCCGACACTGACGCGTTTCCGGTAAATGTACAGTTAAAGACAACGACGGACAATATGAGAGACATAGAGTATAAAATGCACCTGAAAATTTACGGTTGTCACACAACGTGTCTCACCTGAAAAGCTGACTAAAGGAGATTGTTGTCACACCCCGCGAAAGCGGAAACACGAGATGTGAAGAGCGAAAAATCATTTCACGAGTTATAACAAAGGTTAACGGTTCAAGTCATTTAAATATAAAGTTTGAAAAGTTCACATGTTCAAAAGATACAACCAAGATACATAAAGGTTAGGACAACGATACATAATAAAAGGTTTGTTAAAAATTCCCAAAATGACAAAGGTCTTCTCCCGAATTACACTTCACATAACCATCTTGACCCGTCCGAGCAATGCACTTCAGACTTACGCTTAGTTTCCTGAAACATGAGATAAAGTGTCAAACTACATAACGTAGTGAGTGAGTTACAGTTTATAAGTTGTTGACAAAAGTTCCGACAAAGTTCCGACAAAAGTACATATAAGTGTAAAGTTTTCTTAAAAGATAGGTAGCGGATAAAGGCGCTTAAAATATATATGCTTTTATAGTAGATCATAGACAAATAGATCAATATTTGTAAAAGTCAAGTTGCGGAGCAAGACGATAAATATCCGTTGTCATTACCTCAGCGGTGGATTAATCCACATAAGTAAGACGATAAGTATGTATATGCGTAAATAAGTAATCGTAGTTCAAACCAGCGCCGAATAAAGGGGGCAAACCATTAAGCCGAGTATAGGGGGCAAGCCATTAAGCTGAGTATAGGGGGCAAGCCAGTAAGCCGAGTATAGGGGGAAAGCCATTAAGCCGAGTATAGGGGGCAAGCCATTAAGCCGAGTATAGGGGGCAAGCCATTAAGCCGAATATAGGGGGCAATCCATTAAGTCAAAAGTCAAATGTCAATAGGTGCCACATAAGGCGATTTAAAATTAGTTCAATAAAGTCACAGTTCATGAAAGACATAGTTCATAAAGGACATAGTTCATACAAGACATGGTTAATAAAAGACATAGTTCATAAAGGACATAGTTCATACAAGACATGGATCATAAAAGACATAGTTCATAAAGGACATAGTTCATACAAGACATGGTTCATAAAAGACATAGTTTATAAAGGACATAGTTCATACAAGACATGGATCATAAAAGACATAGTTCATAAAGGACATAGTTCATACAATTCATGGATCTCATGTTTCCCCCCAAAAGAGTACTTAATATACAAAAGTAGAGGGATGTAACTCACAGGTTGCGAAGATAGCGAATACGAAAAACGGTCGGAAAAGAGAGCCGAGAATCACGGAAAGCCTAAGACCAAGATTGTTTAAGCGTTATGATCTCATTATGTTATTATATATAATCTATATAATAGATGAAAGTTTAGTTAAACTTTAAGTGTCAAGGTCCAATTTGTCCAAAAATAGTCCGAAACGGTTATCGTTATCTTTTAGTCAAAACGTCCAAAGTGAACGTTTTTATTATTGTGATACATGCATTTTGGTCTCTGAAGTGGTTTGGATTTTCTAACGAAATTTGGGCAGCGCTTCCGCGCCCAAATTTCATGTCCAAAATCCAAAGTCACTTTCCCGCTTACAAAATACATATATCACATAATCATATTTAAACATGTCCAAAAAGTATAATAAGTCAAATACAAGTCACCAATATAGTTATTTTTACCAATCTCAGTCCCAAAATACTAGTCACGAAAAATCAACGAGTGTACATAAGTTTAAAACGACCAAACGACAACATTTCGGGAAGGAAAGCAGCCCTGTGCGTCGTCCTGGACCTTAGGAACGGCGCACAGAACACATCAGTGTCCCGCTGCGTCGTCCTGGTCACTTGGGACGGCGCACAGGTCGTGGTCAGCTTCCCATTTCGTGTTTTTCTTGCAAAAACGTTTATTCCAACCATAGATTTCGACATGCATTTAGTAGATACTTCATAAAATAGTATATTTATAGTTTCTAAAACATTTTTAACCATAAAAATATAGATCTAAATGTTATTTCGGTTAAAAATCGTTTTTGTCCATAAAATGTTATAAATCTTTATAAAAACTTGTTTTTATGGTTTAGATCTTACATGCAAGATGTAAAAACAGTAAATAAAGATAGGAAAATGATTTCTACCGGATGAAAATGGTTGGATGATGTTTTAGACGGATTTGAGCTCCAAAAATCGGTAGAAAAGCTTTGAAACCAAAGATATTTGTTCCTCCTTGCTTTCTCTTGATGTTTAAACGATTTTTAATGATTGAAATATGGATTTAAGTGGCTGTATCTTTCTGTATTTGTGATGTTCTTGAGAGGATTTGGGAGAAAAGTTTGTAGGTGTTTGTGTTTTATGTTTAAGAAAATCGAAAATAAAAAGAAAATGGTATAGGATAGTAATAATGAGTTTGGGACTGTCAAAAATGCAGTAAATGATTGTCAAGGGTCGAGATTGATTGGTTGGTGGTTTATAAAAACGAGACATGCAATAAAAATTCAAAAATTTTCGGACTGCACCTCTAGGACGTCGCACAAGGGGGGGTTTGCGGCGTCCTGGACCATTTTTGTAATAATTTTCTGATTTTTCGTTTTTGCGTTTTGTTTCGTTGGACCTTTTCGTTAACTAAAAGTTCTTAATTATGATACGTTATGAACTTAGGAAAGTTACTTAGGTGTTTTCTTGGTATTAGGACTTATATAATTCGATTCCGGGAGTTATTCTGACACTGACGCGTTTCCGGTAAATGTACAGTTAAAGACAACGACGGACAATATGAGAGACATAGAGTGTAAAATGCACCTGATATTTTGACGGTTGTCACATTCTCCCCGGGTTGAAAGAAATTTCGTCCCGAAATTTAGTTCGTCCCATCATGAAGAAGTGTTCTCGAACATATGTGGATACTTCTGTCGGATTTGGTCCTCTCGTTCCCACGTGAATTCATGACCACGTCGGGAATTCCACCGAACTTTGACAATAGGAACACGACTTTGCCTGAGTTGTTTGACCTCGCGGTCAACAACCTCAAGCGGTTCTTCAATGAAATTGAGTTTGTTATCGATCTTGATCTCGTCAAGAGGGATGACGATGGTCTCATCAGATAGGCACTTTTTCAAGTGCGAGACATGGAAAACATTATGAATGTTGGAAAGAGTCTGGGGGAGTTGGAGACGATAAGCAACTGGATCGATACGCTCTATGACTTCGAATGGACCGGTGTACCTTGGGCTTATTTTTCCGCGCTTTCCGAAGCGGACTACCTCCTTCCATGGCGATATCTTGAGAAACACTCTATCGCCAACTTGGAACTCGAGGGGTTTTCTCCGGTTGTCTGCGTAGCTCTTCTGCCGCGTACGGGATGTCTTTAGCCTTTCACGGATGGTGGTGATCTTGTCGATGGTCTCCTGGACGATGTCGAGCCTCGTAAGTTGTCGATCGCCTGCTTCTAGCCAACAAAGCGGTGACCGACACTTGCGTCCATATAAGGCCTCGAACGGTGAGCACTTGATGCTGGCATGGTAACTGTTGTTGTAGGAGAACTTGACCAAAGGAAGGTGAGTGACCCAACTTCCTCCGAAGTCAACTACACACGCTCTCAGCATATCTTCAAGCGTTTGGATCGTCCTTTCACTTTGACCATCGGTCTGAGGATGGTATGTTGTGCTGAGGTCTAGTCGCGTCCCTAGCGATTTCTGAAGGGCGTTCCAAAAACGGGACGTGAAGCGACTATCCCTATCGGAGATGATGGAAAGAGGTGTTCCGTCACGAGAGACGATCTCGCTGATGTAGATTTGAGCGAATTTCTCCATCGAGTGGTTTTCTCGTACCGGTAGGAAATGAGCGGATTTTGTCAAACGGTCCACGATGACCCAAATCGTGTCGTTACCCTTTGTCGTACGGGGAAACTTGGTGATGAAGTCCATAGAATTTTGTTCCCACTTCCACATGGGAATCTCCGGCTTCTGAAGTAGACCTGAGGGCTTTTGATATTCCGCCTTGACCTTCGAGCATGTAAGGCACTTAGCTACATACAAGGCGATATCCTTCTTCATGCCCGACCACCAATAATATTCCCGGAGATCCTTATACAACTTGTCGGATCCCGGATGGATAGAATATCTGGATCGGTGGCCCTCGTCCAAAATTAGTTTACGAAGATCTTCTAATTTCGGAATCCATGCTCGACCCTTTAAGTAGTATATTCCGTCGGGATTGCGTTCGAATTCCTTTTCATGGTTGTGCAGGGTTTCGACCTTAATGTTCTCAGGTTTCAACGCCTCATGTTGTGCCTTTACGATCTGCGTTCGAAGACTTGTCTGAATCTAAATACCCAATGCTCTAACTCGAGATGGCTTTACCCTTTCCTTCCGACTCAGGGCATCTGCTACTACGTTTGCTTTACCCGGGTGGTATTTGATCTCGCAATCGTAGTCACTTAGCAGTTCTATCCATCTACGTTGCCTCATGTTGAGCATTTTCTGGTCCAAAATGTGTTGAAGACTCTTATGATCCGTGGAAACCGTGCACTTGGTACCGTACAAGTAGTGTCTCCAAATTTTCAAAGCGACCACGACGTGTAACATCCCGGTTCTCGGAAATTAGAATATTTCGTAAGTATTTATTTATTTATGATAAATATATTTTAAATTTATATTTATTTAGAAGTTTTATATATAAAGGACTAGAATGGTAAGAAAAATAGTTAGTTGTGGTTAGAAAGGACTTATATGGTTAACAATATTAGTAAATTTTGTAAATTAGTAATACTTGAGAAGTTGAGGGACTAAAGGTGTAAATTCATAATTTTAGATGAGTAGGACAATGAGGTGTCAAATGCAGAATTTCTAAGGTAATTTGTGTGTGTGTTCTTGAGTTCAAGCAAGAAGAATTTATAGATTACTCATATTAGTGTTATTTGGGTGAAAATTTTAAAGAGCTAAGAGTAGAAGATAAAGAAATCTAGCTTAATTGGT
The DNA here is from genome assembly GCA_910822075.1 of Senecio squalidus. Classification (NCBI taxonomy): domain Eukaryota; kingdom Viridiplantae; phylum Streptophyta; class Magnoliopsida; order Asterales; family Asteraceae; genus Senecio; species Senecio squalidus. Next base: position 55,772,939 of record CAJVGC010000001.1, on the reverse strand, counting down.
GTTTGGAGGAAAAGAAGGTAATTTATGCACTTAATATTATTTGATGAATTTGGGTTTATATTATGTGTTATAGTCTTAATAAGATGCTTAATTGAAAGTAGAAATGCTTAATTGGTAAAATTAGGTTTTCTTAATAATTTGGGGATAATCATGAGAATTGAAGAAAATTGTTAGTTTGAGCTTTGATTATATGTTAATTGAATGTTAGAATTGTATGTTTAAGTTCTATGAATGAGAAAGAATATGGTATTATGATTACTCCATTTGGTGTTGCCAAACGGGTCAAATAACCCAAGGAGTGGCAAATGGGTAGAAATTGGTTAAAGAAAAGAAAATGACAATTTTATATAATATGTTTATTATGAATAGAATGTAGATGGTGACTAGAAATACTTCTATGTGTATGTAAAAGCTTATCGGGTCAAAGACCCCAAAAAGTGGCATGATGGGTAGAAAACGGATAAGCAAGTTAATGTTAAGATTTTAGAAAAGATGTGTAATAAAGTTGTTAGATATGTTTGGTTATGAGTTATTGAAAGTTATAGTTGTTTTGGTCTTATAAACTCAGATTTAAAAGACAAAGGAAAAGTGAAAGCAACGAAAGAGTAGTAAAAGTACTTCAACGTCAAGGTGAGTATACGAAGCTCTTTTTTTGTATTGTTATATGTTTAAAATTTGGTATTAATACTTTTGTGGTTCACAAGTGTGTTAATTATATCATATTCTTAAGTTGTTAGCGGAAATGGGAGTTAGAAATATCCAGAATTAACGTATAAGTGCAGGAAACGCTTGGAAACGAAAATCAGCCAGGCTAAGGCCCAGAATGCGCCGCATTGAGCACAGTAGCCTTGGTTGATTTTCGTTGAGCCAAATGCGCCGCATTCGAACCCGAATGCGCCGCATTCGATACCTTTATCAGTTTTTAGTGAATTTTAAGGTAGTTTAAGTATGGGAATGATACTCTAACCTATTATTATGATAGAGAAGAACGGAGAAGGCATTTACATGTCGATAAGAAATAGAATCGACTTTTAATAGTCGGAAATGAGTAGAGTTAACTATGTATATACCGCGAGGGTATGTAATTGACTTTTAATAGTCGGAGAGAAGTAAGGACCAACTATACATAGTTGGAAGAGAAGAAATGATAAGACTTTATGCAGTCTTGGAGAAGTATTAAAACGGGACTATGTATATTCACTAGCTTAACGCTAATGTATTTTGTTGATTGTTATATTTGTAGGTAAAAAGGATATCTAGATTGGCAAGGCAAGCTTATAAAGATCGAACGGGGACCTTAACATAATATGGAATCTTTTGTAACGAGCTTCCGCTCTAAACATTATGGATGTTGTTTTTAATAGAAGTAAAACTATAACTTTTGTTTGTTTTAAGTTATGTAAATGACACAGAAAACCGTTAATGTTGTAGGATGTTTATACTTAAAAAAAAAAATAAAAAAAAATTTGCGTGTTTAAAATTCTAGTGTCACACGACGGCTCCCAGCTCCAAGTCGTGTGTGGTGTAGTTCTGCTCGTGCACTTTAAGCTGCCTCGAAGCGTATGCGATGACTTTGTCCTTCTACATAAGGACACACCCAAGTCCTTTGTGGGATGCATCGCAAAACACTAAAAAATTATTTGTGCCCTCCGCCAGGGACAAGATTGGTGCGTGACATAGCTGGTGTTTGAGTTTCTGGAAGGATTCCTCCTGTTCTTTTCCCCAATTAAAGTCCTTGTCTTTCTGAGTGAGCTCGGTGAGAGGCTTAGCGATCTTCGAGAAATTCTTGACGAACCTTCGATAATAGCCAGCTAACCCTAGGAATTGACGGATTTCCGTAGGAGTCGCTGGGGCTTGCCATTTCTCGATCTCTTCGATCTTAGCCGGATCTACATGAATCCCTTCTTGGTTGACCACATGACCAAGGAAATGTACTTCCCGGAGCCAAAATTCACACTTCGAGAATTTGGCGTACAATTTCTGATCTCTGAGGAGTTCTAGAATGAGCTTAAGGTGTTTCGCATGATCTTCCTTGTTCCTGGAGTAGATGAGAATGTCTTCTATGAATACGATAACGAACTTGTCTAGGTATGGCCTACACACTCTGTTCATTAGGTCCATGAACACTGCTGGTGCGTTGGTTAGACCAAGTGGCATGACAAGAAATTCGTAATGACCGTAACGAGTTCAGAATGCGGGTTTTGGAATGTCGGTTTCTGAGCTCAGTAGCCTTGGTTGATTTTCGTTGAGCCAAATGCGCCGCATTCGATACCTAGATCAGTTTTTAGTGAATTTTAAGGTAGTTTAAGTATGGGAATGATACTCTAACCTATTATTATGATAGAGAAGAATGGAGAAGGCATTTACATGTCGATAAGAAATAGAATTGACTTTTAATAGTCGGAAATGAGTAGAGTTAACTATGTATATACCGCGAGGGTATGTAATTGACTTTTAATAGTCGGAGAGAAGTAAGGACCAACTATACATAGTTGGAAGAGAAGAAATGATAAGACTTTATGTAGTCTTGGAGAAGTATTAAAACGGGACTATGTATATTCACTAGCTTAACGCTAATGTATTTTGTTGATTGTTATATTTGTAGGTAAAAAGGATCTCTAGATTGGCAAGGCAAGCTTATAAAGATCGAACGCGGACCTTAACATAATATGGAATCTTTTGTAACGAGCTTCCGCTCTAAACACTATGGATGTTGTTTTTAATAGAAGTAAAACTATAACTTTTGTTTGTTTTAAGTTAGGTAAATTACACAGAAAACCGTTAATGTTGTAGGATGTTTATACTTAAAAAAAAAAAAAAAAAATTTTTTTGCGTGTTTAAAATTCTAGTGTCACACGACGGCTCCCAGCTCCAAGTCGTGTGTGGTGTAGTTCTGCTCGTGCACTTTAAGCTGCCTCGAAGCGTATGCGATGACTTTGTCCTTCTACATAAGGACACACCCAAGTCCTTTGTGGGATGCATCGCAAAACACTACAAAATTATCCGTGCCCTCCGGCAGGGACAAGATTGGTGCGTGACATAGCTGGTGTTTGAGTTTCTGGAATGATTCCTCCTGTTCTTTTCCCCAATTAAAGTCCTTGTCTTTCTGAGTGAGCTCGGTGAGAGGCTTAGCGATCTTCGAGAAATTCTCGATGAACCTTCGATAATAGCCAGCTAACCCTAGGAATTGACGGAGTTCCGTAGGAGTTGCTGGGGCTTGCCATTTCTCGATCGCTTCGATCTTAGCCGGATCTACATGAATCCCTTCTTGGTTGACCACATGACCAAGGAAATGTACTTCCCGGAGCCAAAATTCCCACTTCGAGAATTTGGCGTACAATTTCTGATCTCTGAGGAGTTCTAGAATGAGCTTAAGGTGTTTCGCATGATCTTCCTTGTTCCCGGAGTAGATGAGAATGTCGTCTATGAATACGATAACGAACTTGTCTAGGTATGGCCTACACACTCTGTTCATTAGGTCCATGAACACTGTTGGTGCGTTGGTTAGACCAAATGGAATGACAAGAAATTCGTAATGACCGTAACGAGTTCAGAATGCGGTTTTTGGAATGTCGGTTTCTGAGCTCAGTAGCCTTGGTTGATTTTCGTTGAGCCAAATGCGCCGCATTCGATACCTAGATCAGTTTTTAGTGAATTTTAAGGTAGTTTAAGTATGGGAATGATACTCTAACCTATTATTATGATAGAGAAGAATGGAGAAGGCATTTACATGTCGATAAGAAATAGAATTGACTTTTAATAGTCGGAAATGAGTAGAGTTAACTATGTATATACCGCGAGGGTATGTAATTGACTTTTAATAGTCGGAGAGAAGTAAGGACCAACTATACATAGTTGGAAGAGAAGAAATGATAAGACTTTATGTAGTCTTGGAGAAGTATTAAAACGGGACTATGTATATTCACTAGCTTAACGCTAATGTATTTTGTTAATTGTTATATTTGTAGGTAAAAAGGATCTCTAGATTGGCAAGGCAAGCTTATAAAGATCGAACGCGGACCTTAACATAATATGGAATCTTTTGTAACGAGCTTCCGCTCTAAACATAATGGATGTTGTTTTTAATAGAAGTAAAACAATAACTTTTGTTTGTTTTAAGTTATGTAAATGACACAGAAAACCGTTAATGTTGTAGGATGTTTATACTTAAAAAAAAATTAAAAAAAAATTGCGTGTTTAAAATTCTAGTGCCACAAGTTGGTATCAGAGCCTTAGCTTGTGTGAGTCGAGTATCTCGGTTGATACTTAAACCCAAGCTGAGGCTTTGTAAGGGGGAAGAGCTTGTCTTGCGGAAGAGAGAAAAAGTAAGGAAAGATTAATTGTTGAGAAATAATTGAATGCCTTAGTCTTAAATATACATTGATAGTATTGGGTGTGCAAGGGTTAATATGTTTAAAATTAACGGCTGACCAACGCGAATTTTGGGCATATTATGTTATATCCAATATGATTGAATTATATTAAGGACAAGGGACAAAGAAAGTTAGAAAGTATGTATATGGACATATAAACTATAATTATGTATAGATTATAGTTTTATAGTTATTATTAACTGAATTTAATTTCAGTGGTAGAAATGGAAGAAGGAGAGAAGTGGTATATGCAAACAATTGTGGCTACGGAGATAGCCAAGCCTTTGAGAAAGCAATATCGTTTATTATTAAACAGGTTAGAGATGATGTCGTGGAGATTATTGATGAAAAGATAGACCGCGTGTTTGCGGAGAAAGAATTGAAACAAAAAGAGAAGGAAGATTCAGAAAGTGAAGATGATCATTCTGATCATCAAGAAGAATCAACAGAAGGTTATAAGAAAGGGTGTACGTATAAAGATTTTGCAAGCTATAATCCACCTATTTTTCTTGGAGAGATTGATCCTATTGTTACCATGCGGTGGGTTATGGAGGTAGAAGGTGCATTTTTAACTTGCAAGTGTGCGGATAGAGATAAGGTCATTTATGCATCAAATTTACTCCGAAATCAAGCGAAAAGTTGGTGGGAGTCTATAGTGAGGTTGTTCCCGGCTCATGGGATTGTGAAGATGACGTGGGGAGATTTTAAGAAGAGATTCATGGAGTACTATTGTCCACCTTTGAACAAAATTACTCGAGAGTTTTTTGTCATTACAACAAGGAAGTAAATTGTGAATGAGATCACCAATGAATTTCTAGATAGAGCGGGGTTTTGTCCAGAATATGTGGTAAGTGAACGGATGAAGATGGATCGTTATATGTGTTGTTTGAATCCCGACATCAGAGAGCATGTTTCCACTTATAATCCTCGTACTTTTGAGGATATGGTTGAAGCGGCAAGAAGAGAGAGTTAGACACTTTCAATAGAACTGAAGAGGAGAAGAAGAAACGCAAGGTGGAATATGTACAAGAACCGTTTAAGAAGCAAAGATTTGAACAGAAGGGCAGAAGTTCGGGAAGAAGATTTGAAAGGAAGAGTTGTCAAGAAAAGAATATGGTTGTAGAAATGTGGTAAGAATCATCCTGGAGAATGCAAATTTGGTCAGATGGTCCCATATCCATAAGGATTTGCTACTATTGTAAAGACCCGGGGCATCTTAAAAACGAATGTCCAAAGTTGCCTCAGAATCAGAAGTTATTGGTGGGACCGAAAGCTCCTTTATTTCTTGAAGGAGGAAGTAGTGAAAAGAAAGCTGAAGAAAATAAAGGCCGAAGTCGTGCCTTTCAAATCACAACCGTAGAAGCAAAGGAATCGACTGATGTCGTTTCAGGTATTTTTATCGTAAACTCTCAACCTGCTTATGTGTTGTTTGATTCGGGAGCAAAATAGATCTTTGTATCAAGTAAATTTGTAAGAAGTTTTCTAAGCCCCTTAGTAAAGCTAGAATATCCCTTAGAAGTAGAAGTGGCGGATAATAGAATTGTTCTTGTGTCAGATGTTTATTATGATAATCAATTAGAGATAGAATCAACAAAATTTACGATAGATTTGATTAAAATGGTGCTGGGAGAGTTTGATGTTATAGTTGGTATGGATTGGTTAGAGAAGAATAATGCTATCATCTTATGTAAGATTAAAATTATTAAAGTATTGATTTAGAAGGAAAGAAGTTATCATTTACGGGAGAATGAAATTTCAGTTTGCTCCTTAATGAAAGCAAGAAGATATATGTCCCGAGGTTTTCAAGCATACCTTGTGTATGTGATAGATAAAAAGAAAGATAAGAAAGATTTAAA
>CAJVGC010000001.1:55722391-55766610 GCA_910822075.1 Senecio squalidus | reverse complement strand
AACGCTAATGTATTTTGTTAATTGTTATATTTGTAGGTAAAAAGGATCTCTAGATTGGCAAGGCAAGCTTATAAAGATCGAACGCGGACCTTAACATAATATGGAATCTTTTGTAACGAGCTTCCGCTCTAAACATAATGGATGTTGTTTTTAATAGAAGTAAAACAATAACTTTTGTTTGTTTTAAGTTATGTAAATGACACAGAAAACCGTTAATGTTGTAGGATGTTTATACTTAAAAAAAAATTAAAAAAAAATTGCGTGTTTAAAATTCTAGTGCCACAAGTTGGTATCAGAGCCTTAGCTTGTGTGAGTCGAGTATCTCGGTTGATACTTAAACCCAAGCTGAGGCTTTGTAAGGGGAAGAAGCTTGTCTTGCGGAAGAGATAAAAGTAAGAAAGATTAATTGTTGAGAAATAATTGAATGCCTTAGTCTTAAATATACATTGATAGTATTGGGTGTGCAAGGGTTAATATGTTTAAAATTAACGTCTGACCAACGCGAATTTTGGGCATATTATGTATATCCAATATGATTGAATTATATTAAGGACAAGGGACAAAGAAAGTTAGAAAGTATGTATATGACATATAAACTATAATTATGTATAGATTATAGTTTTATATGTTATTATTAACTGAATTTAATTTCAGTTGGTAGAAATGGAAGAAGGAGATAGTCATCATGATGACGGTCAGAAGGAAGTGGATATGCAAACAATTGTGGCTACGGAGATTAGCCAAGCCTTTGAGAAAGCAATATCGTTTATTATTAAACAGGTTAGAGATGATGTCGTGGAGATTATTGATGAAAAGATAGACCGCGTGTTTGCGGAGAAAGAATTGAAACAAAAAGAGAAGGAAGATTCAGAAAGTGAAGATGATCATTCTGATCATCAAGAAGAATCAACAGAAGGTTATAAGAAAGGGTGTACGTATAAAGATTTTGCAAGCTATAATCCACCTATTTTTCTTGGAGAGATTGATCCTATTGTTACCATGCGGTGGGTTATGGAGGTAGAAGGTGCATTTTTAACTTGCAAGTGTGCGGATAGAGATAAGGTCATTTATGCATCAAATTTACTCCGAAATCAAGCGAAAAGTTGGTGGGAGTCTATAGTGAGGTTGTTCCCGGCTCATGGGATTGTGAAGATGACGTGGGGAGATTTTAAGAAGAGATTCATGGAGTACTATTGTCCACCTTCGGCAGTGAACAAAATTACTCGAGAGTTTTTGTCATTACAACAAGGAAGTAAAATTGTGAATGAGATCACCAATGAATTTCTAGATAGAGCGGGGTTTTGTCCAGAATATGTGGTAAGTGAACGGATGAAGATGGATCGTTATATGTGTTGTTTGAATCCCGACATCAGAGAGCATGTTTCCACTTATAATCCTCGTACTTTTGAGGATATGGTTGAAGCGGCAAGAAGGAGAGAGTTAGAACTTTCAAATAGAACTGAAGAGGAGAAGAAGAAACGCAAGGTGGAATATGTACAAGAACCGTTTAAGAAGCAAAGATTTGAACAGAAGGGCAGAAGTTCGGGAAGAAGATTTGAAAGGAAAGAGTTGTCAAGAAAAGAATATGGTTGTAGAAAATGTGGTAAGAATCATCCTGGAGAATGCAAATTTGGTCAGATGGGTCCCAATCCAATAAGGATTTGCTACTATTGTAAAGACCCGGGGCATCTTAAAAACGAATGTCCAAAGTTGCCTCAGAATCAGAAGTTATTGGTGGGACCGAAAGCTCCTTTATTTCTTGAAGGAGGAAGTAGTGAAAAGAAAGCTGAAGAAAATAAAGGCCGAAGTCGTGCCTTTCAAATCACAACCGTAGAAGCAAAGGAATCGACTGATGTCGTTTCAGGTATTTTTATCGTAAACTCTCAACCTGCTTATGTGTTGTTTGATTCGGGAGCAAATAGATCTTTTGTATCAAGTAAATTTTGTAAGAAGTTTTCTAAGCCCCTTAGTAAGCTAGAATATCCCTTAGAAGTAGAAGTGGCGGATAATAGAATTGTTCTTGTGTCAGATGTTTATTATGATAATCAATTAGAGATAGAATCAACAAAATTTACGATAGATTTGATTAAAATGGTGCTGGGAGAGTTTGATGTTATAGTTGGTATGGATTGGTTAGAGAAGAATAATGCTATCATCTTATGTAAGATTAAAATTATTAAAGTATTGATTTAGAAGGAAAAGAAGTTATCATTTACGGGGAGAAAAAGAGTGGTGAAATTTCAGTTTGCTCCTTAATGAAAGCAAGAAGATATATGTCCCGAGGTTTTCAAGCATACCTTGTGTATGTGATAGATAAAAAGAAAGATAAGAAAGATTTAAAAGAAGTAGACGTAGTAAACGAATATGTAGATGTATTTCCTAAAGATCTTTCGGGTTTGCCACCAGAAAGAGAAGTAGAGTTTAGAATAGAATTGATTCCCGGTGCTGCACCTGTAGCAAAGGCTCCGTATAGGTTAGCTCCAGCTGAAATGAAAGAATTAATGAGTCAGTTACAGGAATTATTAGATAAGGGTTTTATCCGTCCCAGTTCTTCTCCGTGGGGTGCACCGATTTTATTTGTGAAAAAGAAAGATGGAAGTATGCGTATGTGTATAGATTATCGAGAACTTAATAAGTTAACAGTCAAGAATAAATACCCGTTACCGAGAATAGATGATTTATTTGATCAGTTGCAAGGGGCGAAGTTCTTTTCAAAGATAGATTTAAGGTCAGGTTATCACCAGTTGAAAGTAAAGGAGGAAGATGTACCGAAAACAGCTTTTCGCACGAGGTATGACCATTATGAATTTTTGGTTATGCCGTTTGGTTTAACAAATTCCCCCGCAGCTTTTATGGATTTGATGAATAGAGTTTGTAGATCAATGTTAGATAAGTCTGTTATAGTTTTTATTGATGATATTCTAATATATTCAAAGAGTAAAGAAGAACATGCGGATCATTTGCGACAATTGTTGGAGATTCTTAGACAAAAACAATTATATGCAAAATTTTCTAAATGTGAATTTTGGTTAGAAGAAGGTCAGTTTTTCGGGCATGTAGTAAATGCAGAAGGTATAAAAGTAGACCTGGCGAAAATTGAAGCAATTGTCAATTGGAATTCTCCGAAAAATGTGAAAGAAGTCCGTAGTTTTCTTGGTCTTGCAGGGTATTATCGAAGATTTATTCAAGATTTTTCTAAAATAGCTTCAAGTTTAACCGAGTTAACTAGAAAGAATAAGAAATTTGAATGGAAAGAAAAAGAAGAAGAAGCCTTCCAGAATTTAAAGAAGAAACTAAGTGAAGCACCGGTGTTAGTTTTTCCGGATGGAACGAAAGATTTGGTTGTTTATAGTGATGCTTCATATACCGGTTTAGGATGTGTTTTGATGAAACATGGAAGGGTTATTGCTTATGCTTCGAGACTATTGAAAGAAAATGAAAAGAAATATCCGGTGCGAGATCTGGAGTTAGCGGCGGTTGTGTCTGCTTTAAAGATATTGAGGCATTATCTCTATGGTGAAAGGTGTACGATTTATACGGATCATAAAAGTTTGCAATATTTCTTTACTCAAAATGATCTTAGTATGAGACAACGTAGATGGTTAGATTTGGTGAAGGATTATGATTGTGATATTCGATACCACCCCGGAAAAGCAAATGTCGTTGCGGATGCGTTAAGTAGAAAGAGTTCACAACCGGAAATGAAACTTTACTCCTTAGCTTTAATTATTGATGTTTCTTTGATTCGGTTGAAGAAGCTCAATCGGAAGCAATTAAAGAGGAAAATTGGAAAAGAGAAAGAATTGTGGGTCAAGTGCAAAATTCAATGGAAGATAGTCGAGGCTTAAAGACTAGATTTGGACGAGTTTGGATTCATAATACATCGGACTGTAAGAAGGTTTTGCTAGACGGAGCTAATAAGTCAAAAGACTCTATTCATCCCGGTAGTACGAAAATGTATAGAGATCTTAAGGAAGACTATTGGTGGCCGGGTATGAAGAGAGATATAGAGAAATATGTAGAAAAATGTTTAACATGTTTACAAGTTAAAGCCGAACACCAAAAGCCTTATGGAAAAATGCAACCATCGGAAATACCGGTTTGAAAATGGGAGAATATTACTATGGATTTGGTGACGAAATTACCAAAGTCTAGAAGAAAGAATGATGCTATTTGGGTGATCGTAGATAGATTGATTAAGAGTGCTCATTTCTTACCAATCAAGGAAGCTATTTCTTCGGAGAAAATGGCGGAAATGTTTTTGAAAGAAATTGTAGTAAGACACGGAGTTCCGATTTCGATAGTGTCGGATAAATATACACGTTTTACTTCTCACTTTTGGAGAGGTTTTCAAGAAGAATTAGGGGTGAAACTTAATATTAGCTCGACTTATCATCCTCAAACCGATGGGCAAAGCGAAAGAACAATTCAAACATTGGTTGATTTACTCCGTGCGTGTGTAATAGACTTTGGGGGTAATTGGGATGATCATTTACCGTTAGTAGAATTTTCTTACAACAATAGCTATCAAGCGAGTATAGATTGTGCACCGTATACAATGTTGTATGGAAGAAAGTGTAGAACGCCAATATGTTGGGGTGAAATTGGACAACGAGAATTGGGAGAGAAAGAAATTGTACAAATTACAACGGAAAAGATAGATCAAATTAGAGAAAGACTTAAGATGGCTCAAGATCGACAAAAGAGTTATGCCGATAAAAGACGAAGACCGATAGAGTTTGAAATTGGTGAATTTGTAATGTTAAAAGTTTCCCCATGGAAAGGAGTAATCCGATTTAGAAAGAGAGGAAAATTAAGCCCAAGGTTTATTGGACCCTTTAAGATTTTGGAGAGAATCGGAAAAGTTGCTTACCGATTAGAATTGCCCGAAATTTTAAGTAAGATACATCCTACATTCCATGTGTCCAACTTAAGAAAGTGTCTTGCGGATGAAACATCATTTGTTCCACTTGATGATATAGAAATCGATGAAAAGTTGAATTATGTTGAAGAACCGGTGGCTATTCTCGATCGGAAAATAAAACAACTTAGAAATAAACAAATTAATATGGTTAAGGTTCAATGGAAGCATAGAAAGGGGTCGGAATTTACTTGGGAGCCGGAGAATGAAATGAAGAAATTTTATCCCAAATTATTTGAAGAATAGATTTCGGGGACGAAATCTTTAGAAGGAGGGAAGATTTGTAACATCCCGGTTCTCGGAAATTAGAATATTTCGTAAGTATTTATTTATTTATGATAAATATGTTTTAAATTTATATTTATTTAGAAGTTTTATATATAAAGGACTAGAATGGTAAGAAAAATAGTTAGTTGTGGTTAGAAAGGACTTATATGGTTAACAATATTAGTAAAGTTTGTAAATTAGTAAGACTTGAGAAGTTGAGGGACTAAAGGTGTAAATTCGAATTTTTAGATGAGTAGGACAAGGAGGTGTCAAATGCAGAGTTTCTAAGGTAATTTGTGTGTGTGTTCTTGAGTTCAAGCAAGAAGAATTTGTAGATTACTCATATTTGTGTTATTTGGGTGAAATTTTTTAAAGAGCTAAGAGTAGAAGATAAAGAAATCTAGCTTAATTGGTGTTTGGAGGAAAAGAAGGTAATTTATGCACTTAATATTATTTGATGATTTTGGGTGTATATTATGTGTTATAGTCTTAATAAGATGCTTAATTGAAAGTAGAAATGCTTAATTGGTAAAATTAGGTTTTCTTAATAATTTGGGGATAATCATGAGAATTGAAGAAAATTGTTAGTTTGAGCTTTGATTATATGTTAATTGAATGTTAGAATTGTATGTTTTAGTTCTATGAATGAGAAAGAATATGGTATTATGATTACTCCATTTGGTGTTGCCAAACGGGTCAAATGACCCAAGGAGTGGCAAATGGGTAGAAATTGGTTAAAGAAAAGAAAATGACAATTTTATATAATATGTTTATTATGAATAGAATGTAGATGGTGACTAGAAATACTTCTATGTGTATGTAAAAGCTTATCGGGTCAAAGACCCCAAAAAGTGGCATGATGGGTAGAAAACGGATAAGCAAGTTAATGTTAAGATTTTAGAAAAGATGTGTAATAAAGTTGTTAGATATGTTTGGTTATGAGTTATTGAAAGTTATAGTTGTTTTGGTCTTATAAACTCAGATTTAAAAGACAAAGGAAAAGTGAAAGCAACGAAAGAGTAGTAAAAGTACTTCAACGTCAAGGTGAGTATACGAAGCTCTTTTTTTGTATTGTTATATGTTTAAAATTTGGTATGAATACTTTTGTGGTTCACAAGTGTGTTAATTATATCATATTCTTAAGTTGTTAGCGGAAATGGGAGTTAGAAATATCCAGAATTAACGTATAAGTGCAGGAAACGCTTGGAAACGAAAATCAGCCAGGCTAAGGCCCAGAATGGGCCGCATCTGAGCCAGAATGCGCCGCATTGAGCTCAGTAGCCTTGGTTGATTTTCGTTGAGCCAAATGCGCCGCATTCGAACCCGAATGCGCCGCATTCGATACCTAGATCAATTTTTGGTGAATTTTAAGGTAGTTTAAGTATAGGAATGATACTCTAACCTATTATTATGATAGAGAAGAATGGAGAAGGCATTTACATGTCTATAAGAAATAGAATCGACTTTTAATAGTCGGAAATGAGTAGAGTTAACTATGTATATACCGCGAGGGTATGTAATTGACTTTTAATAGTCGGAGAGAAGTAAGGACCAACTATACATAGTTGGAAGAGAAGAAATGATAAGACTTTATGTAGTCTTGGAGAAGTATTAAAACGGGACTATGTATATTCACTAGCTTAACGCTAATGTATTTTGTTGATTGTTATATTTGTAGGTAAAAAGGATCTCTAGATTGGCAAGGCAAGCTTATAAAGATCGAACGGGGACCTTAACATAATATGGAATCTTTTGTAATGAGCTTCCGCTCTAAACATTAGGGATGTTGTTTTTAATAGAAGTAAAACAATAACTTTTGTTTGTTTTAAGTTATGTAAATGACACAGAAAACCGTTAATGTTGTAGGATGTTTATACTTAAAAAAAAAAAAAAAAAAAAAAAATTGCGTGTTTAAAATTCTAGTGTCACACGGCGGCTCCCAACTCCAAGTCGTGTGAGGTGTAGTTATGCTCGTGCACTTTAAGCTGCCTCGAAGCGTATGCGATGACTTTGTCCTTCTGCATAAGGACACACCCAAGTCCTTTGTGGGATGCATCGCAAAACACTACAAAATTATCCGTGCCCTCCGGCAGGGACAAGATTGGTGCGTGACATAGCTGGTGTTTGAGTTTTTGGAAGGATTCCTCCTGTTCTTTTCCCCAATTAAAGTCCTTGTCTTTCTGAGTGAGCTCGGTGAGAGGCTTAGCGATCTTCGAGAAATTCTCGATGAACCTTCGATAATAGCCAGCCAACCCTAGGAATTGACGGATTTCCGTAGGAGTCGTTGGGGCTTGCCATTTCTCGATCGCTTCGATCTTAGCCGGATCTATATGAATCCCTTTTTGGTTGACCACATGACCAAGGAAATGTACTTCCCGGAGCCAAAATTCACACTTCGAGAATTTGGCGTACAATTTCTGATCTCTGAGGAGTTCTAGAATGAGCTCAAGGTGTTTCGCATGATCTTCCTTGTTCCTGGAGTAGATGAGAATGTCGTCTATGAATACGATAACGAACTTGTCTAGGTATGGCCTACACACTCTGTTCATTAGGTCCATGAACACTGCTGGTGCGTTGGTTAGACCAAATGGCATGACAAGAAATTCGTAATGACCGTAACGAGTTCAGAATGCGGTTTTTGGAATGTCGGTCTCACTGACACGAACCTGTTGATATCTTGGGGGGAGGTCGACCTTTGAGAAGTAAGTTTCACCCTGCAACTGGTCGAACAGATCATCGATCCTCGGGAGTGGGTATCGTTTCTTGACGGTCAGCTTATCAAGTTCACGAAAATTGATGCTTATACGGAAGGATCCGTCTTTCTTTTTGACAAAGAGGATTGGAGCTCCCCAGGGGGACGAACTTGGGCGAATATGACCATGGTCTAAAAGTTCCTGTAGCTGTTTGACAGTTCTTGCACTTCGGGTGGTGCTAGACGATATGGGGTCTTAGCAACCGCTGTTGTGCAAGGAACGAGGTCTATTCGGAATTCCACTTGTCGATGCGGCGGTAGCCCAGGTAAATCCTCTGGAAAGACCTCTGTATGATCCTTGACTACGGGAATGTCTTGGACTAGGCTTTCCTTAGGTTTACGTTCGACGACATGAGCGAGGAATGCGTCGTAGTCCTTCTCGAGGTACTTGCGCATTTTCATGATAGAAACGATACGGAGTTGTCGTCCAGGTTTGTCTCCCTGAACAACGAGAGTTTCACTGTCTGAAAGAGGAATGCGAATAAGTTTGTCGGAATAGACGATCTCGGCTCGAAAACGAGATAGCCAGTCCATTCCGACGATAACGTCAAAGCTTTTCAGCTTGATAGGAATTAAATCGATGGGGAAGGTTTTGTCAGATAGGCATATAGAACATCGTGGAATAATATCCTTGGTTTCGAACTTTTGGTCGTTGGCATATTCAATAGTGAAACTATCGTAAGAACGTTAGATCCTAGATTAAAAAGGGGTCTAAATTCTAAGGACACATTCTCGGCCCGTGAATCGAATAATATAGAGGCATAGTGGTCATTGATAGAAGACGTACCCGTAACCGCGTTCGGGTCCTGCCGAGCTTCCTCGGCTCTGATTGCGAGCGTGCTAAAAGTTTTTGTGGTATGCGCTATGGGACAAGTCCCACGGAGGTGTTGGTTGCTCCCACACTCGAGGCATAACAACTTCTTAACCCGGTTGGTTGCTTTTCCTGAACAGTACTTCGAGAGGTGTCCTACCCTGTGGCATTTGTAGCACACCGGACAGTTCCCATCATGGTGGAGGGTGCAGTTGGGACACTTAGGGAGCGCCCCAGTGTAAGTTCGGGTTCCTGGTGTGGGTTTCTTGTTGCTGTTGCTCCTTGTTGGTCGATGATGAGCCTTCCTTTTCTTACTCTTCTTTCGCTGGACGCGGGCTGGAGGGCAAGGGAGGCTGTTGGTTCCGAAGTTCTCGTCCTCTTCCTTTTTGATTGATACAGAAGGGAGAAGGGGTTTAATGCTTCCGAGGTCTTCACCTTCCTCTTGTTTGATGGTGGCTGGGAAGAGGTGGAGGTTATGGTCATGGTTGTTCTCTGGGTAGTTTTCGTTGGGGTTATCATCCCCGAAAATCCCGTCGTTGACCCCAGCGATGATCTGGGCGATCATGCTTGGGAGTGCTGCTTTGAGCTGCACAGTGATCTGTTCGGCTAAAAGGTCAGTGCGGCTTCTCTTGGGAGGCATGATTCTACAAGGGAAAGAAGGAACTAGTTTAGAACGCACGAATAGGGATTAGCGATAAGAATTGAACTCAAGGGTTAATAGCAACGAATACACAAAAGTAATATGGACGGACAATTAGCACAAGCACGATAACGATAACGGTATAAAGTAAACAAGGAAGATAACATCACACACACGATGATGATTCAAGCGTTAACAATATAACGGTTCAACGAAAATATCAAGATTCACACTACAGAGGCAAGTATAGACAATAAAGGTAGAAAATTTCCATAAATAATAATAATAATGAGTCGAGTACATAGTTCGGAACAAGAAGAGATAAACTACGAGTACAATACAAAAGAAAATAAAATAAGAAATGGCTTTGAGTTGTGTACTATGGAGAATTACAACCCAAGCCTACAGTACAAATACAAAGAATAAATGACTAGTGGCGCCTCTCCAGAAACATCTTGGCCACCATGACCGCGATCAAAGTTCCCATAACCAGACACGCCCCTACGAGACGCTGCACAGTTCGTGTCGTGGCTTGAGCCGATGCGATGACTCGCAACGACTGCTCGGACAACTGGTGCGCAGCGTCGGTGACTTCGCTGATGAGGAGCCCCTGCTGCTGGGTCTCCTCCGCAAGTCCCTGAACCTCTCGGTGGAGGTGCAAGAATGCGGCTGGTGGGGGAGGATGATGAGTAGACGTCACCATGGGTCTGGAGGGTCCAGTCTCCTGGGCACGTCGCCTCTCCTCAATAAACTGAGGCTCCCACGCGTAGCGTTCCATGACTGGTGTACGCAGGGCGGGGGTGGTAAGGGTCCACGAAGGACTGAGGAGGAGCGGGTCGAGATGGACCAGGCTGCTGGCCGGCCATCCGATCCGGCAGACGTCCAGGGAGGATGACCTGCTTACTCGCGGTCAACCTGGTACGGGGCCCTTGGAACTGCGGAGGTGCTGTGACGGGCGCCGGTGTAGGAGGTGGAAGCCCAGTCCTCGGGCTGGACCCGATACTGCTTGAGACTGACATGGAGGTATCCTCTGTCGGGGTCGGTCGTCTGGTGGCGTTGGCTCTCTAAAGCTTCGCGCGATGCGGTGGCTCGGGAGAGCGATCGTGACGGGGATCGAGAAGGTGAATGCGAACGGGATGACTGAGACATGACGTATCTGCGGATAGAGAGTTACATAAGTACGGGGGAAACTAAAATAGGAAAAACGTAAGTAAAATGCATCCACGGGTCGGTTATGTGAGAATCGGGAATCGATAAGACCGGGAATTTTTCGACTCAAAAACCGTTAACGATAGCAGTTTCTTTCCGTTCTTGCATAATTCATTTTGAACTAGGCATGGTTGATCAAGTCATGCGTAGTTGAAAAAGATAATCATGCAATTGCGGAAAAATAATATAATAAAGTTTGAACCCGAAAATGATTTTTCTGAAAAGCCTTGGTTATAGTTTTGGTTTCGAAAACTTTTGAAATTTTTTTAAAAACGTTTTCACTATAACCCGTGCTCTGATACCAAGTCGGTCACACCCCGCTAAAGCGGAAACACGAGATGTGAAGAGCGAAGAATCATTTCACAAGTTATAACAAAGGTTAACGGTTCAAGTCATTTAAATATAAAGTTTGAAAAGTTCACATGTTCAAAAGATACAACCAAGATACATAAAGTTTAAGACAACGATACATAATAAAAGGTTTATTAAAAATTCCCAAAATGACAAGGTCTTCTCCCTAATTACACTTCACATAACCATCTTGACCCGCCCGAGCAATGCACTTCATGACTTACGCTTAGTTTCCTGAAACATGATATAAAGTGTCAAACTACATAACGTAGTGAGTGAGTTACAGTTTATAGGTTGTTGACAAAAGTTTCGACAAAGTTCCGACAAAAGTACATATAAGTGTAAAGTTTTCTTAAAAGAAAGGTAGCGGATAAAGACGCTTAAAATATATATGCTTTTATAGTAGATCATAGACAAATAGATCAATATTTGTAAAAGTCAAGTTGCGGAGCAAGACGATAAATGTCCGTTGTCATTACCTCAGCGGTGGATTAATCCACATAGGTAAGACGATAAGTATATATATGCGTAAATAAGTAATCGTAGTTCAAACCAGCGCCGAATAAAGGGGGCAAACCATTAAGCCGAGTATAGGGGGCAAGCCATTAAGCCGAGTATAAGGGGCAAGCCATTAAGACGAGTATAGGGGGCAAGCCATTAAGACGAGTATAGGGGGCAAGCCATTAAGCCAAGTATAGGGGGAAAGCCATTAAGCCGAATATAGGGGGCAAGCCTTTAGTCAAAAGTCAAATGTCAATAGGTGCCACATAAGGCGATTTAAAATTAGTTCAATAAAGTCATAGTTCATGAAAGACATAATTCATAAAGGACATAGTTCATACAAGACATGGTTAATAAAAGACATAGTTCATAAACGACATAGTTCATACAAGACATGGATCATAAAAGACATAGTTCATAAAGGACATAGTTCATACAAGACATGGTTCATAAAAGACATAGTTCATAAATGACATAGTTCATACAAGACATGGATCATAAAAGACATAGTTCATAGAAGACATGGATCTCATGTTTCCCCCAAAAAGGGTACTTAATATACAAAAGTAGAGGGGTGTAACTCACAGGTTGCGAAGATAGCGAATACGGAAAACGGTCGGAAAAGAGAGCCGGGAATCACGGAAAGCCTAAGAATACCAAGATTGTTTAAGCGTTATGATCTCATTACGTTATTATATATAATCTATATAATAGATGAAATTTTAGTTAAACATTAAGTGTCAAGGTCCAATTTGTCCAAAAATAGTCCGAAACGGTTATCGTTGAGTTTTAGTCAAAAAGTCCAAAGTTAACGTTTTTATTATTATGATACATGCATTTTGGTCGCTGAAGTGGTTTGGATTTTCTAACGAAATTTGGGCAGCTCTTCCGCGACCAAATTTCATGTCCAAAATCCAAAGTCACTTTCCCGCTTACAAAATACATATATCACATAATCATATTTAAACATGTCCAAAAAGTATAATAAGTCAAATACAAGTCACCAATATAGTTATTTTTACCAATCTCAGTCCCAAAATACTAGTTACGAAAAATCAGCGAATGTACATAAGTTTAAAACGACCAAACGACAACATTTCGGGAAGGAAAGCAGCCCTGTACGTCGTCCTGGACCTTAGGAACGGCGCACAGAACACATCAGTGTCCTGCTGCGTCGTCCTGGTCACTTGGGACGGCGCACAGGTCGTGGTCAGCTTCCCATTTTGTGTTTTTCTTGCAAAAACGTTTATTCCAACCATAGATTTCGACATGCATTTAGTAGATACTTCATAAAATAGTATATTTACAGTTTCTAAAATATTTTTAACCATAAAAATATAGATCTAAATGTTATTTCGGTTAAAAATCGTTTTTGTCCATAAAATGTTATAAATCTTTATAAAAACTTGTTTTTATGGTTTAGATCTTACATGCAAGATGTAAAAACAGTAAATAAAGATAGGAAAATGATTTCTACCGGATGAAAATGGTTGGATGATGTTTTAAACGGATTTGAGCTCCAAAAATCGGTAGAAAAGCTTTGAAACCAAAGATATTTGTTCCTCCTTGCTTCCTCTTGATGTTTAAACGATTTTTAATGGTTGAAATATGGATTTAAGTGGCTGTATCTTTCTGTATTTGTGATGTTCTTGAGAGGATTTGGGAGAAAAGTTTGTAGGTGTTTGTGTTTTATGTTTTAGAAAATGGAAAATGAAAAGAAAATGGTATAGGATAGTAATAATGAGTTTGGGACTGTCAAAAATGCAGTAAATGATTGTCAAGGGTCGAGATTGATTGGTTGGTGGTTTATAAAAACGAGACATGCAATAAAAATTCAAAAATTTTCGGACTGCACCTCCAGGACGTCGCACAAGGGGGGGGGGGGGGGGGGGGGGTGCGGCGTCCTGGACCATTTTTGTAATAATTTTCTGATTTTTCATTTTTGTGTTTTGTTTCGTTGGACCTTTTCGTTAACTAAAAGTTCTTAATTATGATACGTTATAAACTTAGGAAAGTTCCTTAGGTGTTTTCTTGGTATTAGGACTTATATAAATTGATTCCGAAAGTGATTCCGACATTGACGCGTTTCCGGTAAAAGTACGGTTAAAGACAATGACAGACTTCTAAAGAGACATAGAGTGTAAAATGCACCTGATATTTTGACGGTTGTCACAATTGTGTTGTATCGTTTTGAGTGTTTTACCTTCTGGGATAGCATCCATAGGATTGGCAGATGTGGCTTCGACTAATGGGAAGCAAATTGGTTCCATCGCCCAATCCTGTAGCACTGATTCTTTCCTTTTTCGAGATGTACCTTCTTCATTCGCCATGTATATGTAATTAGCTGGGGTGGTGGATGGGGTGTTGGTGGTTGTTTTTGGTTTATGTGAACCTATTTGAGATGGGCAAATGTCTTCCATGGAGAAGACGAACTGGTGGTGATATAAAGAATTGAGAGAAGATGAAAATGAAATGAAACACCGTTGCTAAAACGGGTCGCACGGATGGCGCCAATGTTTGAGCAAAGATTGACATGCTCAGTAAATTGGATGTTTGGGGTTCAACCTCTTGACCTCCTGCTAAGCAGTGCAAACCTATTAAGCTCTTGGCGAGCCTAAGGAGGTCAAGTGGTTGGATGAGGAAGATGATCAGAACATGTTTACGGCGGGAAATGTATGAATATTCCGGTTAGGTGGTACTGTGTGTAAGTATGAGAGTGATGAAGATAGTTGTGTGTACTCTGTGTGAGATATACTGAGTGTTAGTGTCCCCCTTGAACTGTATCAGGGTAGGGTATTTATACCCAACAATCCCATACATGGGAAACGGTTGGCTATTAATGCCCATTACGATGGTTTAATGGTATTTATGAGGTTCCAACGTCTATGACATTATGGCGGTCATAATGAATAGACAAAGAGTAACGGTCTATCATGAAAGTCTAGAATCCAATGATGGTAGGACCTTAGGAAGCAGGACCTCAAGTGGTAGGACCTTAGGAGGGGGTTGGATCCGGGAGCGGGAGTCGGCTGCCAGAGCGCGGGCCACAAGTGTCGGGACACGGGGCACGAGTGTCGGGCCACAAGTGCCGGGACACGAGGCCTAGGTGCCGGGACACGGAGCACGACTGTCGGGGCACGGGGTATGGGTGTCGGGGAACAAGTTTCGGGACACGGGGCACGGATTCCGAGGCACAAGTCCCAAGACAATGGGCACAAGTGTCGGGACACGGGGCCTGAGTGACAGTCAGTGGTGTTTGTGTCGGACACCAGTGCCAGGATATTGAATGCTGGGGGTTGAAAGCTAAGGTTTCATGTGGGTCGGGCCATGTGTTTAAGGGGTTAATAGACTATCTATATAAGTCATCCCCTACTAACACTATCAATTATTAATTTACAAATACCTTTTATATTTTCACATAATTATTATACAATGTATAATAAATATATCAATTTACGAAAGACGCAAATTTTCCCCCTAATTTGGATAAAATTTCTACCACGTAGTCACCTTCGCGAATAGAGGTTATAAAAGCGATAATATCTTTGAATAATATATGGTTGAGCTATGAGAAAACAAAACCAGAAGTTATTATAATGATAAGAAAAATTAGAGACCAGATTTAATGTGAAATTGATTTCAATAAAAACAAAAGAGTTTAGTCATTTTTTAAGAAATCTTTATAAATCAGTAATATAATATTTAATTTATAACGAATTATTAATTTATATTTTATAGGTTGGGATCATTAAAGACCATTAAAAAATTTTAGACCAAAAGACCAATTATAACTCTTCATTTTAAGAACCCATTTAACATTTAATTTTGTTTATAAATTAAATATCTCAAAAACCATAAATGTATTAAACGAATAAATTACACCATTGTAACGAGCATTAAATTACCTTTCTATAGAGTACCCACTCGATATATTTTTGACGAAATTTTTTTCCGGATTTCTTGATGGGTTTTGAAATTTTATATTATAAAATCACGATTTTATCAAATGTGATTTTAGTAGTTTGACATATTTTTTTTTCGTTTTTCTTTTTGATTTCAGTTGAATGTATATAATATAACAAATATATGTTTTGAAATTCATATTTAGTGTTCAAATCATATGTGATTGTACTTTACAAATATCAACATTTGTCCGAAAACGGCCAAATAAAAAATCGTCAATTTTTGATTTTTTTCCGGGTCTATATAGATTATACCTAATATAATATTTTTGTGTTTTAAAATTAACAATTAAAGTTGAAATCATGTGTTTTATTGCCTTATAAGTTTTCGAAATTTTACATACATAATAAAATCACATATGATATATAATACAATCAAATGTGATATGCGTACTATCACATGTGATATGCGTACTATCACATGTGATATGCATATAGTCACATTTATGTCAAAAAAAATGGAGGAAAACAAAAATTGTCACATATGATATATAATACTATCACATTTGATATGCGTACTATCACATGTGATATGCGTACTCTCACATGTGATATGCGTACTATCACATTTATGTCAAAGAAATGAAGGGGAAAAAAATCGTCAAAATTCAATATGTCTTCTAAATTTTGGTAATTTATACGTTTTATAGTAATTCTCTTTTATAAAGTTATACGAATTGGTCATAATATCACATGTGATATTATCGTTATAATTTCAATACCCAAAAAAAAAAACTACTAATTGATCATTTACCTATATTTTATATGGGGTCTATAGAGATTATAAAAAGTGTATTATCTTATAATTTTAGCGAATTATTAATTCAACACCTTTTCCCCGAGTTGGGACTGAAAAAAATATTTTAAAGAGTTTATTAATTAATCGAGTATTAATTTATTGAGTTTCTACTATATATAGTTAAATCAGTTCCATGTATTTCTAGAGTAAATAACTTAGTTTAGTATAAAGTCTTTAATTTAAATATGAATTTTATTAATAATTAGAAGATGTAATACTCAATATTATATTATCAACAACTAGTTTATTGAACCGCGTAATACGCGAAAAATTATATCAAAAACAATATAATACTAAACAAAAAACATAACCTTATGCAGAAAGATTAATAGAAATCTGTTAGACAAAATGATTATGTTACGTTGTTTTGTTTATACGTAAACGACTTAGTCTCTAAATTTATGTCATTTGTTTCTAAAAAAATAAATGTCTGTCATATATTATGTTTTTCCGTTTATAAACAATACACTCGAAAAACAATAAAAGTAATTTCATTTCTTTTCTTATACTAATAATTTGTATTTGTATGAAGGCAAAAAAGGTCTAATATTTATATTTATGTTTTTCGTATTTCTTTAGAGATTAACTTAAAGTAAAATTGTTGAAAAATTTAAAGTATAAGAGTTAATTACTTTTATTTAAATATTATTAATTATAAGGGCTGAAATATTTAAACTGAAAAGTTCAAATTGAAATTAATAATGATGACATCATCAAAATAATCTAATGATTTTAATTAAAGTTACAAACTAATCTAATGGTTACTAATTTAACAAATAACATTTTATGTCTTTCTTTTATTACATATTAAAATTAAGATTAGACAAAATGATTATCTTACGTTGTTTCGTTTATACGTAAACGACTTAATCTCTAAATTTATGTCATTTGTTTCTAAAAAAATAAATGTGTGTCATATATTATGTTTTTCCGTTTATAAGCTATACACTCGAAAGACAATAAAAGTAACTTCATTTCTTTTCTTTTACTAATAATTTTGTATGAAGGCAAAAAAGTCTAATATTTATATTTATGTTTTTTCGTATTTCTTTAGAGATTAATTTAAACTAAAATTGTTGAAATATTTAAAGTATAAGAGTTAATTACTTTTATTTATTTGCGGGTTTTGTCCCATTGGTAGGAGATTTGCCCAATTGGATGTCACTGTGGCCCCGAATCACTAATATTGTCGTTCAAAAAAAAAATAGTTTTATTTGAATATTATTCATTATAAGGGTTGAAATATTTAAAGTGAAAAGTTCAAATTGAAATTAATAATAATGACATCATTAAAATAATATAATGACTTTAATTAAAGTTATAAACTAATCTAATGGTTACTAATTTGACATATAACATTTTACGCCTCTTTTTTATTATATATTAAAATTAAAATAAAATTAAGATTAAGATTATATCGTTCTTCATTTTACTTTGTATTTATATTATTTTATTTTAAAACACAAAAGAAATATGTAAGTATCTATAATAGAAAAGGTGTGACCCTACAAAAAATAAGTACCTAAAAATGTGTATTGGTTTGCCCTTTACGATCTTCCAGGGATCCAGCACCAAACGAATGTTGAAAGGTTATATATGTCCGTCGAATATTTTATAACAATACATCATTAGCTTCAATACTTTGTTATCATGGGTTTTAAAATTAATTAATTTAATTACTATGGTACGTGGTATAACATAGTCTAGGAAAACTTATTCCTTGTAAAACGTTTGTATGACTTATTTGGTTCGTAAATTTATTCATGTTCAACTTAAGTTGTTACACACACATGTAACATGTTCAATTTAGCATATTTGTACGTTTTCATATACAAAAAGGCCATATGCTATCAAGTAACTTTGAATATTTATTCAACATATTGAGACAAAGCACAATGATAACGATGGTTTCATGTTTGATACTCCATCGCTATCGTGTTGCATTCCTAAAAGATAACTAACAAATCAATCAATATTTTAAGTCGACAGGCAATATATTAAATATATATGTTTGATACTCTAATGAAAGTAGCTTTTACAAAATAAAATTTCATACGTACACTTGTGTCAAATATACCATAAATAAATACGAAGTATACCTTTACCCTTTAGTCTTTCTAAATGGAGGTTTAAAGAGTGTTTTAAAAGCGAAGGTAAAACTTTATTGATTTAATTTTGTGATTTTATAGTAACAAAGGATATAAAACTCATATAAGAGTTGTTCATAAGTAAACATTTAACTTATAACTTATTGACATAAGTGTAAATGACATAAAAACAAATATATAGTTATGTTTTGATCAAAAATCATTATTTTTCTTTTGTATCAAAGAAATCATTAAGTTAATTTTTACATGTTGAATTAGGTTGATTTTTTGGTTATGTCGAAAACAAGGAACATTTCTCATTATGCGACTAGACGACTATAACTTATTTATAGAACCAAACCACCCCTTCATGACGTGACTTTAAGGACTTTCTTCATTTTTGTGTATGAATGCGTTTTTCATGTATGAAGTATGTTTGGTTTTTTGTTCCGAATTCTGAATTGATTAACAAGTGTTTATGATTGTATACAAATTTTGAATCCGGATTCAGTAATCAATATATGTTTTGTTATTCACTTTGATGTGTTCAATCTATTTGTATGTTTGGAGTTGGTAGTGACATGGAATAAACAATAATAACAATGATAATTGGTTTGAACGATTACTTTGAATTTTATGTCCTTTTGCACAACAAAATTTGTCAATGGATTTAACTATTAAAAATTTATACATTACTTCATGAAATTTGTTGACAAATAATTTTAAATTTGAGGATTTTCTACCTATTTGACTTAAAATGAACTATTATTAATTAATGTAAAAAATTATTAGTGGGTGATTAACAAATTAGCATAGTTGAAACATGAACAATTAGAAATTTGATTTAAAAGACAATATTAAAATCTTAATCTTAATATATAATAAAAGAGAGGCCTAAAATGTCACTTGGCAAAATAATAGCCATTAGATGAAAATCCAAGTTTAATTTGAACCATTAGATCATTTTGATAATGTCATCATTAATCATTTCATTTTAACTCTTTTACCTTAAATAATTTAACCCTTATTTTAAATAGTAATAATTAAATAGAACTAATTAACCTTTCTACTTTAAATAATATCACACTTGTATTTTAAATTAATTTTAAAAAATACAAAACATATTTTTTTCTTCAAACACGTACAAATTTTTAGTATAAAAAGAAACTAAAATTATTTTATTGTTTTACGGGTGTTTTGCGTATAAACGGAAAACATATGATATAAAAAATTCTTTTGTTTTTCTTTTGTCCTATTTATCCAATTTTTTTAGCTTTTTTATATATTATAAAAAGAAAATAAAATTATTTTATTATTTTACGAGTGTTTTGCATATAAACGGAAAACATATCATATAAAAAAATCTTCTGTTTTTTTTGTCCTATTTACGCAATATTTTTAGTTTTTTTATATATTATAATTATTTTATTTTTAATAAGGTTTTTTCCGAATTACATAGTAAATTTTTTTTTAATTTTACAATTGCTAACATAATCATTTTGTCTACATCACTAATAGCTTTCTATTAATCTTTTTATATAGGTTATATGTTCTTTGTTAACATTATATATTTTTTAATATAATTATCCGCGTATTAGGCGGGTCAATAAGCTAGTATTAAATTAAAACTAACAAGATGTTAGACATTATAGTGAGCCACATATTTAAACCTACTACCCTAACATTCAAATAATAACCATAACCTACGACTAATGATTCAAACATTCGACCAACAACCATAATATTATACTAGCGAATCATACCATAAGTCAGACGACTCTTAAAACCAGATTAGATCCAAATTTTCTCACCACAACACCTAACCACTTAAGATATCACCCAACTACAGATACAAACTGACCTATAACCTGACACTAAGACGACATTTGTCGAAACCTCAAAACCTAACAGTTCCATATTCACAATCTAACATTTTGCAAGATTTATTTGACTATTCGTTGAATAGACATAGTGAATAAGTTTTTTTTTCCCAGAGTTAGGTAAATAAAAGTTTTGGCATTGATTTTTTTTTTTTTAATCTAAATAAGTTAAAATCAAACAACAAAATTTAGTTAGTTTAATTGAAAAATTGTTAGTTGTAGTTGAATCTATTTTTGATGTAAACCAAAAAAAATTATTTTAATCTACATTCTATAAACATAAACGAAAATGTATTATAAAAAATTTAGCATGTTGATTTTGTTTTGCGTTATTCAAAGAAAAATTGTACATTTTTTTCATTTAACTGTCAGTTTAATTAATTTTGTGTTTCTAATTTTTTCTAAGTATAATTGGTTGAAATAGTAATTTAATATCATTAATATTTTAAATCTTTTTTGTTTAATTTGACATTAACTATATATGATTTTTAAATCTCGTCGCAACACGTGGGTAAAAAAAATTCTCGTTATTTAACTTTTATTATGTATATCTTAGGATTATAGGAAAGTAAAAATATATTTATTTATAAAAGTAATATTAGTGTATAAAAATATGAAGCGTAATAGGTGCGGTTATATTTCAATACTAGGCTTAAATCCGCACGATAACATAAATAATAGTAGTGTTTAATTTTATTTAAGATAAGATAACTTGTTTTTTAGTAATAAATTAAAAGGTTGATAATATGAATTACAATGTGAGGAAATGAAATAATACTCGGTTAAATATTCAAAATTCTCCTTAAAGAAGAAAGTTAAAGCTACAAGAAGAAGATTACAATAAATTAAAATAATAATAAAAAAAAAGGAAGCAAAGTTTGGGTAATCCATCATCATCAGCATCAGCATCAGCATCTTCCCCATTAAAATTAAAATCAAACTTATCATCTTCACTCTTCTCTTTTCAAACAAATCAAATCTCTGTGTTTTTCCCCCAAATTAATTAAGAAATCAGTGATTGTGTGTTTAGGTGTTGTATGTGTAAAAGAGAAAGGGGAAATGGGAGTATGTGGATCAAAGGAAGAAGGTGGATCATGTGTTCGAGGAAACAAAAACAAACACATAGATCGAGCTGATGGATTACCATCACCAGCAGCAGCAGCAGCTCATCATGGAAAAAGAAGAAGGCGATTAGGTAGAAAAAGGACGAATAATAATACTAATCGTTATTCTTCTCGGAGCAAAGTCGATCCGTCTGCTAATATTCATCGAAATCCTACATTTAACGGTACCAATACCATTTCTTCTAAATTAGGCTTTTCAATATTATCCCTACTTGTTATTACTATTAGTGTCGAAAACCGATCAAACTTACCTTACTTAGACTGTGTTTGGGATTGGATTTCCCTCACCACCAATATCCTGCCTTAAAAACACCAAAACCTGCGTTTACCCTTCAAAAACATGAAATTCCTAACACACCTTACTTAAGTTAGAATAGTCACTTTAGACGCTCATTCAGGCAACAATTTACAACACAAGCATCAAATGTACATTGAATCATCACAATATTAATTGGTTTTTTTAAACTCAAGACGAAAATGTTTTGAACAAATTTTGGATTTAAGGAAGTATATTAGGATTGCACTATGTATGAAGGGGTATATTTCTTGGTATTTTTCTAAACAATTATTTCTATGTTAAATTGCTATCAAAATATTTAAAGCTACATACTTTTGAATAAAAGACGTCTATGCTGCTTTTATGAACAATAATGGTAAGACGGGTTTGGGAAATGAAGCAAGAATACAACTTTCAGCATTTGCTAAAAATCAACTCATATTGATTCTACCTCATTTAACTAGTATTTGATTTCATGTAATTTTGAAAAAACTCTAGTAATTAAGGAGTACAAGTTCCACTTTTGTTTACATATTTTAAGTAATTTAATCTGTTGGGAACTTTTTCATTTCTTTCAGGAAGTACAGAGTGGTTTGATACTACAACAGGAATCGAGTCTGATGGTGATGAAGATTTTTACAGCACACAAGATGGTAAGAAGTTTTTGAAAAGATAAATAAAAACTTTAAAATTTCCATTGCCTGAAAAGTGGCAACATATTTTTTTTTCTTCTTCTTATTGGTGAATATTTAACTCCATCTTTTGAATATAAACTTAAAATTCCCGTTGCCTGAAAAGTTGCAACATATATTTTTCACAAGGATTTTACTTATGCGTTTCTGGTAAATTTCCCAGATGTTGTATCGCAAAGCAGTTCAATCAGCGCATCAGTAACTCCAAGAGTCTCTGATCATATTCACGGAGCTTCCTTCTCTACAATTGATTCATTAACGAAACAGAGTGAACAATTGCCACCTGTCTCCACACATGTAACCCCTACTGGATACGAAAATGGATCTCAGATTTTCGGGATACAAAACAATTGCCTGCCTTGTCTTAATTGCAGTACCTCCACAGACGTAAAGAGCAAATCATCGTGTTCAAGCCCTCAAAGCGCAAAGAAGAAAGTTTCTTCAAGACTTTCCTTTAAATGGAGGGAAGGGCAATCTAGTCTTTCCATATGTAAGACTCGTGCTTGCTACATATTACCTAGAGGTGGCAGTCTCAACCCATTTACTTGAAAAATGAAATGGGTTAAACAGACTTAAAGTCTATAAATGTGTTTATTCGAATGTTTCCATGAATCCATTCTTTTCAATCGATTTATTTAAACATACTAGATACTTTTTAAAAATACAGTCTCTTTTCAATAATATCTGATACATAGTTTACTTGAAGGAATAAAAAAAAGGACAAAAAAGCTATAACGTTTTTGCTAATCGTCCTGACCCGATTGGCTAGCTTTAAAAGTTATCCATTTTGACCCGTTTCCCAACTCCCCAACCCACCCATTTTGCCACCTCTAATATTGCCTTTCCAAAGGGATGCATAACATTTTTGGGCTGTCATTGTTTTAACTATCGCATTAATTTTTATTTGTTTCAGTGTCCCCAAAAGCTATTTTGCAAAGACCAATTGCAGGCTCCCAGGTTCCATTTTGTCCGACAGAGAAGAAAATGTCTGATTGTTGGTCGCCACTTGATCCAAGTACCTTTAAAGTGCGGGGACATAATTATTTAAGGTATAAGCCTAAATGAACACTATTTATCTAATGTAAGGTCGTTGCAATTTGCAATGGCCTTTTTGAAGTGACACACTGACCTTTTTCTTTTACAGAGATAAAAAGAAAGAATCTGCTTCAAATCAAGCTGCTTTCTATCCCATTGGTGTTGATGTATTCCTATCTCCTCGTAAAATTGATCATATTGCACGCCTTCTTGAACTTCCTAAAGTAGAAGCATCTGGAAAAATCCCTCCTTTGCTTGTTGTAAATCTTCAAGTATGTCCATCTACCTTTACACTCTTTTTTTAAATCTGGATACGTTAAACTGTATCATCTCATGATGTGATACGAACCAATTGATAAAAAAAATAGAAAAGATAGGTTGTTCGACTTTCGAGAGTCCATCGACTCTCCCACAGTTTACTTTCGAGAGGTAAACCAACACTCTAATCTATCAAATCACTAATCATAATAAAGTTGCAATCCTACCTATGGCTTGGTTAGCAAGCTATTATTAATAATGGAAACTAAATAATAATAAAGATATCCTAATACAAGACTAATATATACTTTATCTAATAAGTTATTATTCCTGGAGAATAAGATTCGTCTCATTACTCCCCGCCCAAAAACACACCTTGTCATCAATGTGTGGCTTTGGAATCAAACTGGCCTCGGGTGATTCCGGGGATCCCAAACTTTAACTTGTAAATTCATTTACAGTGAATCATTGTGAGGTCCAAAAGGCTCAAGAGTCTCTCCATGAACTTGCTCAAGATAAAACAC
Source organism: Senecio squalidus (assembly GCA_910822075.1). Lineage (NCBI taxonomy): Eukaryota > Viridiplantae > Streptophyta > Magnoliopsida > Asterales > Asteraceae > Senecio > Senecio squalidus. Next base: position 55,742,520 of record CAJVGC010000001.1, on the reverse strand, counting down.
ATTTCCTAGTAGCATGCGAGGTCCATCTTTAGCAGAATCACCCAAGCAACAACTAATCCATCGAAGAAAAACACGTTCTGGACAGCCCCGAACACATTCCTCACTTGCCGTTCAAATCAAATCTAACATAGTCTCGTTCCTGATACTTCTTCACCGTCTTGCAACGTCTTCCTCTCTCTTTGGCACTACTTTTGTCTCAAGAAAGGCTGGAGGCAGCCATTTGCTCTCTCCATCTTTTTCTTTTCCTGTCTCCTCGCTGATTTCTTTACGATCTGCTTTTGTACATTCAAAATCTTCCACGTCTTCAACACCAAAAGCAGCGTTGTTACGTTCTCTGGATTTCCATGTCGATACATCGAGGCCTCTCAAAACCGCCAACTCCGTTATACTCTATCAACCCATCATGTTGCCTTACTCTCTCTACCCTAAATTCCTCCATTCTTGCAGCTTGAATAGTAGCCCCAAGAACCGACTATGTTCTCCTTTAATGAAACTGATGAACACGGCTTCGGTTGGCCAGAACCGATGCTCTCCGGTACTAATTGATACGAACTAATTGATAAAAATAAATAGAAAATAGCATATAGAATAGATAGGTTGATCGACTTTCGAGAGGTAAATCGGCCCTCCCATAGTGTACTTTCGAGAGGAAAACCAACACTCCGATGATATCAAATCACTAATCACATTAATCATAATAAAGTTACTACCTTAAATAATCTATAACTACTAATCCTATAGCTTGGTTAGCAAGCTAATATTAACAAAGGAAATAAAAAATATTAAAGATATCCTAATACAAATCTAATATATAAATTATCTAATAAATTATTGTTCTTGGAGAATTTGATTCGTATTTGAAGATACATGTAAGAAGTTGCTTTAAGAAAACTAAAAATTAATATAAAATGCCAAATTATTTGTATTTAATAAACTGATTATATAATTCTTATTCTAATTATCCCTATAGCTTTAATCGCTTTATTATGATTATTCAAGTCAATAATCAGTTCTAAAACGCACGTTCAAACAGCCTCTAACTAGACATGAAGTTTATCTTTTACAACCTGTTTGCAGATTTAAAATTTTGAACAATTTTGATGTTTACTTTTTTCTTACCATCATTTCTCTATCAGATACCATTATACCCCCCTGCACTATTTCAACATGAATATGATGGAGAAGGAATGAGTTTTGTTTTTTACTTCAAGCTATCCGAAAATTATGAGCAGCTTCCGCTCCATTTTCAAGAAAATATCAGGGTGAGATATCATATTTTATTGCTACCGCTTCATATAGTTTTCTATTTCTGTATAACAAACGTTTTATTCTAAGATTCTTTTTAAAAGTTTATAGAAAACCTTGGCTTACCATTTATATTCTCTTTTTAACAGAAAATAATTGATGATGAGGTGGAAAGGGTTAGAGGTTTCCCGGTAGATACAATTGCACCATGCAGGGAAAGATTAAAGATCTTGGGCCGTGTGACAAACTTAGAGGATCTTCAGTTGAACTCAACTGAAAGGAAGCTTATGAACGCTTATAATGAGAAGCCCGTTCTCTCACGTCCCCAACACGAATTTTTCTTGGTAAATCTATTTCACATGTTTTTTTAAATCAACTTTACTTGGTGTTGTATACCAATTTAAATGCGTTCTTTTTCGATTGAATATTTTGGCCCCATTTGAGCCAGCAGAAGGTCCTAAAGAGGTGGTAAAGAAGGGTGGGTAGTGTGGGTGTGGGTTAGGTATTAAATCAAAACGGGTCTCTCTTTGGTTGCATTTTTCCATTTTCGTTGTCTTGATAGTATGTAATGCCAGCCTGCCAGGTCGACTCTCACGGTAATGATAATTAGGGAGTGATTGGATTTGCTTACTGAAAATACAAAATGATTATGTTAGATTGAATAATCATCAGTTATAATTGAACTTGCTCATAAAAGTGATTATGCATTTTGGAATAATCAGTGTGGATAAACCAACCTCAATAGTCCAATTTATCGATAAATAATCTGATAGTTGAAATCTTGCAGGGAGAAAACTACTTTGAGATTGATTTGAACATGCACAGATTCAGTTACATCTCTAGAAAAGGTTTCGAAGCATTCCGAGATAGACTAAAACATTGTGTTCTTGATTTCGGGCTCACTATCCAGGTCGGTAAACATATGTATTTAAAAATAATTTCCTTTTCTCTTATTTCACCGTCACGTGAAGCAGCCTAAAGAGAAGTTTCTCACTCTTTCAAAACGATACAGGGCAACAAAGGTGAAGAATTGCCAGAATGTATTTTATGCTGCCTTCAGTTGAAAGAACTCAATTATAGCAATTACAACGTACTTGGGTCCTAAATACGAGTACCTTCTGATCCTCATAAACTCTTAAAATTCTGAAATCATAAAACTCTTTTCTTGTTTATTTCGTATACACATCTTGAAATATGTGAAATCACATCGAGATTTAGAATACTTTTCAGAGTATACAGCCCCAAACTATTATGAATCCAAAGCAATACCTTTTCTTCTATATAACGTCATACTGATTCTATCATTTCAACATCATAATAAAATTCCGCCTTTTAGCATGTCAGCCGTTGTATAGGATTATGCAACACGGTTAATAATTTCTCAGGCAAGCTCTTATACACATGAAAAATGAAAAAAAAGAAAAGAAGCAATGCATTTTAATTACTAAAACATTCAAATTCTATGTTTGCTATTTAGAAATATGAAATGAACAACAATGCCGGAATTTAGAGAAATAGAACTAAAAACTAAAAAAGGACGAGTTGATCTCGAACCGCTATGACCAACACCATAAAAACAATCACCACTACAACCATTTCCATAAATCTAAGGCTTATTCAATACTCGGAATATCCATCGAAAAGGTGAGGGAAGTCCATCTGCATTTCACGATCTTGGTTTAAAATCGACTCCACAAAGGAAACAGAATTAGTAGCAACCTCTATGGTGTTCTTTGGGTGATCTACCCGCAACCCATTGTAACTATTCATGTTTTCAGTGTTGGTTAAAAAAGTATCGAGATCGGGTTCGTTGGTACATTCTTGTTCTTGTTCTCCAACAAGATAGTCACTCCATATGGAAGGAGAAGATGGTAAATTCACATGGACTTTTGATGCAGGCGATGATGTAGAAGACGAGGCTGCCTCGTTAATAACTTGAAAGTGAGCGGTCATTACGTTCATTGGAGTGTGTTGTTCTTGAAACTGGTCCATCATTGTCAATGAACTGTCGGCAAGAGAGAATTCTGAGGGCGCTCGGTGCCGTTGATGATTTATAGGTCTTGTGTTTTGTGGCATGATGTCGTTAATGTTTCCATAATCGGAAAGAAGCTGATTGAACGGTTTATGTGTGATGGGATCGATTCCCATTTTAGAAAGCTTCTTCTTTAGTTTGGTGTTCCAGTGATTCTTCACATCGTTGTCTGTTCTTCCCGGCAGTTGCCTTGCTATCAAAGACCACCTAAAGATACAAAACACAAGAAACTTTTATTCCCTACATCTAGAGTATAGATGGTAGTGGTGCCATTTTGAGCAATTTACTTCAAATAAGTCGATTTGGGTTGTTTTTTATTTTAATTTTAAATGTGCAAAAGAATAAAAATTTAGCTAAATGAGAAACAAGTCAAATGGGTCGAACATGTCAAATCCGTTGAAAGTCGCTTGGAGTCTTCGAATACAATTTCCTAAATGGTTTTATGTAATTATTATTGTACTATTGTTTTGAAATAATTACTACATTAATTTTGGATTTTTTCAAAATGAATCAAAATACGCTTGTGGGTCACACCAACCCGAACCCCCATGATATGACTCGTAACATATAGTGACATGTTACAATACCTAATTTGCCCGATTCACCCATCTTGCCTACATAACAACATGGGTGGGATGCTAACGGGTCAATACTCCCATTTTAATTAAATCCCATTTTAATTAAATTTTAACGCGTTTGATGTGTTAAAAGAATACCGAGTCAAACGTTGACTAGTTTCATCCAAATATTTACAGTGAGAGAAAATGGGGAGAGGAAAGTTACCTGCTGCCTATAGCTTGGTGGTAAGTCAAAATGAGTTCTTCTTCGTGAGGGGTGAAACTATCATGCTTCAGATCCGGCCTCAAGTAGTTCGTCCATCTCAGTCTACAACTTTTCCCGCATCTATTAAGACCTATAAAAGTATACACATTCACACATTACAAGTCAATTAAAAAAAAAAATAACAGAATGTTTAGCTTAAACAACACGAAAATATTAACAACCTGCTTTCTGAGGAACCAGTGTCCAATTACCGATACCATGACTAGCAACATATGCAAGAATCTTTGCATCTTCTTCAGCTGTCCACGGTCCTTTCTTAACATGAGTTTTATCACAACAAGGAGGGCGTCTTCCCATAATCGAGTACTAGTTTTAAATCACTCACTCACACGAAAAGAAGAACACACAGAGATGGGACGGAATGGGATGGTTGGTGATGCAATTTTAGAAGCATACATATAAATGTGGGGGACGGTGAGGGTACATTTAACAAGTGATAAGGCGAGAAAAGCATGTATAATTGGGTTTACAAGTGAACGTATTGCATGATCTCTTCATCTCTCTATCATGTCCTTGGCTCCTCTGCATTACTATATGTATGCTCCATATATCAAATCCAAACATAAAAACTATAACGTTGTAACGACTTGTATCTCGAGCAGTAGAATTTGTATATTACTGTTTTATTTGTTAAAAGGATTCAAAATACCCAAGGTGCTTTGTGTGAAAGGAAATGAAAATGAAATATTAGTGAGCTTTGCATTGTTCTGTAAACTTGAATATGATGTCAGCATGACACACCTTACAGTTTGTATATAGTTGGCAAAATAGACCAGTTCAATAACATGTTAAATGGATGTTTGTTTGAGCTTATTTTGGCTTAAAGGCTATAAGCCGAAATCAAATAAGCGAAAACAAACACCCCCTAAAATGGATTTGATCAAAACACATTAATATTTTATAACAACATAAATCAATTTTTATAAATTTACGAGTTTGTAAAAACTTAAGTAACTATTAATATGTTTTACGCGCTATTTATACAAGTTTTTAAAGAAATATAAGCTACATTGATCATTTTTTTCTTTCATAAACGAGTTTTTTTTTCCTTCTTTCGATACGATCAACCTAACTAATAACCGAAAATATACCAAGTACAGGATTTGAACCCCAGACCTACATGTAAACAACCAGTAATGATACCGCTGCTTCTGTTGTACTAACACCATGTTTATTGAAGGATTATAACAGTTTCATGATGCGAGAGATTATGAGCAATTGCCCATCTACTCGAAGATACGAAACGGGATACCTCAAAACAGAAGAGGGTAACAACAACATTTGTAGTTTCCCTATGTAAAAATACTTCAACTTATATCTTTTTCCCCGTGTCCTAACTCAAATTACATACGACTCCATTTATACCCAAATTTCCATACGATAATGGGGATATGAAAACAAATACACATAATAACTCTGTAAATATAGAGACAAGAAACCTGTATCTATACTAACACACTTTGCAGCTCTTCCTACAATACCCGAGACCTTGATCAGACCCGACCATATAAACAGGATTCTTTTTGCATTCACCAACAGCAGCCCATGTTGGGCAGTTAACATTTTCATCTTTGCATTCGTCACTTGTGATATCTGACTTGTCAAAGCTTTTGACGTGGATCCATTTTGTCGCAGACCATTTCTCGCCTTCATGACGGGGCAGCTCCCATGCAAGCTCAATTCATCCGTTGTGGCGTTTGGATGAAGGCTAAAGAACAGTAATGCGTCACCCTTCTTCGGTTTCACTGCAAATTTAGAGGTCGTGTGGTCAATTATAACTGAAAGATGACCCGAACAATCTTGATTTGAATGTGTCATATTCACTAAATAAAGAGAACGCTTTGTGTTAAAAAATATGATTGTTAAACAATCAAGCAATTTCCTTAAACTGTGGTCGAGAGACAACTAGCATAAATTCCGTGGAACAAGGAAGTGGATTATGACACATAAAGTTCGAACGACAGATGTTGTGTATCGAAATATGATTTCCACCGGGTAGAAAACATACCAGCATAACCTTTTTTAGCACATTCAGACCAATCTTCATTAAGTTGGTTGAGATTCTTTTATCTGCAAATATTACAAATAACATCACAAAACCAACTTAAACAAAACAAATTGAAAACCAATAATCCAACTGGCCCAATACACCAAACTCGTTATGAATTGTAGGGTGAATAAATGGGTGGTGGTGGTGGTGGTGGTGGTGGTAGAGGGTGGGGGGCTTCGTTTCACTATTACAGGAGACAATTTCGACCCATTTACTTAATAATGAGTTGATTCAGGCAGTGTTTATCCAAGGTCGAACGAGTTGAAAATCACCTAAAGTGGCAACATCGGCCCATCTACTTAATAATGGGTTGATTTGGGTAGTATTTATCCAAAACGGGTAAAAAGGTTGAACGAGTTGAAAATCACCTAAAGTCTACTTTCATGTATACAACCTCTTAAATATCTTATTCGAAGAATTCGATTATTACTATACTAGTATTGTTTTTATAATTATACTTGCCTCATTAATTATTTACGAAAAAAGTGTCCACGGGCCAAACAAACTGGAACCATTTCACCCAGCACAAAAAAATGGCCCATTGAATCATTCCCCAACCCGCACACTTGTCACCTTTACTAACATAGTCTATTGAATATATAAATAAAGCATACCTCAGATTCAGGAAACACCGTCTCACCACCTTTTTGTACATTAGACAGATACATAAGTACGGTGGCAATCCTGTGACCGCCCAACGCTTGATTGGCCTTATCATGGAAGTAATCCCAATGTGGCTCGTACTTTTGACCATTTTCATAATGCAATATTTGCATCGACTCTCCATTTTCAACTGGAAGAAATGTCCACGCAGAAATCCTCGATTCAACCACCAGCAACTACCTCATCCTTCAAAAATCCATACATTACAAATTTAAAACGGAAACTTTATAGTTCAATCATGTGTAGTTCATTTTACATTTCATCCCCACGAATAGTTACGTAAATATATAACACGAAAACTGAAATCTTTCCAATACGTGAAATCTTTAAAACATTAAAAGATATACATAAGAACTACCACACATCTACCAACTGTTAGGAATCAATCCCTTTATCTCTATGCTACACGAGTAGACTAATCAAGAACTAAGAAGGGTGTTCAGATATGCATCTAAACTGATTAGGACATTTTACTAAGAAATCACTTAACGATACGTTTCTTATTAAACTCAAGTACATCCGAACACCCTTAAGATAAGATCTAATACAGAAGATGATTCCGTGTCAGAACAAAACAAAATATCTCAATAATTGTTGGTATAATAGAAGAATATGAAATGTTTTATTTCATAGGGACAAAAGCGGAACATTCCGTATAAATCCAAACGAGATGATCGTCTTCGAGTTGTAAGTAACTTGTAACATTACCCAGATTGTCAGATCAAGTTACACAAAGGGTACCCCCACCACAATTTTAATAACAAACTATATATCTAACACATCTGTACATTAGACAAAATTAGGATATTTAGCTAACCTGAGCTTTGTTAAGAAACATGCCTGAACTTGTCCGAACCTCGCTTTCTATAGCTCTTACCAGAGTCATTATCCCAACCATCGATTTCTCGAGCTTATCCTTTGCCTAATCACACACCCAACATATCAAATTATAATTACCAAAACGAGGGAAAAAAGAAGATCAAAAGGAGATGAGAAAATGAATGATTTGCTAAACATAGCCCTGACAACGCGTAAAAACTGTTGCACTTTTAAAAAACATAACCGCGCATTTCCGGGGCTATGGTTAGGCAAAATCCTAAAATGAATACTCACCAATTTGATAAAATGATCACACTCTGAATCTGTAAGAAAATTTCTAGACAAAGAAAAGGCCCTGTAAAAAAACACACACATTACAATGGTTTTTCACATAATCATATAATCAAACATATGTGATCAATTGAAACCTGGGATGCCACGAAATTTGGTGTGACCGAGTGGGATCAGAACGGGTGCCCATACGAATCACCATTTGGCTAATCTGATCACTGATTCACGACTAAAAAAAATAAAAAAGAAATTACCCATTAAAGGATTTGACAAAATTGAGTTGAATAAAGTAATGAATTGGTGAAAAAGATTACATTTTTTCGTATCTGGAATTGGGGAAGAACAAGATGAAGCAGAGCATCATAAAACCCGAAAACCCATGATCAAAAACCCTTTTCTTAAATTAATAATGGGGAAGAAGGGTTTATGAAATAGTGTTGATTAATTATGGATTTGATATGTGTATCGATTCAAGAGAGACGATTGGGGTATTGAATCTTGAAACGGGTCGGGTCAAATTTGAATTTAATGAAACTTGAAGAACATAGAATTGAATTCTATGGATGGGTTGGTAGGAAGAAAAAAAAAACAATTTTATTTAAGTTTCAGCATTAAAGAATAAAAACAAGAAAGAAGAAGAAACAGTCAATTACTTTAACACGTTTTGCTATTTTGTATCATACAATCATACATACATAGAATCAGCCTACCATTACACAATTATGTTTCAAGATCACCTTGATTAGTTTTGGTCAATTATCGGTTTCTCTCTTCGATCTCGTGTTAGGCGAGACGAATTGAAAATACTATTCTACTTTAAAACGATGCGAACAATAGTTATATTTAATAACATAAGAGTAGTAAAACACATATAAGTTATAGTTATCAATTTAGCAGTAGATAATTCTTATTATAATACAAAATGCCATTATATTTTCTTGTACAGTATCATTTTTTTTTGTTTCGGTCGTGTCTTATAAAGTGATAATTATTTTGTTTAGAAACTGGTCTAATAATATATTTAAAACTTGGATGAAAATCTTTTATTGAAAAGACATGATGTATGAAAATTACGATTTCATTGATTGTAATTTTTTATTAGTAGACCTTTTCCCAAGCCACATAATTTATATTTGTAAAGTAGTGAAAAAATTAGTTTGAATCTTCCGGCAAGTATATACTCTATAATTTGAACTTCAATAAAAATATATACTTCCTAAATTATTTTTTTAATAAAATAAGTAATAGGTATTTCGAAAGTGCCGCTATGAAGGAATAAAATATCACTTACATAAATATTTAGAAAGAGTGAATAGAGATAATCGTATGATGGTTGAAGATATACTATTGTATTTGATCTCTATAAATCATACAAGATAGTGAGTTAGAGTATTTTTTGAAGATGGTCCTAAAAACATATACTATATTACTGATTCAGAATAACATTTAAAAAAAAGAAAAGTTATGTATCATCTCGAGATATGCAATGATTGATTAACAAGAAAGTCTTTATCAAAATATTTTCTGAAATGTCTAACCAATTAATAATGTTTTATTAATGAATTTTTTAATGATTTTGTACTAAAACCAATTATTATTGATGGAAAAAAGGGAAGGTGGGAGACTTGACTTTTAGGGCATGGTTTTGTCAAAAGTGAATATTGTGTGTCTTGTTTGGTTTTGCCCCCATGTGATAAACTGCAACATCTAATTTAATTGTCTCATATCATTGTCTACTTCATATACAACATAGAAAGGTACTCCTAGTACTAAAGATCTTGGTATGGTCCACTTAAAACAACCACAAAATATATATATATATATATATATATATTTTTGTGGTTGTTTTAAGTGGACCATACAAGATCTTTAGTACTAGGAGTACCTTTCTTTTGTTGTATATGAAGTAGAAATGAAATGAGACAATAAAATTAGATGTTGCAGTTTATCACATGGGGGCAAACCAAAACAAGACACACAATTATTCACTTTTGACAAAACCATGCCCTAAAAGTCAAGTCTCCCCTTCCCTTTTTTCCATCAATAATAATTGGTTTTAGTACAAATCATTAAAAATTCATTAATAAACATTATTAATTGGTTAGACATTTCAGAAATATTTTGATAAAGATTTCTTGTAATCAATCATGCATATCTCGAGATGATTACAAACTTTTCTTTTTTAAATTGTTATCTGAATCAGTAATATAGTATATGTTTTTAGGACCATCTTCAAAAAATACTCTAAAACTTCAATATCTTGTATGTTTAGAGTATCAAACAATAGTATATCTTCAACCATGCACTACATTTAAAATTATTTATAAAGTATTAAATAGTACTACTTTAAGTATAGATTATCCTATTCACTTTTCTAAAATATTTATGTGATATTTAATTCCTTTAGGGCATTTAAATATATACTTATTTTATAAAAAAATATTAGAAGTATATATTTTTTGAAGTTCAAATTATAGAGTATATAGCCGGAGATTCAAACTAATTTTTTATACTTTAAATATAAATTATGTGGTTGGAAAAGGTCTAATAAAAATACAATCAATGAATCGAATTTTATACATCATGTTTTTCAATAAAAGTTTTATCAAGTTTTAAATTATTATTAGACCAGTTTCTAAAACAAAATAATTATCACTTTATAAGACACACCGAAACAAAAAAAAATGATACTGTACAAGACAATATAATGGCATTTTGTATTATAATAAGAATTATCTTACTGCTAAATGATAACTATAACTTATATGTGTTTTACTACTCTTATGTTATTAAATATAACTATTGTTCGCATCGTTTTAAAGTAGAATAGTATTTTCAATTCGTCTCGCCTAACACAGATCGAAGAGAGAAACCGATAATTGACCAAAACCTAATCAAGGTGATCTTGAAACATAATTGTGTAATGGTAGGCTGATTCTATGTATGTATGATTGTATGATACAAAATAGCAAAACGTGTTAAAGTAATTGACTGTTTCTTCTTCTTTCTTGTTTTTATTCTTTAATGCTGAAACTTAATAAAATTGTTTTTTTTTCTTCCTACCAACCCATCCATAGAATTCAATTCTATGTTCTTCAAGTTTCATTAAATTCAAATTTGACCCGACCCGTTTCAAGATTCAATACCCAATCGTCTCTCTTGAATCGATACACATATCAAATCCATAATTAATCAACACTATTTCATAAACCCTTCTTCCCATTATTAATTTAAGAAAAGGGTTTTTGATCATGGGTTTTCGGGTTTTATTGATGCTCTGCTTCATCTTGTTCTTCCCCAATTCCTCAATCCAATCCTCAAGATACGAAAAATGTAATCTTTTTCACCAATTCATTACTTTATTCAACTCAATTTTGTCAAATCTTTAATGGGTAATTTTTTTTATTTTTTTCTCGTGAATCAGTGATCAGATTGCCAAATGGAGATTCGTATGGGCACCCGTTTGATCCCACTCGGGTCACACAAATTTCGTGGCATCCCAGGTTTCAATTGATCACATATGTTTGATTATATGATTATGTGAAAAACACATTGTAATATGTGTGTTTTTTTTACAGGGCTTTTTTGTATAGAAATTTTCTTACAGATTCAGAGTGTGATCATTTTATCAATTGGTGAGTATTCATTTTAGGATTTTGCTAACCATAGCCCCGGAAATGCGCGGTTATGTTTTTTAAAAGTGCAACAGTTTTAAGCGTGTCAGGGGCTATGTTAGCAAAATCATTCATTTTCTCATCTCCTTTTGATTTCTTTTTTCCTCGTTTTGGTAATTATAATTTGATATGACTTTTTGGGTGTGATTAGGCAAAGGATAAGCTCGAGAAATCGATGGTTGCGGATAATGACTCTGGTAAGAGTATAGAAAGCGAGGTTCGGACAAGTTCAGGCATGTTTCTTAACAAAGCTCAGGTTAGCTAAATATCCTAATTTTGTCTAATGTACACATGTGTTAGATATATAGTTTGTTATTAAAAGTGTGGTGGGGGTACCCTTTGTGTAACTTGAATCTGACAATCTGGGTAATGTTACAAGTTACTTACAACTCGAAGACGATCATCTCGTTTGGATTTATACGGAATGTTCCGCTTTTGTCCCTATGAAATAAAACATTTCATATTCTTCTATTATACCAACAATTATTGAGATATTTTGTTTTGTTCTGACACGGAATCATCTTCTGTATTAGATCTTATCTTAAAGGGTGTTCGGATGTACTTGAGTTAATAAGAAACGTATCGTTAAGTGATTTCTTAGTAAATGTCCTAATCAGTTTAGATGCATATCTGAACACCCTTTTAGTTCTTGATTAGTCTACCGTGTAGCATAGAGATAAAGGGATTGATTCCTAACAGTTTGGTAGATGTGTGGTAGTTCTTATGTATATCTTTTAATGTTTTAAAGATTTCACGTATTGGAAAGATTTCAGTTTTCGTGTTATATATTTACGTAACTATTCGTGGGGATGAAATGTAAAATGAACTACACATGATTGAACTATAAAGTTTCCGTTTTAAATTTGTAATGTATGGATTTTGAAGGATAGGTAGTTGCTGGTGTTGAATCGAGGATTTCTGCGTGACATTTCTTCCAGTTGAAAATGGAGAGTCGATGCAAATATTGCATTATGAAAATGGTCAAAAGTACGAGCCACATTGGGATTACTTCCATGATAAGGCCAATCAAGCGTTGGGCGGTCACAGGATTGCCACCGTACTTATGTATCTGTCTAATGTACAAAAAGGTGGTGAGACGGTGTTTCCTGAATCTGAGGTATGCTTTATTTGATATATTCAATAGACTATGTTAGTAAAGGTGACAAGTGTGCGGGTTGGGGAATGATTCAATGGGCCATTTTTTTGTGCTGGGTGAAATGGTTCCAGTTTGTTTGGCCCGTGGACACTTTTTTCGTAAATAATTAATGAGGCAAGTATAATTATAAAACAATACTAGTATAGTAATAATCGAATTCTTCGAATAAGATATTTAAGAGGTTGTATACATGAAAAGTAGACTTTAGGTGATTTTCAACTCGTTCAACCTTTTACCGTTTTGGATAAATACTACCCAAATCAACCCATTATTAAGTAGATGGGCCGATGTTGCCACTTTAGGTGATTTTCAACTCGTTCGACCTTGGATAAACACTGCCTGAATCAACTCATTATTAAGTAAATGGGTCGAAATTGTCTCCTGTAATAGTGAAACGAAGCCCCCACCCCTCTACCACCACCACCACCACCACCACCCATTTATTCACCCTACAATTCATAACGAGTTTGGTGTATTGGGCCAGTTGGATTATTGGTTTTCAATTTGTTTTGTTTAAGTTGGTTTTGTGATGTTATTCGTAATATTTGCAGATAAAAGAATCTCAACCAAAACTTAATGAAGATTGGTCTGAATGTGCTAAAAAAGGTTATGCTGGTATGTTTTCTACCCGGTGGAAATCATATTTCGATACACAACATCTGTCGTTCGAACTTTATGTGTCATAATCCACTTCCTTGTTCACGGAATTTATGCTAGTTGTCTCTCGACCACAGTTTAAGGAAATTGCTTGATTGTTTAACAATCATATTTTTAACACAAAGCGTTCTCTTTATTTAGTGAATATGACACATTCAAATCAAGATTGTTCGGGTCATCTTTCAGTTATAATTGACCACACGACCTCTAAATTTGCAGTGAAACCGAAGAAGGGTGACGCATTACTGTTCTTTAGCCTTCATCCAAACGCCACAACGGATGAATTGAGCTTGCATGGGAGCTGCCCCGTCATAGAAGGCGAGAAATGGTCTGCGACAAAATGGATCCACGTCAAAAGCTTTGACAAGTCAGATATCACAAGTGACGAATGCAAAGATGAAAATGTTAACTGCCCAACATGGGCTGCTGTTGGTGAATGCAAAAAGAATCCTGTTTATATGGTCGGGTCTGATCAAGGTCTCGGGTATTGTAGGAAGAGCTGCAAAGTGTGTTAGTATAGATACAGGTTTCTTGTCTCTATATTTACAGAGTTTATTATGTGTATTTGTTTTCATATCCCCATTATCGTATGGAAATTTGGGTATAAATGGAGTCGTATGTAATTTGAGTTAGGACACGGGGAAAAAGATATAAGTTGAAGTATTTTTACATAGGGAAACTACAAATGTTGTTGTTACCCTCTTCTGTTTTGAGGTATCCCGTTTCGTATCTTCGAGTAGATGGGCAATTGCTCATAATCTCTCGCATCATGAAACTGTTATAATCCTTCAATAAACATGGAGTTAAATATGTCCAACAGAAGCAGCGGTATCATTACTGGTTGTTTACATGTAGGTCCGGGGTTCAAATCCTGTACTTGGTATATTTTCGGTTATTAGTTAGGTTGATCGTATCGAAAGAAGAAGAAAAAAAACTCGTTTATGAAAGAAAAAAATGATCAATGTAGCTTATATTTTTTGCTAATGCGTTAAAAACTTGTATAAATAGCGTGTAAAACATATTAATAGTTACTTAAGTTTTTTCAAACTCGTAAATTTATAAAAATTGATTTATGTTGTTATTAAATATTAATGTGTTTTGATCAAATCCATTTTAGGGGGTGTTTGTTTTAGCTTATTTGATTTCGGCTTATAGCCTTTAAGCCAAAAATAAGCTCAAACAAACATCCATTTAACATGTTATTGAACTGGTCTATTTTGCCAACTATATACAAACTGTAAGGTGTGTCATGCTGACATCATATTCAAGTTTACAGAACAATGCAAAGCTCACTAATATTTCATTTTCATTTCCTTTCACACAAAGCACCTTGCTGGTATTTGAATCCTTTTAACAAATAAAACAGTAATATACAATTCTACTGCTCGAGATACAAGTCGTTACAACGTTATAGTTTTTATGTTTGGATTTGATATAAGGAGCATACATATAGTAATGCAGAGGAGCCAAGGACATGATAGAGAGATGAAGAGATCATGCAATACGTTCACTTGTAAACCCAATTATACATGCTTTTCTCGCCTTATCACTTGTTAAATGTACCCTCACCGTCCCCCACATTTATATGTATGCTTCTAAAATTGCATCACCAACCATCCCATTCCGTCCCATCTCTGTGTGTTCTTCTTTTCGTGTGAGTGAGTGATTTAAAACTAGTACTCGATTATGGGAAGACGGCCTCCTTGTTGTGATAAAACTCATGTTAAGAAAGGACCGTGGACAGCTGAAGAAGATGCAAAGATTCTTGCATATGTTGCTAGTCATGGTATCGGTAATTGGACACTGGTTCCTCAGAAAGCAGGTTGTTAATATTTTTTCGTGTTGTTTAAGCTAAACATTCTGTTATTTTTTTTTTAATTGACTTGTAATGTGTGATGTGTATACTTTTATAGGTCTTAATAGATGCGGGAAAAGTTGTAGACTGAGATGGACGAACTACTTGAGGCCGGATCTGAAGCATGATAGTTTCACCCCTCACGAAGAAGAACTCATTTTGACTTACCACCAAGCTATAGGCAGCAGGTAACTTTCCTCTCCCCATTTTCTCTCACTGTAAATATTTGGATGAAACTAGTCAACGTTTGACTCGGTATTCTTTTAACACATCAAACGCGTTAAAATTTAATTAACTTGGGAGTATTGACCCGTTAGCGCCCCACCCATGTTGTTATGTAGGCAAGATGGGTGAATCGGGCAAGTTAGGTATTGAAACATGTCACTATATGTTACGAGTCATATCATGGGGGAGACGGGTTGGTGTGACCCACAAGCGTATTTTGATTCATTTTGAAAAAATCCAAAATTAATGTAGTAATTATTTCAAAACAATAGTACAATAATAATTACATAAAACCATTTAGGAAGTTGTATTCGAAGACTCCAAGCGACTTTCAACGGATTTGACATGTTCAACCCATTTGACTTGTTTCTCATTTAGCTAAACTTTTATTCTTTTGCACCTTTGAAATTAAAATAAAAAACAACCCAAATCGACTTATTTGAAGTAAATTGCTCAAAATGGCACACTACCATCTATACTCTAGATGTAGGAATAAAAGTTTCTGTGTTTGTATCTTTAGGTGGTCTTTGATAGCAAGGCAACTGCCGGGAAGAACAGACAACGATGTGAAGAATCACTGGAACACCAAACTAAAGAAGAAGCTTTCTAAAATGGGAATCGATCCCATCACACATAAACCGTTCAATCAGCTTTTTTCCGATTATGGAAACATAACGACATCATGCCACAAAACACAAGACCTATAATCATCAACGGCACCGAGCGCCTCAGAATTCTCTCTTGCCGACAGTTCATTGACAATGATGGACCAGTTTCAGAACAACACACTCCAATGAACGTAATGACCGCTCACTTTCAAGTTATTAACGAGGCAGCCTCGTCTTCTACATCATCGCCTGCATCAAAAGTCCATGTGAATTTACCATCTTCTCCTTCCATATGGAGTGACTATCTTGTTGGAGAACAAGAACAAGATGTACCAACGAACCCGATCTCGATACTTTTTTAACCAACACTGAAAACATGAATAGTTACAATGGGTTGCGGGTAGATCACCCAAACACCGTAGAGGTTGCTACTAATTCTGTTTCCTTTGTGGAGTCGATTTTAAACCAAGATCGTGAAATGCAGATGGACTTCCCTCAGCTTTTCGATGGATATTCCGAGTATTGAATAAGCCTTAGATTTATGGAAACGGTTGTAGTGGTGATTGTTTTTATGGTTTTGGTCATAGCGGTTCGAGATCAACTCGTCCTTTTTTAGTTTTTAGTTCTATTTCTCTAAATTCCGGCATTGTTGTTCATTTCATATTTCTAAATAGCAAACATAGAATTTGAATGTTTTAGTAATTAAAATGCATTGCTTTTCTTTTTTTTTTCATTTTTCATGTGTACAAGAGCTTGCCTGAGAAATTATTAACCCTGTTGCTATCCTATACAACGGCGGACATGCTAACAAGGCGGAATTTATTATGATGTTGAAATGATAGAATCAGTAGACGTTATATAGAAGAAAAGGTATTGCTTTGGATTCATATATTAGGGCTGTAACTCTGAAAAGTATTCTAAATCTCGATGTGATTTCACATATTTCAAGATGTGTATACGAAATAAACAAGAAAAGAGTTTTATGGTATTCGGAATTCTAAGAGTTTATGAGGATCAGAAGGTACTCGTATTTAGGACCCAAGTACGTTGTAATTGCTATAATTGAGTTCTTTCAACTGAAGGCAGCATAAAATACATTCTGGCAATTCTTCACCTTTGTTGCCCTGTATCATTTTGAAAGAGTGAGAAACTTCTCTTTAGGCTGCTTCACGTGACGGTGAAATAAGAGAAAAGGAATTAATTTTATAATACATATGTTTACTGACCTTGATAGTGAGCCCGAATCAAGAACACAATGGTTTAGTCTATCTCGGATGCTTCGAAACCTTTTCTAGAGATGTAACTGAATCTGTGCATGTCCAATCAATTTCAAAAGTAGTTTTCTCCCTGCAAGATTTCAACTATCAATTATTTATCGATAAATTGGACTATTGGGGTTGGATTATCCACACTGATTATTCCAAAATGCATAATCACTTTTATGAGCAAGTTCAATTATAACTGATGATTATTCAATCTAACATAATCATTTTGTATTTTCAGTAAGCAAATCCACCCTAATTATCATACGGTGAAGTCGACCTGGCAGGCATGCCATTACATACTATCAAGACAACAACATGGAAAAATGCAACCGAAGAGAGACCCGTTTTGATTTGATACCTAACCCACACCCTCACTACCCACCCATCTTTGCCACCTCTTTAGGACCTTTTGCTGGCTCAAATGGGGCCAAAATATTCAATCGAAAAAGAACGCATTTAAATTGGTATACAACACCAAGTAAAGTTGATTTAAAAAAACATGTGAAATAGATTTACCAAGAAAAATTCGTGTTGGGGACGTGAGAGAACGGGCTTCTCATTATAAGCGTTCATAAGCTTCCTTTCAGTTGAGTTCAACTGAAGATCCTCTAAGTTTGTCACACGGCCCAAGATCTTTAATCTTTCCCTGCATGGTGCAATTGTATCTACCGGGAAACCTCTAACCCTTTCCACCTCATCATCAATTATTTTCTGTTAAAAAGAGAATATAAATGGTACGCCGAGGTTTTCTATAAACTTTTAAAAAGAATCTTAGAATAAAACGTTTGTTATACAGAAATAGAAAACTATATGAAGCGGTAGCAATGAAATATGATATCTCACCCTGATATTTTCTTGAAAATGGAGCGGAAGCTGCTCATAATTTTCGGATAGCTTGAAGTAAAAAACAAAACTCATTCCTTCTCCATCATATTCATGTTGAAATAGTGCAGGGGGGTATAATGGTATCTGATAGAGAAATGATGGTAAGAAAAAAGTAAGCATCAAAATGTTCAAAATTTCAAATCTGCAAACAGGCTGTAAAAGATAAACTTCATGTCTAGTTAGAGGCTGTTTGAACGTGCGTTTTAGAACTGATTATTAACTTGAATAATCATAATAAAGCGATTAAAGCTATAGGGATAATTAGGATAAGAATTATATAATCAGTTTATTAAATACAAATAATTTGGCATTGTATATTAATTTTTAGTTTTCTTAAAGCAACTTCTTACATGTATCTTCAAATACGAATCAAATTCTCCAAGAACAATAATTTATTAGATAATTTATATATTAGATTTGTATTAGGATATCTTTAATATTTTTTATTTCCTTTGTTAATATTAGCTTGCTAACCAAGCTATAGGATTAGTAGTTATAGATTATTTAAGGTAGTAATTTATTATGATTATGTGATTAGTGATTTGATATCATCGGAGTGTTGGTTTTCCTCTCGAAAGTACACTATGGGAGGGCCGATTTACCTCTCGAAAGTCGATCAACCTATCTATTCTATATGCTATTTTCTATTTATTTTTATCAATTGGTTCGTATCAATTAGTACCGGAGAGCATCGGTTTTGGCCAACCGAAGCCGTGTTCATCAGTTTCATGAAAAGAGAAAATAGTCGGTTCTTGGGGCTACTATTCACGCTGCAAGAATGGAGGAACTTAGGGTAGAGAGAGTAAGGCAACATGATGGTTGATAAAGTTAGTACGGAGTTGGCGATTTTGAGAGGCCTCGATGTATCGACAAGGGAATCCAGAGAACGTAACAATGCTGCTTTTGGTGTTGAAGACGTGGAAGATTTTGAATGTACAAAAGCAGATCGTAAAGAAATCAGCAAGGAGACAGGAAAAGAAAAAGATGGAGTGAGCAAATGGCTGCCTCCAGCCTTTCTTGAGACAAAAGTAGTGCCAAAGAGAGAGGAAGGCATTGCAAGACGGTGAAGAAGTATCAGGAACGAGACTATGTTAGATTTGATTTGAACGGCAAGTGAGGAGTGTGTTCTGGGCTGTCCAGAAAATGTTTTTCTTCGATGGATTAGTTGTTGCTTGGGTGATTTTGCTAAAGATGGACCTCACATGCTACTAGGAAATGTGTTTTATCTTCATCAAGTTCATGGAGAGACTCTCGAGCCTTTTGGACCTCACAATGATTCACTGTAAATGAATTTACAAGTTAAAGTTCGGGATCCCTGGAATCACCCGAGGCCAGTTTGATTCCAAAGCCACACCTTGATGACAAGGTTTGTTTTTGGGCGGGGAGTAATGAGACGAATCTTATTCTCCAGGAATAATAACTTATTAGATAAAGTATATATTAGTTTTGTATTAGGATATCTTTATTATTATTTAGTTTCCTTTATAATAATAGCTTGAACAAGCCATAGGTAGGTTTGTAACTAGTGATTTGATAGATTAGAGTGTTGGTTTACCTTCTCGAAAGAAAACTGTGGAGAGTTGATGACCTCTCGAAAGTCGAACAACCTATCTTTTCTATTTCTTTTATCAATGGGTTCGTATCACATCATGAGATGATACATTTTAACGTATCAAGATTTAAAAAAAGAGTATAAAGGTAGATGACATACTTGAAGATTTACAACAAGCAAAGGAGGGATTTTTCCAGATGGCTTCTACTTTAGGAAGTTCAAGAAGACGTGCAATATGATCAATTTTACGAGGAGATAGGAATACATCAACACCAATGGGATAGAAAGCAGCTTGATTTGAAGCAGATT